>OU744795.1:2816843-3319776 GCA_916614155.1 Mesoligia furuncula
AAAAAAAAAAAAAAAAAAAAAAAAAAAAAAAAAAAAAAAAAAAAAAAAAAAAAAAAAAAGTGATTTGTATTCAGTTCAGATCAAGACCTCACAGTGACAACAAGAAAATAAATAGTCTTCAAACAACAAGGAGTTTTTTAATAACCAAGCAGTCTCCTCCAACCCAGTGCAACAGTAGAGGTGGGAACACAAGAACTCTCACCCCACACATTTATAACGAATTTATTTGGAACATTAAATTACAAACATACTGGATAATATTAGCACACGAGATGATGAACAAGGAGCCGTACATTATTCTTTTGACACATAACACGGCTACGTGTCAGGTTGCATCAAATATCAGTGCAGGCGTCCATACTCCATACTTTCATCAGAAATGACAATTTATAATGATTATTTAGCAGTTACTGAAAACTATAGCTGATAGGTGGGACAGCACCATACTGGGCCATTGGATGCGCCTATATGCCACCTGTGGCGTACCTAATAGTTTGTGTTGTTTTTCTGGTAGATGTAAGTACTAACACTAGTTTCTAAGTCGTGTGTAACCAAATGGACTACACTTAGGGGTCCGAAATAAATAAAAACTGGCCAAGTGCGAGTCGGACTCGCACACGAAGGGTTCCGTACCACAAGGCAAAAACGCCGATAGAACATGTTTGTTGTATGGGAGCCCCCCTAAAATATTGATTTTATTTTAATTTTATTATTTATTATTAAAGTTAAAATACAACTGAGTATTTTGTGAATATTTCAAGTGCCTACCTGTTGCCATTTTTGATATCGAGCAAAAAAGGGCAAAAAAAAATCGCGTTTGTTGTATGGGAGCCCCCCTTAAATATTTATTTTATTTTGTTTTTAGTATTTGTTGTTATAGCGGCAACAGAAATACATAATTTGTGAAAATTTCAACTGTCTAGCTATCGCGGTTCTTGAGATACAGCCTGGTGACAGACAGACGGACAGATGGACAGACAGCGAAGTCTTAGTAATAGGTTTCCGTTTTTACCCTTTGGGTACGGAACCCTAAAGACTAAAGAACCTTACTTTGAGCTCAAAACTGATCTTAGAGAAGATAATTAATAAAGGTGAACGTACTTAACTGAAATTAAATCTCATGTATACTGCATCTTCTGTTTCGATTTGACGCACGTTTTCAATTTCATCCTGTATATACCCTTCTTAGATAAGAGGCGTGATGCTGCGTATGTATGCGTAGCAAGAACTGCCCCGCTGGTGTCGTGGTCACAACCGCGACTGCTGAGCGTCCTGGGTTCGATTCCAAGGTCGAGCTAAGTGTTATTAGGGTTCCGTACCAAAATGATAAAACGGAACCCTTATGGTGAGACTAAGTCTGTCTGTCTGTCACAGCTGGATATCTCAAGAACTACTAATACTATCAACTTGAAATTTGGAACAATTTTAGATGACGTTTGTCCAACTATTTTGCAAATAAGAAAGAAATAAAAATATATGTATATTTTTTGCAACAGGGACTGAAAGAGGGTCTGAAAAATTCGAAGTGGGGCTACTAGTGCATGTGGGGTATCATATGAAAGAGCGCAGTTTGCACATTCTTAAAACATTTTTGTTTTTTTGTCGCCGCATAGTTTTCGACTTTTGATGAAAAATGAAAAAAAAAAAAAATACTGTCCCCCCCCCTTATGTCCGAAGTTTGCGAAAAGAAAAATCTGCAATAATTCTATAAGATAGAAGTTTATGTAAAGATTACAGGAAAAATAAACGAAGTCTCTAAATAGCACACTTTTTCCAGAAATCATCAACAAAAGTTACATTAGTTCCACTATCGGTCAACAGACGGCGCTGACCTAAAACTGCAATATTCTAGACCGCAGTGCGCAGTGTTAAAATTCTCTGACGAATATAGGTCTCGCCGATGAAAATTTAAAAACATATGATGGTACGGAAACCTCGGTGCGCGAATCCGACTCGCTCTTGCCCGGTTTTTAGGTTTTTCCATTAGAGTCAGTATTCAGTAACAGCCCGGAGTTTGGAAGTTGGCGGTGTAACACCCCCGTACTTCGTAAAGCACGTTAAGCCGTTTTTTACGCCTGATGTCTCTCCGGTCGTGTTGGATTGCCGTACCGTCGGACTTTGAGAGTGAGTGAAGAGTGAGTGCACCTGTGTCTGCGCAAACTCTTGTGAACTATAATATTCTCCGCTAAGATGGCTAGTCTCCGTTGAGATTGGCCACCATTGCCGAAATTCCGACAATGATTATTAAGTGTAGCAATAGGCCCAATTGAATTAGTTTAATATATATATATATTTATGAGATATCTAGATTTCAAGGCGCAGCAGTTTTCAGACGGCTATGCACACCGGTGTAAGCGTTATCACGTTTTACCATTAGAATTAAGGCGTAATATTAATGATATTTGTTTTCTTGTCAACATTGCTAATGGATCAATCGATTGTCCCGATTTAAGTACTTAGTAAAATTTATCTTCGCACCAATCAAAATAACTTAAGATTACGACCATTATTACAAGTACCGTTTACAATGACAAATTATAGGCGTAAAGCTTTTTGTATACGCAGTGTAATATTATTCAACAACTTGCCATCGCATTTAGAAATTGATTTATTTTGTACGAGTGCGTTAAGGATCAGGAAAATCCTGAGTAAGGAATATTTCAATGGGTGAATGTTTGTGGTTTGTCGCGGCATGCCTATCTATTTTCCATGCCTTTTATCCTCTTTTGTTTTTTCTTAATCTTCTTCCATAACATTGTAATATATATGTGGAAGCTTGTAATTAGCAACTGTGAGTTGTTTACTATTTCGTTACCATTTACGTGTATTAGTCTGTAAGCTTTCTTAAAATTGTAAAAATAAATAATAAATAAATAAAATAATAAATAAATAACCACCATAGAACACGAAATCGATTCCAAGCGCTGGTCTCAACTGACATAGCATAACATAACATAATCAGCCTATAATGTTCCCATTGCTGGGACACAGGCCTCCTCTCGGTGAGAGGGAGTGGGCCGTAATCCACCACGCGGGCCCAGTGCGGCCAACTGACGTAGCAAATAAAAAAAATCTGCGGTGGTAGGGCTAACGCCCGCCTGGTTTGCGACCACCCTCCCAAGTCCCACCTGAGCCCGGCAGACTGCTGTGTTTCGTCGATGCGTGGGAGTACCAGTGCCTTGGGCTTCTTCTGGGCACGCTCGTTCCATGCTAGACCTCATCCATCGCTTTCCATCAGGCGTGATCGAGGTCAAAAGCGGTCGGGCCCATTCAGAAAAAGAAACACTGGGTCAAATCTAATGAACTACTATTCCACAAGTCCGCAGTAATAAAAACACCCCTTTTTACTTCAGACCAGTCGAGTAGAATATAAAAAAAAAACAATTGCCAACTTCGCTAGAATTAATAGGTACGACCACTTGATATAAATTTTATAGCAGAGAACTGCAGACAGTGAAATAAAAACTGTCGGGTGGAAAGTGCTCAGACGGCGAGGAATAAAAATTATGTCAAACTAAGTTTTGCTACTGGAGTTCATGTAACTGTGTCGGTTTGTTTGGGACAAATAGTAACAGTAATTTAATAGTAATTATTTCGAAAACTTCAGTACCTACAACAACAAAAACCAGCGCTGGGGCTCTGTCTCGCCTAAGGTTTTAGCATTATGCTGAGCAATGTGACGCACGTTTTGCCCCAACTTGTATTTTTTTTTGTGTTTGTATTCTTTTTAAGTGTCATGTTTGCCGCAAATAAATGTATTTACTTTCTTTTTTTTGGAGGGAAACTTCTTTAGGCGCTTCTTTAGGGAAAAATCCACAGTTCTCTCACGATCTTAGCACCTAATAGTGTCCCACCTTTAGATGCACTGATGCGGATGGTGGAGGACAGGGTGTTGTGGCGTAGCATGGGAGAGGCCTATGTCCAGCAGTGGACTGCAATAATTTATTGACCCAATGTGGTGCATTACCACATTGGGTCAATAAATTATCCAAGTATGCTGAGGTCGACTTCCAGTCTACCAGGATGCAGCAGAACACCATTATTTTGCATGTAGCGACTGCCTATCTGACCTCCTACCCAAGGGATCGTTTTACCTGGTCACTCAGCTGCTAGACAGATCGTCAGACGCTTCTGACAACCCAAAACGACTTTCAAATATCTACTAATGACAGCTGGGTTCAACGGCTTTTCGAGGCACGAAAGGGTAAAATTACCTGTTTAGCAAAAGCTACATTGTTTCAATGGAGATAAAACTCACTTTTGCCTTTAGCAAGAATGTCAAAACGAAGGAAATAGGAGAGGGATTTAAGATTCCACTACAGAAATGCTCTAAGGACTTAGTCTACAAACGAACCCAGGAGAAAAAGCTGGCAATCAATAAATTGAATTTTGTTTCAATATAAACGTGAGCAGTTTTTCTATCGGAACTACTTTACTCTCTTTATATTTCAGACTATCTATCTAAAGGCGTTGGCGTCAGTTTTATACAACGTTATTTTTAGTATGTGCGAAACCAGAATAATTATAGTTTGTTCAGAATAAGTAACTGAATCGATTCCAATAATTTTTACCCCATTTTATACCAACCAATATTTAAAAAAGGTTACAAGTTGGACACCGAGCGACACCAATCTCCGCGCCGAACGGTTAGGTACCTAGGTACTATCATCCATGAGCTCAAGACGGGCGGTGTTTTTGTACGAACAAACAGGTAACTTAACAAGCTTATAACTTTGTGATTTTTCATGATACAGTTTTGAATTTTTGTACATAGATTCTTTACATAAAAATATTAGACACGCGTTTCGGGTTTCGCTTATACTAAAAATAACGTTGTATATAGCTTCTGCCCACGACTTCACCCGCGTGATATTTCTTGTTCCCGCGACCCATCCCGTAGCATCGTATCGACTGCCCGCGCTATTACTTCGTCTTCGCTTAGAGTTCTTTCTGACTTTTCTTCATTTTGCTCGGCCCCTAAGAATCATAGCGTGATGTTAAATAGCCTATAGCCTTCCTTAAGAATTAGGCTATCAAATACAATAATAAAGGACATGGATAAAGTGTGGCCCTGCACGGACAAAGACTTAATAATATTTTTTTTTAAACTTATAATACTTGAATTTCTATCATGACTTTCATTTCTCTGCACTTGTGTGTGGGAAAATATCAATATAAAAGAGTATTATTTTGTTTGTTTTATTTTGATTTCCGTCCGTGAGTCTCAAATGTTGCAATTATTTGAAATAAGATGGTAATTAGTACATGTTAATCGTTCGAAACAACAAATATTTACCTGTATTTTAGATAATAGAGTAAGAAAAATATATATTTTTATGCGCATTAAGTGTTAACGGAAGTAAAAGTAAAAAAGACACATTTTATTTATCTCTAAATATAAATCAATAAATCAAAGTAAGTAGTAGTAAGTGGTAGTAGTTTTCTTCAAAGTAATGGAAACACTATCTTCTTCTGCTAAGGCAGTTACAGACGAAGCAATAAATGTTTTCAAAATAAATGTTAATTCTATATAGTGTTTGACCCCATATTCACATAACATCACGCCTGTAATCCTCGAAGGGTAAGGCAGAGGTATACCTATAGTACACCCCCATTTCAACAGTTATGTTCAAGTCCCATGAAATAGAGGGCGAGACTAATGCCTTCACTTGCTACTGAGAAACTCAATACAACATAACATAATCAAATAGTAATTAACATAGTGTCTAACAGATATTTAGTGCAGGACACATTTTTGTATCATTATAGTAAGGTGATTTAAAATATATTTTGACATATTTTTGTGACATTTACGATATTATACATTCTGTTATAATAAATACATGCACAGCTATACCTAATAATTATATATTTATATATTTGACTGCACCATATGTAATGTTACCGGCCAAACCCGATTTTAAGATGAATTAGTTTGACTAGGCCAAACCAGTTCACCGGCGACGTAGGATGCAAGAGCGAGCGTAGGGCACCCCGAGGTTATAGGCTTGGTTAGGTTACTTTAAACTCTTTACACAGAAATAGGAGCCCCTCGGAGCAGGGCTCCGTCGACATAGGATGCAAGAGCGAGCGAATGAACTCGTTTGGCCTAGGCGAAACTAGTTCATCCTAAAATCGGGTTTGGCCGGTAACATATAGAACACAATATATCAGTTCTATTATTGTGACGCGCCTAAATGACTAGATGTATGAACGTGGACAAAGCAAAACGAGTAAGTAAGTAAGGGCCGTAAAAGTAGAGGCCGTTTTATAGTTTCTGCCTTCCCGCATGGCAAAAGCAGGGAGTTTATGTATGTTTGTATACATATTATTGCTAGGTACGTGTGTTAAGGGTGTTATGTCGATTGTCATGACAAAGTCAAGACATTTGTCTTTCATTAATGTTTTGACAATTTAAGTCATTCCCACAGAGTACTTTTTGATAGACTGAAAGTAATTCCTGTGTAGGTTCTTATGGCTCGCATATTGAATGTTTTCTTGTGGTTTCATGTGGTGTTTTATGACGAACTTTGGCTTTGTTTCTGGATATCTGCTGTTACTGCTCTCTCGACTGACCCCGACTTTCACGGACTTTGCATCTTCTCTGGACAACTGATTTTGCCCTATTTCTGATGGAGAACCAGCGCTGCACTAGCTGAGCAGCGCTGTATAGCACCGTTTCGCATAAGGGGGCATTTGTTGCATTCGGATGAAATCCAATCTGTTATAAGACAGTGGATTACTCTGCGATTGGTGAGTTTTAACATGCGTGAGTTTTCAGTAACGCCTTCAGCACGTCTTTTAAGAGTGTAGCTATTTGTTTATACTTATATAGGTTGTTTATTTCAGGTCCTGCATCTGATAAAGTGTGCCATTCTTGCTGGTAATTATAATAATAGTAATAATAGTCATCGTCAACATAATTCAGCCAAAGAAGTCCACTTCTGCTCCAGTGCTCCTATGAGCAGCTATTTGGCTTAGGTGCCTATGTACCTAAGCCTCACATGCTGAATATATGACGTGGTAGAAGTCGCAGGAATTTATTGTATGCGAGAAGCACAGGACCGGTCTATGTGATACCTACCTATAGATTATTGTACACACGTAGTTAAATATTATTAAAAGTAAATAATAATAATACCAGCCTATTATTGTCTCATCTCGTACAGAAGAGACACGAGCATTCCACGTTTGCTCAAGACAGGGTTGGTGATATCAGACTTAATTTAACAAGAAGTCAAGGTTTCCTCACGATGTTTTTCTTCCCCGATGTCAGTAATGTCCAAGATAATCTCAGAAACTACATATGAATTGAAAAAAGTCACACTGGTACTTGCCCGGTATTGAACCCACAACCTCGTGCATGAGAAGCGAAGCATTAACCATTGGACCATCACGACAATGTACAATGCCTACTGTATCTAAACGTCAAAATATCATACCAGAATTCTCACCTAAAATGTCTGATATCTCGTCACCACCGACTTCTGGAGTAATAAAATGTACACAGGACTATTAAATACAAATATTACTTCATGATATATATTGGTTTATTAATGTCCTTGCTGGACCATACTTGTATGGGAGCGTTATCCATCTCCTTTCAAATCCAACTGGTAGTTCCAGAGATTAGCGTGTTCAAACAAACAAAAGCTTTATTATTAGTACTAGCTGCGCCCCGCGGTTTCACCCGAGTAAATGTCAATCCCGTGGGAATATCGGGATAAAAAGTAGCCTATATGTTAATCCAGGGTGTCAGCTACCTCCATACAAAATTTTATCAAAATTGGTCCAGCCGTTTGAGCGTGAAGAAGTAACAAACATATAAACACGCACACTCACAAACTTTTACTTAAAGATTGCTAGCACGTAGAATATCGCTGCTCAACGTATGTTGGATTAACTTATTAATATTGTAGTTTAAATAACAGTGGAAATGAATTCAAGAAGCAGAAATTAATATACTAATTGAAGGTAGAAGCGCTAAGGTAGCCCGCCCGTAGTTTATACAGGATTAAAATATTTTAGAATTGTAAATACCTATATATGTCTTTTACCTTTAAAGTGTGAAATTGACCACATTAACCCATTAAATACTAAAATGAATGACTAAAGGCAAAATTTAACAATTAAAGTAAACGCGATCAATACATCTAAACCGCGTTCAAGATCTGTCAGTGTCACAATCGGAATGTTGACACTGACAGCTGAGATGTGTTAATCGCGTTCAGTTTACGTCGCTTTCGTTAGAGAATAGTATATTCCTTGGTTTACGAACGAACGTTTACGAACGCACGCACAAGCGCGTGCGTGCGTAGCGTTTGCGTTGCGTTGACACTGATTCTAGCTTAAAAGTTAATCGGATTTTCTAGACAAACAAATATCCGTCCCAAAAATACCTGCCAGTGGACACATTATACACTTTTCGAATGCTACGGCTACATTGTCGCGATAAAGCGAACTACACCGTTCGACGTCTCGCTGTACATCAGAAAGCGCGCGAAGTGTAGGGTCAATTCACACGTACCACAACCGCACCACGTCGCAGCGACAAAATGTGGTCAAGCTGTGGTTACGTGTGAATAGTGTCGCAGCGGCTTTTTGCAGTTGCGTTGTGGTACCGACAAAATGTCGTTGTGGTTGCGTTGTCGCTGTCGTTGGGATGTGGTAGGTAACCACGTGGTCATGTGCAGTTACACAGTTACACTGGGCGCCAGCTAGGCGCGCGCTGTTCATGACGTCATGTCATGGCGATGTGGCCGCGGTGCCGCCGCCGGTGGTGGCGTTGCCGTAGCGATGTGGTTGCGATGTGGTTGTATTACACAGGTGGTCGATAACAACTGCAAAATGTGGTACGTGTAAATTGTAATATTCATTTTCAATACAAAATATACGCCCGACCACATGGCGTCGTTGTGGTGTGGTTGTGGCTGTGGTGTGGTTGTGGTACGTGTGAATTGACCCTAAGATAGTTCGCACTATCGCGACAATGTAGCCGCAGCTTTCAGTATCGGTCCGTTGAACCAAATAAATTCACAGCCTCAAAACTCGACAATTTAAGTCTCTGACTATAAATTCACCAATAAATTGACGCTTGCAAATACTCCTAGATGTCGCCACCTGTCGTTCAAAAACTCGATAGAAATAAATGGGTATCTGTGTCGCTCAATCCCCAAAGCCAAGAAGCATTCGGGAGATAAATCACTAATCCGCTAAGCCCCGGGACAAACTCGTGGATTCAGGAAATTCAGGATGTTTCCTTATAGGTAGTCAGTGGTATTTATTTATGTTATGCCGATATACAGATGGGTGGACGGGTATAGGTACGGATATGACATACGCTTGAGTTCGTTGTTTAATCCCAGATAATAATCTGACATTATGTGTTTGCTTTTTTTGGTACGCTGAAGAGTTTGTTTGTATGTTTGACGGCGATAATCTCTGGAACTATTAGTCGGATTTGGAAACGCTTTTCGCATTTGATAGTTCAATTTTTGAGGATTAACATCACGCTAGGATTCTTAGGAACCGCAAAAAGAAAAAAAGTCGGTAAGAACCACTATATCTGTGGAAAGAACACTAAGCGAAAACGAAGTAGTCGCGCGGGCAGGCGATACGATGCGATGGGGTGGGTCGGCGGAAAAGAATTTCACATAAAATATGTACCTACGCCAGCACATCAAGCTACTACAATCTGTCAAATTTCTTTAATAGATTTTCAACTTTATCGCTAAAGCACAAGGTTCAAAGTTGATTGGGAAAATTTGACAGTTTCGGGTAGCTTGAGTGCTGGCATCTATACTTAAACCTGACATGACATCACGCCACGACATTACGCTCATCACGCATATTTTCCGAAGGATTAGGCAGAGGTGTAATAGGTTAGGTATATATAACAGTGAATGTTATAGGTCATATTTTTTTTTCCACATCTCGCCAGCTATGTCTAAGCTCCATATAATTGGGGGCTAGCCTATTGCCATCAACCGGACACAAATCCAGACTCCGGGCTGCTACTGAGAAATTCAGTTAGAAATCCGTTGTATCTATGCTAGTTGCGCGGTAAACTCTGCTTGCGAGATGCAGGATTTTGCCTGACGTCAGTATGACGCGTTGTTCGCATGTGGCGTTGTAGGTACCGCTACAAACCCATTAACACTGTACGTCCCTGGAATCGAGCCCAAAACATCATGGACTTTGGATTGCCATCGTGGTGAGAGGATTAGCCAATCAGCGTGGATAACTCGCTGATTGCCCAGGGTGCGCCGGACGTATAGTGGTTCTGTAGATACGTCGCTCGGGGAGGCTCCTGTCCTGTCATGCAACCCGACTTCATATTCAGCAATAGGGCTTACGACCAGTAGACCAACGAACGGTAATTATCTATTAGGTGGCCAAAGAACCAACAAACAAACATTGCATCAACTTGACAAAAGAAGTGGACTTTGAGGAAATAATAAGGCTGTTTAAAATAAAATAAGTTGTTACTATAAGAAGACAACTACAACCACAACCACAACCACCAGACCAACCACACACCACAACCACCAGACCAACCACACACCACAACCACCAAAACCAGTCTTACCAAGGGGTATTGTATTACCCAGGGTTGTGGAGGTCAGATAGGAAGTCGTTCCATGTAAAATACTGGTACGAGATTCAGCTGCATCCGGTTAGACAGGAAACCGACCCCAACATAGTTGGGAAAAGGCTAGGCAGATGATGATGTACTATAAGAAGCTAGAAGAACCCTTGATGTATTTAAACAGCAATAGGATTTATTTAAATTATATTGAGAGTCTCAGTCACAGATTACTAATATGTAGCAAGCACAGAGTACTTTTTGATAGACTGAAAGTAGCAAGCTAGTCTCAACTAAACAAAAATACCTAATAAAAAACATATTTGACACTTGCTTGAAGGTTCGAATGGAACACGCGCTAAATGAGGGATTTTCTTTTTTAACTCTTCCCTAGTCGCTGTATAGATGGCGCTGAACTTGGTATGTTACGCAAGGAACGGAACGTCACATCATTTTTTGATTATTTCACTTGGATGTAATTTTGAGATCGTAAAACGAAAGCAAACGAAAGTGTCAGTCAACGAGCGTATGTGACGTGACGCAATGTTTTTTTTCCCAAGCATTTTGGCTTTGGCACCTAGTAACGTAGTCAGTTCAACGCCATCTACAGAGTTCTTGGAAACTATGTTTTTTTTTTAATACTCAAAAGAAAACCTCTCATTATAGCCAGCCTGCACTAAAAAGGTAAGGCCACATAATATCTATGTAGCCTATCATACATATGTATGTAGAGGCTATCTAGCCTCTACAGTAACTACTGTCAGCAAGGAACGTTACGATTTATAAAATAAATAAATAAATAAATAAACGTTAATATAATCTAAAACAAGATGATACGTCTTAATGAATTAAGTAATTTAGCTTTCCCGCTCCATCCATTATCTGAGCATTTGTGATTCGTCAAAGTTATTTCAAATGAAACTTTTTGAAACGCAGATTTTAATTAAAATTACTGATGAATGGCTGATTATGAATTAGTCACGGATTTGCACGACGCCATTTTTTTGGGAGCGGGAAAGCGCGAAACGTTTTAAATAAAGCTTTTGTTCCATAGACAATTTATGAAGATTTATAGTGTCTGTGGTTCGGACTGTTATTTTTTTGTCTATTGTAAACGTAGTATCTCTAAGTAGTCTGTGATTGTAAACTTTTCACCGATTTGCACAAACCTACTTCTTGCCTCAGACCAAATAGACTTTTTATTTGGTTTGAGTTATACCACGATTTATTTGTGGTCGGCGCAATGTCTCTTACTTCCATACTTCCATAACAGTCATCTTCTCAGTAGTCACCCCCTTTCTAACCATAATTATCATCTGTCACACAGGATGTGTTCGGCTGTCCTCGGGATGTACTCGGTTTTAATGTAAATCCGATATGTCAGTGAGTGATGGCAAAGTATTCTGTTTGTGTTTTGTTTTTCTTCTGTCGGCACTCCCGGAGTGCCACTGTTTTTTAGGGTTCCGTACCCAAAGGCTAAAAACGGAACCCTATTACTAAGACTTCGCTGTCTGTCCGTCTGTCTGTCACCAGGCTATATCTCAAGAACCGCGATAGCTAGACTGTTTTTCTGTTGCCGCTATAACAACAAATACCCATACAACAAACGCGATTTTTTTTTGCCCTTTTTTGCTCGATATCAAAAATGGCAACAGCCTACCTGTTGCCATTTTTGATCAACACGCACTTCAAATATTCACAAAATACTCAGTTGTATTTTAACAATAAGCACTTCAAATATTCACAAAATACTCAGTTGTATTTTAACTTTAATAATAAATAATAAAATTAAAATAATATAAATATTTAAGGGGGGCTCCCATACAACAAACATGTTTTTTTTTCGACGTTTTTGCCTTGTGGTACGGAACATTTCGTGTGCGAGTCCGACTCGCACTTGGCCAGTTTTCTTAAATTTTTTATTTATTCTATCCATCCTCACTAACACGACTAACAATAACAGTGCTACTTTCAAAAACTCGAATTCCTTCTACAACTTTCTACACACAAACGCTAAGAGAAATCTTACCTTTTATCCTCCTATTACAGAACCATTTCATATTAACCGTTAATCTGACTACTGAACCCAAACAAAGCGTCTTAAGTTTAATCCGAGGTTTCAGGGTTTTCTTCGGTAATAATTATGGCCGCCTCCTATTAATGATCTGTTTTTTTGTGGTAATTTGATTCGTTAATATTTTTATACGACCAGCTAAGTGCTGAAAGTATAGTTACCGGCACTGATCTTGAGCGCTCGGCGGTAGAGTGGGGATCGCTTTGCGCATCGTATACTTATGGCAAAATAAAACATAATATTAAATAATATTATTATTATTAATTTATTATCTCGTAAATTCATAATAATAATATAAAAAAAATAAAATATTATTTAATATTATGTTTTATTTTGCCATCAGTATAGGTAGGTACAATGCGCAAAGCGATCCCCACTCTACCGCCGAGCGCTCAAGATCCGTGCTGGTAACTATACCTATTTTACTTTAAATCTGAAGGTGAAAATTATCACTTATAAAATTTATAGGTAGGTATACTTATTATAAAGTCACTATTCGTGTCTGTCTGTGTGTCCACATTGTTCTTCTAAACTACGCAATGGATTTGATGCGGTTTTCACCACAATGCATCATTTAGAGAATTGATTCCGGAAGATTTATGTATGTGTATAATACATTAATATTATATGTTTATAATATTAGTGTTTATATGTTTGTTACTTCTTCACGCTCAAACGGCTGGGCCAAATTTGATAAAATTTTGTACGGAGGTAGCTGACACCCTGGATTAATATAAAGGCTACTTTTTATCCCGATATTCCCACTGGATCGACATTTACGCGGGTAAAACCGCGGGGCGCAGCTAGTGATCCATAATTAAGAAATCGCAATTTCTTGTCTTGTCTTGTTTCTTGTTGATAGTATGTTACGCGATGACCCGGCTTTATTGCCAACAAAAATGAAATATAAATTCCTACAATCAACTAATAGGCTCCTAACTTACTTTTCAAACATCACTGCAATAAGAAACATTTTGCAAAAAGCTGTTACACATAAAGTCATACAGTTCAGCGTGTCAGCTTCACGTCATTGTGGACTTGACCTTGGACACAAAGGCCGGAAGAGAGCCCTCCATGCCCTCCACGCCTTCATAATAGCACTCCAGAGGCTGAGGGGCCAAGTGGACGGGTATTTTCATGCCTCGTTTGTCGAGTATGGTGGGGAGGGTAGTATTGAAAAATAATATTTGTTTGGAAGTAGATGTTTTTATATGAGAACTTTCTGCGTCATCTGATTTTGGCGTTTTGTAGGTCGCAAAAAATTGCGCTGTACATACTGGATTTTTGGAATGTTGTTAGCACAGATCATCACAGGTCTCCTCTCTGTGAGAGGGAGTGGGCCGTAATCCACCACGCGGGCCCAGTGCGGGTTGGTAGATGTCACATGTCTTCGAATTTTTGGTTCTAGGACATGCCGGTTTCATCACGATGTTTTCCTTCACCGTTTTGAGAGCAGTGGTGATGAAATAATTTACACAAAGTAAAGCGCCTGTCTAGGTTCGAACCTACGACTTACAACTAGTAAATCGCGGCCGATACCACTGGGCCACCATTGCTCTTAGGATAGATACTTTTTGAGAAAAATGACCAATGTTTGAACTGCTGTATCTCTGGTTTTGTTAGACCTACAGAGCTACGGCTACGTCCTGAGTCCCAGCAGTGGGAACTTCATATGCTGATTAGCTACTGGTGGTAGGCAGGCCTGGCTTATCACACTAATATTAAAAAAGCGAAAGTTTGTGTGTGTGTTGTGTGTGTTTATATGTTTGTTACTCCTTCAAGCTCAAACAGCTGGACCAATTTTGTATATAATTTCGTATGGAGGTAGCTGACACCCTGTATGAACATATAGGTTACGTTTTCAAACTCAAACTCAAAGCATTTATTTCAATTAAACCTTGTACAGGCACTTTTGAATTGTGAAAATTAAATAGTCTGCCAGTTAGTCAGAAAGTTGAAGCTAGTTGCCCATTCCAAAACGTAGATCTCTATGGAGAAGAACGGGCAAGAAACTCCATGGACACTCTTTTAAATCAAGTTATTACAAAATCCTGGGTACATTATTCTTGTTGCTTCTATATGTGAGAACAATGTAAAAAAAAAGACAAATGAAGAAACAATTCAAAATATAAGATTAAAAATAAGCCTTGGCAGTTAAGAGATGACCAGTCTCAACCGACGGCACCCGTTCACGAACATGACGCGTGGATCAGCACCATCCAGCTCAACCATTTTGTAGGGAACCGAATAATCCAACACACGCGCCACCATCGGTGAGACATTTAAGTGAGCATGATATGATTTTATCCCGATATTCCCTCGGGATCGAAACTTATGCGGGTGAAACCGCGGGGAAAGTTTGTGAGTGTGTTTGTATGTTTGTTACTTCTTCACGCAAAAACTGCTGAACGGATTTGAATGAAATTTGGCATACAGATAGTTTATAACCTGGATTAACACATAGGACACTTTTTATACCAATCGGGGCGCTGCTAGTTATACATATCAAATTCGGGCAAATTACATGGTACAGTTGACCGAACGTCGGTGGTGACACTTTGACCTTGAGCTGGTCTAGACTAGAGTACAAAAAGTTTCAATAAAATAAGAGGCCAGTTCATCATGTGCAGCCTACTGTACTACTAGTTATTTATAACATAATTTGTCGTTTTTGTATGCGGTAGTAAAACAAGCGCAGTTAAAAAATATCGACATAGAATTTTTCATTTCAGAACATTGCTGCCGGATGCAATACAAAATAAAAAGTTATTTTTCATTTTTACAAAGCTAGAATTGCCACTCCGGTAAAAGCTTTTTTCCAAAAAAAGCAATAGTAAAATGAATTGTATATTTGTCTGGTACACTCGTAAACTGCAGCGAAACGTTAGATATGAACCGTTGTGACGTATCGACAGCACACTGACCTACTGCGTTGTTTTACATCCAACGAGAGCTGCGCGCTTTCAGCTTACGTGGGGCTGTGAAACGAGCGGTGTCAGATCTCGGGGTGAGTGGTAAATGGTGCTTTCCGAAACCAGTCCATGAGTGTAATCTTCAGAGAAAGAAAGATCTTTCAGTTATAGATGCATCATTCATCATCATAGTAACTGACCGCGGAGCCCTTTTTTCTTTTTTACAAAAAAAAACAACCGACACCCAAAAAAAAAAAAAAAACTACAAAGTGAAAAATTACTTTAATTTCGGAAGTCGGTGTCCTTACAAGTTTTTTTTACTTACAAGTTGCAAGTTGTAACTTAAGGTCTAGTTTAGGTACCTAATAAATGGTTAGCAAAAACAATACGTTTTCAAAAAAGGCAAGACAAGACATTTAAATAAAAAGTTTTGCCCGTTATCCTCTCGTGCCCGTGGCCCCACCGCGTTCACCCACTATGCAGCGATAGCTGAATGCTATTCGACTTGATCCCCTCACATGTGTTCACTTGCGTTACCTCTGAAACTCTGAAACTTTCAGCCGTGATAGCTGTTCTGTCAAGTCATTTATTTTGTTGCACTTTTAGTTTTGGCATTGTGTAGTTTTAAATTGTGTTTGTAGAGGAATAAAAGTTGCGAACGTTGAATCGTATATCCCACTATTTGTTTTTGCCTGTAACTGGATTCTGCGAGATTGATGTTCGTTTTGGGTAGGTTATGAATTAAATACGACTTGCTGGTCAAATAAAAGAGTAGGTAGGCAGGCAATCCATTTCAGACGCTAATCTGAACTTTAAAAGAGACTGAACTCTGCATTTGTTTCAGTGTTTCATCTCGGAGTAGTCAGATAGGAATAATTAACTTATAGTGTTTCCACTGCTGGGACACAGGCCTCCTCTCGGTGAAAGGTCTGGGCCATAATCGACCACGCGGGCCCAGTGCAGCCGGTCGTTTTTTAACTGACTTCAAAAAGGAGGAGGTTCTCAATTCGACGGTATGTTTTTTTTTTTTTTTTTGTGTTTGTTACGCGATTACTCCGCCAATTGTGGACCGATTTTCAAAATTCTTTTTTTATTTGAAAGGGTATACTCTAGAGGTGGTCCCATTATCATCAAGTTGGAATCTGATGAGAGGATCCCATGGAAATCGAGGGAAACCCTCAAATTTTATAGGCAAAGCTATAACGATTTGGGTATTTTTTTAAATAACTTGAGCATTTGCTCTCGGAAATCATCATTTGGTAAAGTGGAGCTGATGAAGAAGACCACAGATGGCCATTGGAACTACTCAATGACAAATATTTCACGGGTTGCGATTCGATTACTTTATTAAGGTTGCTAAGCAATTTATGCTCGTCCCAAAGCGTATGGTGAGTGGTTGTTGAGGAGTTCTCCTGGTAAGAAAACACTACAAATTGAAAAATAACTTTAATTTCGGAAGTCGGTGTCAATAAACGAAAATGCGGAACCAAAGACACCGACTTCCGAAATTAAAGTTATTTTTCAATTTGTAGTGTTTTTTTGGAAGTCGGTTGTTTTTTTTTTGTCTGGTTAGTAGAACGAGTACGTCGACTTACAATTCGTAAGCCGAGCAAAAATAAAAAATGCAGATTTTTTTTTATATACTTGCAGCCGCCGTCTTGGATTTTCATTCTGAGTTCATTATTAGTTTCAGCACTCTCGAAAGCCATGAAAACTATCTCTCTGTCTCTTTCAATTATACAGGGTTATTGGTAAAACATTAACAACCTCTTAAGACGTCATTTTTGTTGAAAAAAAATCTGCTGTTCCCTACATTTATGTTGGTATAACTCGTCAACATGTAGAGAACAGCTGATATTTTTTCGCGATTTCAGGTTTGGTCCCATAGTAAAAGTTGTTCATAATGATGAGTACAATAACCTCTTAAGAGGTTGTTGGTATTTTTCCAATAACCCTGTATAAAAGTCGCATAGAGGGGGGCATAACGCTTTTTCGTTACATGACGATTTCTAAAACTTTACTCCCACCGCAAGAACTTCGTTACAAAAACTCTCCCTGTTCACACAAACAAAGAACTGAGAAAATGGATCACGCGAACAAACCCACGGGCGAAGCATAAAATATTAAAACACACCACGTCTCGTCAATCGAACATCTCACGTCCCAGTCCCGTCACGTCGCAGGGAAATCACGGAGTCGCCCAGAAGGGTCGGGTCCGTAACATTGTTTTTATATTTATTAGTCAAGACTGCGATGGATTGCCGACACATGCTGCAGTACAAAAGAATTTGTGACGGGTGAGATAAAACCTTTTTGTCGTTCGTCTGAGGGAATAAATTATTTGATTGGTATCGTTGCTGCTCCATGAATAATATATCTGCCGCCAATTCTGTACAAGTCTTACCGTGAAAACTCAGGTGAAGTGAACTGTCATCCTACTTGACGCTAGGGAGTCTAGAGATTGACAGCTCACTCCATCTCTTTGGGATGCATGAAGAAGCCTCCTCGTGTAGTGCAGTTTGTTCCGCCAGTTACTGAACTGAACCGAGCGCTCGGCGCATCCTGGACAGTCGCACCCAACACCTTATTTGACTGGCTAATTCTTCCCTTGCGGTGATAGGTCCCGCCTGGTTTGCGACCACCCTCCCACCGGAGTCCGGCGTCAAGCAGCCTGCTGTGTTTCGTCGATGCGTGGGAGTTCCAGTGCCTTAGGCATCTTCTGGGCACGCTCGTTCCATCATAGACCTCATCAATCGCTTTCCATTAGGCGGGATCGAGACCAAGAGCATTTAGAAAAAAAACTTCACTTAATTTATTAAGGTGAGATTTTTACAGAATATCACTATTTGTATCTGTATGATTAAATAAACTTGGGACATATATATGTATATGTGTCCATACACATAACACAAGATCACGCTTGTAATTCCCGAAGGATTAGGCAAAGGTGTACCTATAGTTGGTACACTCAAATTTTGACAGTTATGGCACAAAAGGCACAAACAAATATAGCTCCTGCAAAGTAGGTACTGTTGGGTTTTTCCTAATAGAAAAACCCATTATCACTTGTCCGACCTGAGAATTAAACCTTGGACCTCATGTTCAGCAGTTGCACTTGCGACTAAACCAATGAGGCAGTCACGAGGCACTACGGACCGGCTATATAAAATATATGATGAAGCTTTAATGGGTCCTGGTTTACTACTGAGCCTTAAAAAGTTAATGCTAGTCTGAAACTAGCGTTACAAAACATTTCAGTGTCGTGACGTGTTTGTGACTGCTAACTCTGTGATGGCTCTGTGTGCATACTTGGTCAGCATAGCTAAAAACTGTCTGTGTTTTTTGTTTTCTGCATGTGGCCTTACAGGACCCAAACGCAAAAAACGCAAGTTTTAGAAACAATAAAGTATATGATCGACTACAGTAAACAAAATCAGAAAAATATATGATATTCTTCAGGATATGTGCTAGGTAGACAGTGTGTTGAAAACATAATACAACTAATTTGATACGACAGAAAAAAATCATGAAGATGCCTCTAAAAAGTTTCTTTTTACAAGAAAAACCATACAATCCATACAATCATTCTGATTTTTTGTCAGATTATTCTACAAGCAAGATAATAAAACACTAGTGTTTTAATTTTTTTGTCCAAACAATAGATTTTTTCTAATTAAATAATTGCTTCATATTTTGCAAAAAATTACCAGCGTTGTGCCATCGCGCTTCTCTTTCTTTTCTATTCAGTCCGACAGTGCCCGCGCTTTGGGTCATGTAAGCCCGTTCAATGGCTACTACTATGTGATGCATAACCGACTCTCGGGTCTGACAAAGTGTTAATGGGTTTTCCATTAGGAATTTCATAGTAACAGTCCGAAGTTTGGAAGTTGGCGGCTTAACACTCCCGTGTCTCGGAAAGCTCGTAAAGCCGTTGGTCCTGCGCCTGATCGCTCCCCGGTCGTGTCGGATTGCCGTCCCATCAGACTATGAGAGTAAAGGAACAGAGAGTGCACCTGTGTTTACGCCCACACTTGTGCACTATAATATCTTCTGCGTACCTGGCTGATCGCCATTGAGATTGGCCACCGTGACCGAAGTCAAAGTCAAAGTCAAAACATTTATTTCAAATAGGCACATAAAAGGTACTTTTGAACGTCAAAAATTACGATAAAATAGAATTGATTCTAGTCGCCCATTCCAAAAGGTAGTTTTCGTATGGAGAAGAATGGGCAAGAAACTCCACCGTTACTCTTTTAAAATGTTTTACAATATTTTGCATACATTAATTATATAATAATATGTGAAGACGATGCACCTAAAATAAAATTACTATACCACAATAGGTAAAAGAATTAAAAATGAAAACATGACATAAATTAATTATCTAATAGATACATGGTGCTCACATATTTACAAATTTCATTTAAATAAAAAATTACAAGTAATAAGTCAGGGTGTGAGTTTAAGTAATTACAGAATATAAATCACCGTAAAAAAAAGAAGAAAGAATCAATTTTACAATTAAATTAGCAACCAGTTTGATTTTGTCTAGAAAACGGACGGGGAGGATATTATTAACCGCATCCTTCATCAAGTCATCGGCACATAGCATTATCAGCTTATAATGTTCACACACACACCAGCAATTTCAGCTTTTAGCATAGCATAAGTCGCCTCTAGTGTTCGCACTGCTGGGACACAAGCCTCCTCTCGGTAAGAGGGAGTGGCCGTCATCCACCACGCGGGCCCAGTGCGGGTTGGTAGATGTCACATCATCATTTCAGCCGAAAGACGTCCACTGCTGGACATAGGCCTCCCCCAAAAGGGGGGGGTTTGCCATAATCGCCACGCTTGGCAGGCGGGTTGGCGATCGCAGTATAGTATGGTGGTGGTATGCATAGAGAACGCTGCTGCCCATTCTCCGGTACGCCCCTTAGTCGCCTTTTACGACACCCACGGGAAGTATGGATGTCAATTGTCTTCGAATTTTTAAACCTAAGACATGCCGGTTTCCTCACGATGTTTTCCTTCACCGTTTTGAGAGCAGTGGCGATGAAACTATTTACACAAAGTAAAGCGCCTGTCTGGGTTCGAACCCATGACCTACAACTCGTAAGTTAGGGTCGTTACCACGCGGCCACTAGTGCTCCCATTTCAGCTTTTTCTGAGCGTATAATTTCAGTGGATGAATACAAAATGGTGAGATGAGCGCAATAAGGCCAGTATTCATGTCATAAAAGCTGAATTAACATAAAATGGTATTCTTTAGCTTCAATTTAGAGTGTAATAATAATAGTTAAAAGACATTAAAAAAATATAAACGTTGTAAAAATATGCATTTAAAAATTAAAATGTTTTTGAAACATACCTACCTAGTATATTTTTTAGTTTTTCGCCATCACTCTGGTCTTTATACTCCTTGTAATAAGGTCGCTGATTTTGTTTTGTTTGCTGCTACTTATAAGTCTGTCAAAATCACAATGATCTTTCTTCTCGTTAAAATAAGGTTGCTGTTAGTTTGCTGATAAAGGCGAAAGTTTGTGAGTGTGTTTGTTCCTTCTTCATGCACAAACGGCTAGACCAATTTTGATAAAATTTGGTATGGTGGAGGTAGCTGACACCCTGGATTAACACACCTGGTACTTCTTGTCCCGATATTCCAACGGGATCGAAACTTATGCGGGTGAAACCGCAGGGCGCTACTAGTATACTACACACATCAAAAGTGTCTAGGGATCAACATATATTTTTGCAATAACTTTTCTCCTGATTGATATTAATTAAAATTTTCTTTAAGGATTCATCAAATAAAGTGTTTTCGTTTGTCACAGTAACGATAAACCAAGTCACCTTTGCATTAATAAAGAAATTTGCCATTTTCTTAATAAAGGGATTTTTGACATTTGAACCACTAACACAAAAGTTCGAAAAAAAGACTGAAATAACAGTTTTCTTTAAAATTTTATTGGGTAACTTAAACAATTAATAATCCGTGTTTCTACCGCGAACACTAACAACACAAGAACATCGGTTTGGCATACTCAAAATGAGTTCATCCAAATCACGCTGTGGAATGGCCGCCCATGTTCGTTGCAACAACAAAAAAAGGTCTTCTTGCGACTGGATACCCTCCATATTCGGCAGAGCTCTTCTCTGTAGCATATCCCATGCATGCTCAATCGGGTTCCAGTCTGGCGACTGAGCAGGCCAGGGCAGGACATTGATGTTAGCTGCGGCGAGAGTCTGTCTGACAACTCTTGCGGTGTGCGGTCGTGCATTATCATGCATTAACTGAAATAAGGGACCGATTTGCACTTGTAGAGGAACGATGACGTCTGATACAATCGTCTCAGCATAAATTTGAGCGTTGAGGTTGCCTCTGATCCAAATCAACTCAGTTCGTCCGCCGATCCAAATACCCGTCCATACCATGATGGTTCCACCACTATAAGGATGGACTTCCTGGCAGGATTTTAATCGCTGTTGGCGTCCAGGGGTTCTCCAGTGTCGTATACGTCTTGTATCCGGTCTCATACCAAAACGAGACTCATCAGAAAAGCACACGAAACGCCATTGTTCTTCTGCCCAATTTCTGTGTTCAAGAGCCCATTGATATCGAATCCTACGATTGTGCATTGCTATAGGTGGTACCCGTAGCGGTCTTCGGGAATGAAGGTTCACTTCATGCAAGCGGTTTCTGACTGTTTGGTCGCTAATTAAGTTCCCTGAAGAGTGATGAAGCCTCACGGCTAACATCATGGCGGTTATTGTTGGAGCTCTTCGAGTTAAGATTTGAATGTATCGGTCTTGTCTCCGTGTGGTGCAGCGATACCGTCCTCCATGGCGCTCAGCCACGGTACCAGTGCTTCGGTAACGTGTCCAAAGTCGACTGATAACACTCTGACTTGTATTCAGAGCTAAAGCCACAGTACGTTGCCGGGAACCAGCTTCTATCATTCCCACGGCTCTGAGCATTTCTTCCCTGCTTAAATGACGTCGCCGCTCCATAATAACGTTGGTTTTAGTCAGTAGTAGGGAAACAGTAGCACTAATAATGTCTTCAATGCGTTGTATGTTTTTATAGGGAAAATATTGACAGCTGATTTTCATCTTTTACTCGAATTTGATTCACAGTTCCTGATTCAAATTATGAAATGCACCAAAAAGGATCCATATAAATTTATAAAATCATAAATTTATTACAAAGCCACATCTCAATCTCAAGAAATCCGCATAAAAATGCTTGATCCCTAGACACTTTTGATGTGTGTATATTTTTACAGGCAATGACTTCGAAAATACTACCTTCTATAAAATTAAACCATAGTCGGGTTAGTTACACTATTTATAACTAAAGAACGGCTGGACCGTTTTTGATGATCTTTGATTTGTTGGATTTGTCTCCACCCCGAATAACTATTGAATCATGGGAAAAATTCACAAAAAAAAATGTTGTTAATTCATTTCAACATTTATTGACTCTGAGGCAATATGAAGTTTGCCGGGTGAGATAGTATTTTATATAAAATAAAACCGGCTAAATGCGTGACGGGCCTCGCACAGTGTAGGGTTCCGTAGTAGCCCGTTATGTTATATTTTGTTTTTCAACGCAAGTCTTTACCCGTTATAAACAAGCCACTACTTCATCTTAGTCACTTTAAAGGATTAATGCTAAGGATTTTGTATTTGGTACAAAATTATTCAACACCCAAGTTCAACGACTATTACTGCTAAACTAATAAAGTTATCTTTACCGCTATAATTTTCCTTTAAAGATCATGAAACGCACTATCATCGTGAATTTTCCCAGATTTTTCAAGCCAGCAGTTAAGCTTTTAGAGGGGGGGACGCCTTACTGGAACAAAAATTTGCACTTTAAAGTTTAATATTTCGTAAATGGAGCATTAAATCGAAAAATAATTTTAGCAACTCCGAAGTCATTTTAGAAGACCTATTCAACGATAGGGTAGACGACGAAAAAAATATTTATCCTCACTTCACATGTAGGAGAGCTCCGTAAAAAAAAATATTTTCCAAAATTTTATTTTACCAGTTTGTCGGCGTAATTTATATACACACTCCTAAAAAATTACAGCTATCTAGTACCTACTAACGGTCTCTTTAGCAAAACCTCAGACAGACAGAAGGACATGACGAAACTATAAGGCCTCATTTACGGAGACGCGGGGCGTCTCGCGTCGCGTGTGGCGTGGCGTCTCGCGGCGCGTCGGACGTTTTTTCTGTTTACAGTGGGGCGGCGCGTGAAGCGGCACGCATCATCGCACGCGTAAACACAAACTTATAGCAATATACGACCATGTTCATAGAGAAGCGAGACGGGAAGCGTGGCGGTGCCCGCCGCGGCGCCCGCGGCGAATCCTCTAGCGTGTAGCGGAGCACGCGGCGGGCATCGCGGCGGCACATAGCATAGGACATAGCTTCATCGAGAATTGCCGCTGCGTGCGCCGCCGCGATAAACGCCGCGAGGGACGCGTCGGTGCCATCCGCGGGCTCGGCCGCAAAAAACGCCCTAATTCAAACAAACGCGTCTAAAATCGCTTCTCCGTAAACGCACTCATACAACGCCATATATTTGAATTCAGTGCGGGCCGCGCCGCTCAACGCAACGCGCGACGCCCCGCGTCTCCGTAAATGAGGCCTAAGGGTTCCTTGTCAGAACTACGGAACCCTAAAAGTTGACAACCTTAGGTACAACTAGGTATCCAAGGCTCATTACGGTTCTGTCTAAAGTCATTAGTACACAGTAACTTACAAGTACATCCATTCCCTAATCTCTGTTAATCATGTCCAAGCGTGTATTTCGTGAGGGACATGTCACGTCACAGGGCCGTCCCGACACGGGTCGTCTCCCCGGACACTAATAAACACGTTTTACATTTATTGAAGTATAAACGTTGGAGCCGTGTCTTGTCTGATCAGTGTCTTAAACTGGAATAACGAGGAGGAGTGCCTTTAGAAAACTACTTCACGACGTTATTTTTATACTAGCAGCGCCACGCGGTTTCACCCGCATAAGTGTCGATTCCGTGGGAATATCGGGATAAAAACTATCCGATGTCCTTTCCTGGGACTCAAACTATCTCTATACCAAAATTCATCTAAATCGGTTCAGCGGTTTAAGCGTGAAGACAAGAGGTAACAGACAGACACACTTTCGCATTTATAATATTAGTATGGATTTAAACTTTTCGCACACAAAAAAGTTACAAAGATTGATTTAATGCCTTAGGCATTCTCTACCAGTCAACCAGGGGTGGTGAAGAGATTAGATGGTAGGTGCTTTGGTTTTATCACCGAAGGAAATAACCTTAGTAGAAGTGTTGTTTTGGTACACCAACATTTAGAGGATTTTAGTACCCGCATTTCGCCAGTTATCGGCATTTCTACTACGCCGTGTTCGCGCCAGCCCCAACACCATTCTTAGAATGTTGCTCTCCGATCTTGGGGCGGTGGATACGACTGCACGCAGTCAAGTAGACACTCCCCAGGATCGACGTGCCTCACGCAGCTTAGAATAAATGTTACTAACACTAGTTTATAAGTTTACATTATTATAGTTACCGGCACGGATCTTGAGCGCTCGGCGGTAGAGTGGGGATCGCTTTGCGCATCGTATACTTATGGCAACATAAAACATAATATTATATAATTATAATATTATTATTATCATAGTCACTGCACGACAATATATAGGTATACCCCGCTCCCGCACCTCACTTCATCCCACCAAAGGGACCCAATAACTCACTTTTGCGCAGGTGAAGGTCAGCGCTCAAGATCCGTGCCGATTATTGTACTAACATATTATATGGAAGTGATTCTAAAACAAGTTTTTTTTTTTATATATGTTTTTAACCAGAATTTAGACAAAAAATTAAAATATCTTAAAAACAATTTACCTACTAACTTACAATACGTATTTATATTAAAATATTGTAGGTCTAGGTACAGACGTCAGCATATCAAGCTACTACAATCTGTCAAATTTCTTTAATAGATTTTCAACTTTATCGCTAAAGCATAAGGGTCAAAGTTGATTCGGAAAATTTGACAGTTTCGGGTAGCTTGATGTGCTGGCGTCTGTATATACAATGGCAGATTTCTTGTCAAAATACGTTATTTACCAGTTGGCCAACAATCTGCAATCATCAGTTAATCGTAGCAATTAATTACTCCATATAGCAAAACTTTTAATCGTCGTTAATAAAGTCCCAGATCGTGACATGTCACTTAGCACGCGGAGACATTCGTACAGGGGGTCGCGTCGTCTCCCTGGGCACTAATACTCGTTACGTTTATATAGGCCGGGGATAGTTTGTGAGCGGGCCAATGGCGCCTCAAATTATTTTCAAGAGATTTATAGTTAAAGACAGGATTTGTGAAGCAAGTTGTAGTGATTTTTAGGGTTTAGCGGTATCTAAGGGTTCCGTACTCGAAGGGTACCTACTAACGGGGCCCTATTACTAAGCCTCCGCTGTCCGTCTATCCGTGCGTCTGTCTGTTCGTCTGTCAGTGGGCTGTATCTCATGAACCGTAATATGTAGACAGTTGAAATTTTCACAGAGTGTGTATTTCTATTGCCGCTATAACATCAAATAATGAAATAAAATAAAGTTATAAATTAAAGGGGATTTCCATACAAGGAACGTGTTTTTCCCCGGCGTTTTTTGCTTTGTTGTACGTACCCTTCGTGTCTGAGTCCGACTCGCACTTGGCCGGCTTCTTTGTATTGAAATAAGTTATTAAAACTAAGAAAAAAACTAAGCAAACTTAGATTTTGGAAATTTATTTAACACCCGATTTTACCATAGAGAATTTTGTTCAACCAATTAATCATAAGGTTTCCTAAATCTATACATTAATGTCAAACCTATAATAATTGCTGCTAATAAAGTCCCACACGTCTCGTAACACGCGGAGACATTCCGACACGACTCGTCTCCCCGAGCACTAATCTCTCGTTACATACGGAGACAATTTGTGAGCTGTCCGGTGCAGTTTGATCTCGGCAGTCTGTTAAATGGGCGAAACATTTAGGCTGGTTTTAGAGTCGCGCTGACCGCACGCTGACCGTCGGCGCTGAGAGCCGAAACGTATGAACTTCTAGGAAGCGTTTTAAAATAACACGTAGCTATCAGCGCGTGCGTTGGTTAGCGCTGACGGGTCAGCGGCCGTACAAGTAGCGGCACGTAAGTTGGCAAGAGTTTTTGTAGTGGGGGAAGTTTGCGCACGCACAATTTCATACATTTTTATATGCGCGAACTTCCCCCACTACGAAAATCTCTTGCCAAGTTACGTGCCGGTAACTATACGCGTCGCGCGTCGGCGCCACGTAGCCGTCGGCGCTGACCAACGCACGCGCGCCTCTGTCTTCAGTGAGCGTTCTAGTGTCGAGATGAGCGGACACCGTCAGCGTGAACAGTCATGACGAATCTGTACTCCACAGTGATCAGCACGATACTGAAACGTCTCGCGCTGATCCCCCGGCGCTGACAAGTTACGCGCTGAGCTGCCAGCGCCGATGGTCAGCGTGACTCTAAAACCAGCCACGGATTTGTGCGACTTTTTGCAACACTTAGAGTGAGTTGCATCAGCTAACTATAACGATAACCAATCCCATGACAGCCGTCAAAATCTCCGGTTAAGCGAAATTCGGGTTGCATCATTTTGAGAATTGTTAAAATGACGTCATAAATAACTATAACAAGTCATTTTTAACTATAATCAAAGCTTTGACAGACGTCAAATCTCCGGTTAAGCGAAATTCGGGTTGCATCGTTTTAATTTTGACAAAATTGTTAAAATGACGTCACAGATAACTATAACTTTAATCGCCCAACTTCGGGCGGTAAAGGGCTATAGTTACGGTTTGTGTCATTGTATATGTCATCTGCTTTGCATTGTAACCTATAAAAATATTGTGTTATTGAATAAAGTACCTACTAAAACAAATTAGGTATGTCTTTACTCCGCGATATATTGTGGAAATAAAGCTCTTCTAGCGATGATAGTGTCAGTGAATCCGATTTGCCAGTTAGGAAGAGAAAAAAATTCACCCTCGCATTGATCGATTTCATAAGTAGGATGAGAATTAATTTTTGGACAGATTCCGGGTTCTAAGACCTTAGCAAGAGCTTCTAACTTTCCTAGTTAGAAGCCAGAGCCCTTGCTAAGGTCTTAGTTCTCAGCAAGGGTTCTTGTTTTCAGCAAGGGTCCTCCCTTGCTGAAAACAAGAACCCCTGAGAACTCTACATATTATATAAATAATTACCTAATGGCCCCGACTTATGATTTGAGTAGAACCCAGGCAGGCGATTTACTTTGCGTAAATTATATCATCACCACTGCTCTTAAAACGGTGAAGGGAAACATCATGAGGAAACCGGCATGTCCTAGAACCAAAAATTCAGAAGAATACGCTAGAGCTTGAGCTTCTTCGGCAATTAAAGCAACACAGTGAAGAGAAGTATAAGCTATAACTAGAAAAACTGAAATTTGAAATCGATATTCTTATGTAAAATGTTATTATGTAAACTGTAGCAAGTGTATTGTGAATATCGATTACTAATTTCAGTTTTTCTAGTTCCTAGCTTATACTTCTCTTCATTGTGCCGATGAAGTTCATCTTGATTCCAAATGCTTTATCTGATTTGATCCATTTCAATTTCATTAAGTTCTTTGAAGACAGGTTGTTTTTGTTTGGTCATATTATGTTTTTAAAATTGTACTTGTTTTTTTTCTTCCTTATTTTATGAAAGTCAATGCTTATCAAAATTAATTTAGTATAGGTATACTAGCAGCGCCCCGCGATTTCACCCACATTAGTTACGATCCCGTGGGAACATCGGGATAAAAACTATCCTATGTCCTTTCCCGGGACTCAAACTATCTCTATACAAAATTTCATCTAAATCCGTTCAGCGGCTTAAGCGTGAAGAGGTAACAGACAGACACTCTTTCGCATTTATAATATTAGTATGGATATAGGACTTCCTCACGATGTTTTCGTTTTGAGAGCAGTGGTGATGAAATAATTTACACAAAGTAAAGCGCCTGTCTGGGTTCGAACCTACGACCTTTATGCTGTAAGTCGCAGCTGTTACGACGGACCCACCACTGCTCAGCGATAAATAGTAGGAGTGTATTGAACGGTTAAAAAAAAAAATAATAATAACAAATTGTACATAGCAGAGCATTTTTATTAATGTAACTACTTATATTAATTTCAACGTCAGACGACTTAGAAGTAGGTAATATTTCATCTGAAAAATATGCAGGTCACTCCACCGATGAAAATACTTCAATACCGCACGCTCAACAGTACATGTGCACAACAGCTAACAATACCAACGTCTGTCCACCAAACAGTTGCAATAGCATCCAGCAAGAGCAGCTGGGTGTTAGAAATGAATTTTTTAGGTAGGTAGGTACCTACCTAAATAATGCACCTGAAAATAAATAGATGATTTATGTTAGAAAATAAGCGTATTCTAACTAATATTATTCTTATTCTTTTTGGTGTGCTGGATGCCACTGCAAAACAATGTTCTTTCCCGCATTCATCAGGCACAGTATGCGTTTGCTGTGAAAATCGACATATAATGTAAATATTCCTGTATTCAAATCTCCATAATGTATAAACAGTTTCAATACTTTCTTGCATCGTCTATACGCATTTTCGTTAAACTGCACTAAAGATGGTTTGACTAGCGTTCGTGAATCCTTGCGTTCACAAGTTACCGTAATTTGCAGCAGTCTCGAGCAATGTTTTCGCACATTGCGTTAAAATCTTATTGAACAATTAACACAACATCCTTCTGGAGTAAATGCTGTAATGCATCTTCCAATAATATAATCCTTCAATTACATACAGGAAAACAGAAATATCAATTTCATGCAATTCGAAAGAAACGGAAAAATAAAATGAATGTTATAGTCACTTGACACTTGTCTTTCTGACAGTGTCAGATAGTGATGCGGCTCGATTTTATTTAACTCGTTACTCAAAAGCTGAGTCCATTTTCTCTCGAGGTGCCACTCGATGTACTCACGATTAGATAAATATCACCAACACTGCCACACTAGTTAACTGTCATTCTTGGTTAAAAAACCAGGTAATAAATATATTCTTGTAATAAACCGTCATAATACTGTGATGTACAGTCACTGAGTTTTAATAACAGAAAATACATATTCTGTGGGTTAGTGCTGTCAGATAATAAAGTGTAATTTGTCATTAAATCGTCATTGATTTTATCAGATCAATCTGACAATCAGTGGAATATGCGTAGGAATTATTATTATTATTATTCGTATTAATACGCTCTTTACAAAGTCGAACAAAGCCAATCTGAGCCGAATGTCACTGACTTAAATACCTTGGTACATTACCAATATAGAACGGTAACTGTATTTTGGATCTTGCTATAATTCTTTTCTTGAAGTTTATTTTTGTGTGCGTTTCAAACGTACGAAGCTGCTGGGAACCTCCCTCTAGTCCTTAGATCAACTTAAATTGAGTTTTTGAATTAAATAATCGAGACAATCGAGTCCTGACCATTAATGACTGATTAACATCACTAGTGTCAAATAAACAAAGCGTGATGACAACAAGCTTGAAGTGTTGCCCTTGTCAAAAAATTACCCACGTACATTTTGGGGAAATATGACGTCTTGTCACTTGTCACCCTTTTAACTTTAACTGTGAAATACACGAAATACATGATGGTGCAACAACGGATAGTAGATTCTATGGTCATTGTTATGGTTACGGTTAAATTTAACTTTGACACAAACTATAACGGAGCTATTGATGCAACCCACTCTAATTGTGCCCGTGACTTCGTACGCGTGCATCGCGGAAAACAAATGATTTTATTTTGTAAGTAGGTTTGCACAAACACTTTTACACGTCAATCATATTTTTTTTAAACTAGTTCAGGTCGGCGTTTCCTATCTGACTACTCTGAGAAGAAAGGCCGAAACAAACTCAGAGGTCACAGTCTCTTTTAAAGTCCAGACAAAATCTTGGTCAGGTAGATGGATGTCTGAAATGGTTTTTTGAGGAAAGAACCACACAGATTGAGAGGACCTGTCCAGTCAGTGCACGAATTTGTCAGAAATCGTGCAGCTTAAATTAAACTGCACAACCATTTTGTAACTAAAATGAATTAGTGTTAATTAATCCCATTAATCACAAAGTACCCCTAGTAATCATAAAGTATCCTTAATCGTTAATCCCTAATGATTAATTTGAGACATGTCTTGTAACACGGCGACATTCGGACACGGGTCGTCTCCCTGGGCACTAATACATGTTACGTAGGGAGATAGTTTGTGAGCGATCCAGTGGCGTCTGATCAAGTTGGAGAGTTAAAGATTTATAATAGAGGACTCGGATTTAGGAAACAAGATGTCTGGCTTGTTTGTCGTTCTCGTGTCTCTGTTAGAATTTTCAAGAAACCATTGACTTTTTAATTTAAAACCTCGACGCAAACAGAACATAATTGAATCAATCAAACATTACAATCATCATCCTCATCACTTTAACTGAACGACGTCCACTGCTGGACATAGGCCTCCTACAAGCACCGCGACTTCGGCCGGTTCTGTGCTTCTCGTATCCAGCGCAATCCTGCGGTCTTCACAAGGTTATCGGTTCACCTTCCAACTGTTTCGGCACGCGGTCGCCACTCCAAAACATTTCCGCCCCATCGGCCATCTGTTCTGCGAGCAATGTGCTGCCCACTGCCACATAAGTTTAGCAATTACATCTAAAATGTGCTTAACCACTAAGTGTCCCTAATGGGGAACGTCGGAACCTTTAAACGCTACTAAATAATAAAGTGACGTAACTCGGCTAGACATTCGCACACCGGTAGTCTCTCTTACGCACGAAGACAGTTGTGAGCGATCCTGTGCAGTCTGATCGTGTTTAGTAAGTCTTGATGGGAGATTTACTATCAAAGACAAGGATTTGTGAAACAAAATGTATCGCTTCTCACTATTTAAAGAGTCCGTGTTCGATAGATTAGAATCACGCTAATATTATAAAAGCATAAGTTTGTGAGTGTGTGTATGTGTGTGGGGGTGTATTTGTGTGTGTATGTTTATTACTTCTTCACGCACAAACGGCTGGACAAATTTTGATAAAATTTTGTATGAAGGTAGTTGACACCCTGGATTAACATATTTTATAGGCTTCTTCTTACGCGGGTGAAACCACGGGGCACAGCTAGTAAATCATATAACAACAATTTTTACCTATAATTTATTCATGTTAATTGATTCAATTAATCATAAAGCACGGCCCATCACTTTCATAAAGTATCCTTAATCGTTAGGTCTCCCTAATGATTAATTCCAGAAAATTTAAGATAAGATTAAAGACTACGTTGAAGACAAGGTAGTTTGGCAATAATTTCCGCTGCACATGTGGCTTCCCTCCCTGGCACCTCATTAACGGCATAACTATGTAAATTTCTATTAACTGCTCTCAAATTACGACGTTTATGTTCTATTTATTTTTTACATAGTTCTTTGACATAATATTTTTATTATTTGACATTATATACAGACAATCTAATTTTTCACCTCTTTATTAGTGGTTGTAATGGCAATCATACCACTTGGTTTTATTTGGTTTTTATATTTTATTTTTTATTTATCCTTTCGATAGATTTAATTTTGTAAATGTGAGGACTTTGTAGGCCTTGTAGACTTTAGATTTGTACACCATTTTTTATTTTATCAATTACCTGGTACTTTTTGACAGGCCTACGCTGTCCTCCCATACCTACTGTAATTTGAAAACATTGTACAAGCCAATTATTTTTAAAAGAGTTACCGTGGAGTTTCTTGCCGGCTCTTCTCCACAGGTAACGACCAATTGGAACTGTGCACCTAGCTTCTGACGTTTCATAAGTGCCCATTGGAAATAAAATATTTCGATTTTGATTTTAGTGAGACATGCTAACGTGACTCTGCGAGACATTCGGACACGGGTCGTCTCCCTCGGCACTAATACACGTTACGGACGGAGACAGTTGTGAGCGGTCCGATGTAGTCTGATCGTGTTAGTAAGTTAAACGGGCAGGGAATTTGTTAGAGGAGACAGGGATTTAAGAAACAACTAGTAGTAAGTTTTACATTTACAGGAAACGGTATAGTATTTCGAAAAACTTTGTACATTTTTTGGTTAGTGGGTCGGATTTGTAACGGGAATGCGCTAAGGTAACCCGCGAAATTCAAATTTTCTAATGCTTTTGGCAATCTGCAGTCATCATCTGCCTAGCCTTTTCTTAACTATGTTGGGGTCGGCTTCCAGTCTAACCGGATGTAGCTGAGTACCAGTATTTTACATGGAGTGACTGCCTATCTGACCTCTGCAACCCAGTTACTGGTTATTACTGGGTAATACTGTCAATAGTGTCAATCCCTAGCACGAGGTGGAATGACCGCTCACTTTAAGCTCACTTCACCTAAGCTATCACGGTGAGATTTTTACAGAATAGCACCGGAGCACATCTAAACTAGGCAATATTCCACAACAATGGTGACACTGACAGCTGTCAGTGTCATCTAAACCGCGTTCAAGAGCTCTTGAACGATAGATGTGCAGATCGCGTTTAGTTTCATTGGTGAATGGACAAGGATTAGTTACAGAATAAAATAAGCTCATCACACTCCACTTTAAAATACTTTCGTCCCAAGAGTACCTATCTACTAGCACATAAATATAACAGTAGTATGTGCTCGACACGGATTGGGTCCCTCGACGACGTTACAAGCCAGTATTTACCGACGGCATACGGGAATGTATTGCGAGCCGGCTCGACGCGGCTTGAAACGTAGATGGGAATAATTTATTGGTTTCATATGATGGAATGGATTAATGGCGTCATTTGGGAGTGTATTGGATAAATGGGTGTTAATTATTGAGAGGTTTTTTTCGTTACAGCTCAGCGAAATCGATGCAGAAGTTGGCTTTCAAACTAGTACCTAATAATTCGTTCGTTAAAATTCAATGAGTTTTCGACCTCGGCTAGTTTCGAGATGTATCCTAAACTTATTTAGAACATATATCTACAATGCCTGTATGTACCAAATGGAGGTAGAAGTGTTTAGTTTTTAATTATACTATTAGTTCAACCAGGTTTCAGACTGGCTAAAGTAGATTCATCTTTTATGGGGTACTGTCTAAAATGTTATAATAAAATTTTGTCTCATTCAGTTGAAGAATGTGGGGACACATTCTTCAACTGAATGAGACAAAATTTAAATCTTGTATAAAACGCACACTATGCAGTCAGGCATATTATAAGTTAGGGGATTACATCGCTGACCAAAATGCCTGGCTCAATGCTAGTCCTGCTCCACAACTAATTGACTAACACTTGAAAATACTGTTGGAGCTGCTGAAGATTGTAAGACTATCCTTGCATTGTATAAACTCAATTTCCTTTGTATTGTATAATTGCATAGCACAGATGTGAGTTCTATGTAATCTATAGCTACCATTTACTGGGTAATAATATATCTTTCATTGACTTGAATATTCCCTGGCGGCTGATAGTGTGTCATGCTCACTCAAATGTCTCGCTGGCGGTGGCGTGTATGTTGGATCATTTAGCTCCCTTCAAAGTGGTTGAGCTGAATGGTGCTGATATATACGTCATGTTCGTGAACGGGCGCCGTCAGTTGGGACTGGTCATCACTTGGCCGCCTGGGCTTATTTTAATTGTTTTAATTTTGGATTGTTGTTTTGTTACTATTTGTTGTATTCTGGACGCTCTTAACGCGGACATCTTTTTTATTTTTTACATCGTTCTCACATTATATAATCATAAATTCAAAAGATATGATGTAACAAATGTTTTTGTAAAATGAAATTTAAAAAGAGTGTCCATGGAGTTTCTTGCCCGTTCTTCTCCATAGGTACCTACGCTTTGGAATGGGCAACTAGCTTCATATTTTATGACTGACCGACTTCTTGACAATTCAAAAGTGCCTGTTAAAGGTTTAATTGAAATAAATGCTTTGAGTTTGAGTTTGAGAATTGTTCAGTACTCCCAAACTTAGGAATTTCCAAACTTAAGCGGCAGTGGGCAGGGCACATTGCTCGCAGAACAGCAGTGCTATTCTGCAAAAATCTCACCGTGAAAACTTGGGTGAAGTGAGCGTGGAGTGAGCTGTCAATAGTGTCAATTCCTAGCAAAAACAAACTCACTTCACTTAAGTTTTCACGGTGAGATTTTCAGAATCGACCAGCCGATGGCCGATTGTGCCAAAAGGTGGCGACCGTGTACCGAAAGACATTAGAAAGACTCCCATAAGATGAACGGCCTTGTAATGGCCGCAGAAATCTAATGGATGCGAGAAGCACAGAACCGGTCGAAGTGACGATGTTCGGGAGAGGACTATGTCCAACACTGAACGACTTTCGGCTGAAATGATGAGTCTAGTACTTCTACATTCTTCCAGTTTCGTTATGAGTGTTATGACTGTAATGACACAGAGACGAGCTTATTATTGCCATAAACCGGGCACTAATTCACACTATAATAATAATAATGATGAGGTTGTTGACATGTGGAATGTGAGCTCGGCTATCATTGTGCCGATTGTCGTATCAGCCAATGGACTGATGGCCGAAAGCCTCGATCAACATCTATCGAGGCTCTCGTTAGGTGGTTGGATCAAGGGCCTGATTCAGAAGGCAGTACTCCTCGATACGGCTCGCATTGTGAGGAGGTTCCTGTCTCTGGAGCCCTAACCACCGGTAGCTTGGACCCTGCTCCCGACACCGGCGGATAACTATTTTTTTATATTTTTAAATGTTTTTTATTTTAATTTTATATTTTAAGAAATATTTAAAAATGTAATTAGGTAAGTAAATAGAAAAATAAACGAAATAATAATAAAGTTTATTTACCAAAATAGTTAAGTACAGAAATGTACACAGTGGATATAACTAGTGGGTAGGCATTACCATTACCTAGTGGTTAGTGGGTGTTGCATAAAATTCTGTGCATAATTATTATAGTAACCCTGCCTCTTAAACTAGACTATCCTGTATTTTAAGAGAAAGTGTCTGGCTTATAAATTCACCATTTCTATACAACAATTGACAGTGTCGATCTACCGCTTAAACTTGACAGCAGTAATAGTTGTGCGTGTACGAGTAAAATGTGGAGGGGATGTGTAGTGGTGTGATGTGGTATGTGCTTGTTGTGTAGTGGGTATGTGTGTATGAATGTAGGGGTGAGTGTGTGTGGATGTATGTGTGAATATGTTTGTAAGTGTGCGTCTTTTTTTTTTTGTGTTTAGGCGATGTAAGTAAGTAAAAACTCTGAGCCGATACTGACAATTTCCTAGTGGAAAAACCTAAAAACAGTGCACCAGAACTGAGAATCGAACCCAATTACCCTTGATAAGCACTTACGATCACAAAACCAACGAAACAGTAGGTAACAGTAGCAAAGGGTCAATTTTTGTAAGAGGTAAGCTAGAGTAGATATCTTTTAAATTATTATATTATTTGTCTATAATACTGAATGTGCCATTTTTTAAAGGGAAGCTGGTAGGAATCGGTAGGAACCTTCGTCACTGGTAGGTAAATATAATTCAGCAGTTCTTAGGTAATTAGGTATATTCTTCCATTCTTTTAACTCACATTTTTGTTAATAGCTAATTTCTTTGACATATCTCGGCACTCTGGGGTTCCGGACCTTTGGAAAGCGTACGAGGGGCCAACCCAACTCGCAGAGGCCCCTTAGACAATTGTAAGTGTTGAGTATTGAGGCACCAAACGATGATTATCCCTGTATGCACTATGCAAATGCGCCGAAGGACAACCCCCGGTTGGTGCAGGACTATTGCAGATCATGGAAACAAAACATATTGAACTATGGGTTTGGGTGGCTTATAGTAGATTGGTTACCAAGAATTATGAAGAACTATGTGCCCCTGCCTGATCAATGTTACGTAATACAAGCACGGATAAAATGGCAGAGGGTGACTTGCACACTCAATAATGTACCCCCAAAACGGTCGCTAGCACATAGTGACTATTAGTGACGTATAGCTTTTGCAAATCATGAAACTTTTATTTTCTCTTGACTGTACTTACCTGTCAAAAAGTGTAAACCTAGATAATGTGGATAAGACAGAGATTAAGGCTGCTTTTCTACCACAGATGAGCGAGGATGCGTAGCGAGGGATGTGTGTGAAACCAACCAATAACATCGCTACATTTTTGTAGCTTGAACTAAGTTAGCGTTGGTATTGGTTAGTTTTACACACATTCCTCGCTACGCATCCTCGCTCATCCCTGGTGGAAACGCAGCCTTAAACAGAAGACGAACTAGCAGGGGATCGAGGAGGGGGGGGGGGGTTCAGAAGATCAGACCGGAATAAATCATAATTTAATTATTATGAATTGTATTATGAAATTATCAATAACAATCTTGCTCTAGCAGAACTCATTCAATTGATAACTTTGTGTAGTTTTGGGTCACCAAGATACAGGCTGTGCCTAGTTTGGTACCCGCTGTTAAGGGTACGTTTCCACTGAAGCGGAGCTGGGCAGAGCGGAGACGTGCAGGAGTCGTCCAATTACGCATGAGACGAGTGACACGATGAGGATTTCAACAATTGTGTTGGTTGATTCCTGCACGTCTCCGTTGCGCTCCGCCCAGCTCCGCTTCAGTAGAAACGCTTCCTAAATCAGTGTAAGTTTTCTCTTGGCTAGAATTTTATGCGAATACTTGTACGTTTGTGAACCATGTGTAAGTTTAATAAATTCATTTGAATTCATTTATGAGCGGATAAATGATGTAACAACAGCCGCACGGGTTGATCGAGCTGGTTAAGCTACGCTTGCCGTAGTTGGTCCGTGGATGGGTGACTATCTTCACACACCAAGACCCCTCCGTGCCTCGGAAAGCACGTTAAGCCGTTGGTCCCGGCTGTCATTCGTAGATCTTTGACAGTCGTTACGGGTCGTCAGTAGTCCGAAAGTCTGACAACCAGCCTTACCAAGGGGTATCGTATTACCCAGTAACTGGGTTGTGGAGGTCAGATAGGCAGCCGCTCCTTGTAAAATACTGGTATTCATTGATGGTGCGAGGTGGGAGTGAGTTTTACTTAAATGTAATTCTATAGTTTCCTCTGCATACGCGGACAGCAGATAAAATAATGTCACTCTAAACTAAAGTTTACCTAGATAACTACACAATTTCAAACCAAACTATCTTCCCGATGTTTCCAGCCAAAAAAAAAAGAAGACAAACAGTAAACAGATTCCTAAACGACTATTCGTTTAGTTAACATAGAACAGAGAGAGCTCCGTGATTTGTTTCGCAAAGATTTCAAGGTAATGCCCTGAAATGGATCCTTCAAATAGACCTCATATACATATTTACAGAATATTTTCCGGTTCTATCAGAAAAATCTTAGAAAAAATTGATTCTTTGTGACTACTTGTGATAATCCATACTCATCATCACCAACTATGTTAGGGTCGGCTTCCAGTCTAACCGGATGCAGCTGAATACCAGTATTTTACATGGAGCGACTGCCTGTCTGACCTCCACAACCCAGTTACTGGGTAATACGATATCCCTTGGTAAGACTGGTTGTCAGACTTTCGGGCTTCTGACTACCCGTGACGACTGTCAAAGATCCACAAATGACAGCCGGGACTAACAGCTTAACGTGCTTACCGAGGCACGGACGGGTCACGGTATGTAAAGATGGTCACCCATCCACAGACCAACCGCGGCAAGCGCAGCTTAACCTGATCGATCGACCTGTGCGGCTGTTATTATTTAGCCACGGGCCCCCCATGTGATAATCCATACTATCCATACTAATATTATAAATTCGAAAGTAACTCTGTCTGTCTGTATGTTACCTTTTCACACCTAACCACCACTGAACGGATATCTATAAAATTAAACAGAGAGATAGATTGCATCCCGGGGAAGTACATAGGATACTTTTTATCGACATACCTCGCGGGCGAAGCCGCGGGTGGAAGCTATTTTGATATAAATTATTTAATTTTGACTTTGATTGTATTAATAAATCACCACGGGTTATTCCCAAAGTACTCCATTCCTTTGTTCTAAAAAGATAAGAATCTCATACATTAATTCCCAAGTTACTCCAAGGAATTATTATTATTTATAAAAACTTATTATTTTGTTCCCATTCTGCTCCATAGGTATCTAGAATGATTCTCAAAGTACTCCACCGATTATTCGTTATCAATTCTCAAACTGCTCCATCTACATAATTACCTATAATAGTTATTTAATACCTAATCTTGTACAGTTACATACAAGACTTTATCTACACCCATGATATGAATCCTCTATAAAAGGTTCTGAAACCATAGGGTGTTTGTACAGTGTTGTAAGAACACTATGTAAATTCATGGAAAGTGTAATTGCTGAGTATCTAATACAAACAAACTAACAACTAACTTTAACGTAGGTAATAATAGAATTATTTATCACTCATTTTTGTAAACAACAAAATAAAAAGTTTGTGCGCAAGTCAATCCTTATACCTACAGGTACCGTGCCTAAACCTTCTCGAAATAAAAATTAATAAAAAAACTACTTACGATTAACTATGACTCAAGTCAAGACAGGTTGACCAATTTGGCCGATTTTATGTTCTTACAAACTACCTATTAAAGAAGAAGCTTTTAGGGGTTTAATGGGAAAAGAATCAGAAGAAGAATTGAAGAGATTATAATTCGCACATACTTATAGTCACAATAGTCCTGATATATTATTTCTAGGTCTGACGTTATCGTCAATAAAACTCAATCACCATGGAAACCACATAATAGATTTGAATGGTTTGTGTTGTGCAATAATCTATGGTAATGGTATGTACCCTACAAGCTGTTTATTTCGAACTGTTACAGTTTCCCAATGCTAAGGAAAACCCTTAATGATCAATAATAATTGATTACGTAGATTTCATAGAAATTGTCATGTCATCATCTAAGGGCATCACTGCCTCACACTCCCGCGGAGCGTTAGTCTGGTCCCAATCGCCGAACCTCTACCATCTCCTACTATCATTGTGTCTGCCAGTTTTATAATAGAGTTAACCTAAATGTGTATCAAGGTCAAAACCCCAAATTAAACTATATCGTGTATTTAAAAGTGTTTTTTTAAAATAAGGTTTACATGACCTCCCGTAACAGAACGTTATCGTTGCAGTCCCAGAGTAAATAGACGTTGACAAGCTATTAACAGGGATCTCAAACTGGCTTTTATTATAAAGCAGTTAAGAATAGAAAAAAATACAGTGCTGCAATCATTACAACAAATTATTTTAAAGGACCATGGGCACTTTTGAATTAACACTGGGCCCACTTTTCAAATTATCTTATATGCAATCCAGTTATTAGTTTTTGAACGTACTAAAATGCCATATAATGAAATAAAGTTCATTTTAAGAACTTTCATATGACATAATTATGACATACTTAATTCATCACTGTTGAACAATTTTGAAAAAGTGGACCCAAAATGACGCATGATCCTTTGATTGTAGGTAGATGTCTCAAAATAGTTTAAGTCTGATTCTATATATTTGAAATAATTACATTAGTTTTATCTTAAGGAGTAACTTGATTTGATAACTTTTATTAGGATTCAAAAGAACGTCGGTCACGGCCCATACATGCTATGACCTGACTATAAAGTATCGCGACCTTTGATGGCATATGGTTTATTTGGTTCACCTACATATAATAATCAATATTAAATTGAAAATATATTTTTAGAAAGCGGAAGAAAATCGATTTTTGCATTTAATTGTTCTTAGGGAGATTAGAATTTGACAAGTCGGAAACGCGACAGCCATACTGCAATTATGCTAATCATTGTTAGTTACGCGTTTTGTATCACCCACAGTCCCACTTCTGTGCGAAGAATATCAAACATTGACAATTTTTCTTGATGAAAATAGTTACTTCAGACTTATAAATATTATAGGTATATAATAATAAAGGTCCGTAATACGGAACGGAGTAGCGCGGGAGTAGCTTTGACAGCTGCCGGGATGTCAATTGGGTGTCAATATGTCAAATATGTCATACGTTTCGTTCCATCTGTTAGAAGCATTAAAATGTATTTGAGAATTTGGCCTAGTAATTGATGTACCTAACAGTTATTACCCATGAAATAACAAAATTCTAAGAATAAAAACGACAATAAACGTAATGTTAAATAAAAATCTGATTAAAAAAATCTTAAATGCTTGAATGCTGGTGCTAAAACGAAACTTCGTTCAACCGAACCAAAACTGAATTGTAATCAGAACTGAACCAAAACCGAACTTTAGACATTTGTTCATTTGACAAAATAGCGCGATCGGCCCCCTGTACCCCGCATAGGACAGAACGTTTTCAGGTGCGTTCAAAACTAATAAAAATGTCGTACGGAAGAAAGGTTTTTTTAATATTCTTATTTATTTTATTCCGGGTTTTAATAAATAATTGAATACATGTAAATTAATGCTCACTTAACTGACTATTATTTGACGTATAACTCGTTACGGGTCTCATCCGAATTTGGTCAGGTCAATTATGGCCATTGTTCTTTGTGTTTAAGTAAGAAAGACTGCGAATTTTAGGTTTATAAGTATTTTTTTATCATATTAGGTAAAATTTCAAATGATTTTTGGTCGAATTTTGAAAATATTTTATGTTAGGCTTAGTTGCCAGATATCATTTCAGATTTTTTATTATTTGTTTTTCATGTTTTTTTAAAAATCTAAATCCAGAGCCCCACTTTTTTAATTTTGTACTTATATATTTTTAATTTAATATTTGAATAAAAAAAAAAATATGAGACTCAAAATTATTGCTGTATAATATTATAGTCGTTTATTTAAAATTTTCTTTATACTTAAAAATATATTTGCAAAGCTTTTGAGCCTATCTGTACGTCAGCTACCCTTTTATAGTAATCCGGTACATATTTAAATTAGCTTTTCGATTAAAATGGGGTGGAGTACTTTGAGAACATTTTAATGTTATCATGGAGTAAAATGAAACCTAATTAAAAATATTATATTTTTCATGGAGTAGTTTGGGAACTTTTTTTGGAGTACTTTGGGAACAACCCATCACCACGCTTAATAATAACAAACCTTTATGACCACAATGAATCCATACAAATGTATATTAATATTCAAATAATAAACTTATGAGTACTATTTAAAGTCTGGAAACGAACTTCAACCTATCCACGAATTATGTAGTACGAATTAAGTCAGCCAGATTTATTTAGCACAAAATTCCAATAAGTAGCCCTCTTTTTTGCACAATCTTTAAAATAGTACATTTAAATTCCAAGTACTCTACAAGGTTCCGAAGGGGTCAGACATTCCTGCTCCGGTTCTGGAATCTTCCGATAAATGTTGATCAATGGATAGAATTGCTTTCTAAATGCATATTTACACGTGTAGAGCTGCTCGCTTCGATAGGGCGGTAATCAAAAGGAGATATAAAATTGACTTGTCTGAATGGTATTATGTAGAAGCCAGTAAATCAAGCTGCCCGAAACTGTCAAATTGCCCGAATCAACTTTGAGCCTTATGCTTTAGCGATAAAGTTGAAAATCTATTAAAGAAATTTAACAGATTGTAGTCGCTTGATGTGCTGGCGTCTGTACGTACAGGACTTGCATTTCTATGGTGACAATTATTTGACACTAGCTTTTGCTTGCGGCTTTGTACGTGTGTTATGTCGATAAAAATAGCACATATCCTTCCTTAGGGATCAAATTATCAGTACACTAAACTCCATCAAAGTCGGTCAAGCCGTTTCGGAGATTAGCCGGAACAGAAACACAATTTTTTTCTTCTTTATTTGTACAAAGAAAAAAAAAATGTGTCTGTTACTTTCATATGCATTTAGTAAAAAGCTGGTATTTTGACATTACAAACAGACATCGCGTGTAGCAAGCGTATTTTCAAAAATCTTTGATTTCAGTTTTGTTTCTTTTTAAAAATAAAGGAATATTACCTTTGAGTAAAATTTGCTGTCTTCAGTATTTAGAGTACTTTCCCTCCAGGTACGCTTCGAAAATTCCACCCTGTATATTATGCAGATTCAACAGCCCCTTTATAGTAGTAGTACGTAGTAAGTAGTAAGGGCTATTTTAGTATCTACTACAGACGGGCGGCTGTACGATATTCTCGCATGTCAAAAGGCAAGGACTGCCTCGGCTTTCAAAATTGGAAGCGTATACGAGTTCATATGTCTACAGACGGCATGCAAAAAGCAAGAACTGCCTCGGCATGTCAAAAGGCAAGGATTGCCTCGGCTTTCAAAATTGGAATCGTAGGTATACGAGTTCAAATAAAATCCCAATTCGAGAATATCGACTGTCGAATCTTGTGGTGAGGTTTTGTACCTCACTTTATTGGCAATTTGTCGTGTGCTCGACCCCAGGAAAAGGCACTTTGCTAGGTGTAAATTATTTCATCACCCCTGCTGTCACAACAGTGAAGGAAAACATCGTGAGGAAACCGGCATGTCCTAGAACAAAAATTCGAAGACATGTGACATCTACCAACCCGCACTGGGCCCGCGTGGTGGATTGCGGCTCACTCCCTCTCGAAGAGATGAGGCCTATTATCCCAGCAGAACATTCTAGGCATATTTTGCACTTGATTCATCATCTGCCTGCCTTTTCCCAACTATGTTGGGGTCGGCTTCTAGTCTAACAGGATGCAGCTGAATACCAGTATTTTTACATGGAGCCACTGCCTATCTGACCTCCTCAACCCAGTTACTGGGTAATACGATACCCCTTGGTAAGACTGGTACCATACTTCCCGTGGGTGTCATAAAAGGCGACTAAGGGGCGTACCGGAGAATGGGCAGCAGCGTTCTCTATGCATTCCACCATCATAACATACTGCGATCGCCAACCCGCCTGCCAAGCGTGGCGATTATGGCAAACCCCCCCCTTTTGGGGGAGGCCTATGTCCAGCAGTGGACGTCTTTCGGCTGAAATGATGATGATGATGATGGTAAGACTGGTTGTCAGACTTTCGGGCTTCTGACTACCCGTAACGAAGTGTCAAAGATCCACAAATGAGAGCCAGGACCAACGGCTTAACGTGCTTTCCGAGGCACGGAGGGGTCACGGTATGTAAAGATGGTCACCCATCCACAGACCAACCGCGGCAAGCGTAGCTTAACCTGATCGGTCGACCTCATAAGTTCGTAAATTGCGCCGTGGACTTCAAAGGGTTGTGAAGTCCTCTCTTGTAAATGAGCCTTCACAGTTTAGTTCAGCGGTTTGAAAATGATTTTCGAAGAATGTTCTAAGAAACCTTAATCGAATTGGATATTCGGATGTCTGTATTTCACAGTAATTGGGTTACGGGGGTCGGATGTCAGTCGCTACTCGGGAAATATTGATATCAGGAACATCTGGGGGCCTAAAAAGGTCACATTGGAGAATCATAAAAGGATAACATTATGAATTGTAATATGGCGAAGACAGTCCGTGTTTTTCTTTTTTTTGCTGCACTACGTAGAGGTACAATCAAGGAGATTGGGAATGGATTTGGATCGGATTGATTGGTATTTTAGCACAGTCAAAAAAAATAACTGAAATATAATAATAATCCATTTATTTTAGGCAACGCTGGCCCATAGATAACCTAAACATAGATATTTTAATTATAAAGAAACATTTTACTTAAAACTATGACGAAACGTTGTCGGCGCGAAAAATGCTTCATTACATGATTGCACTAAGTAGGTAATGCTTTAATTTCTTGATACGCCACGGGCATGTTCCAAAAAACTTAATCAAACGGCGGTTTTCAAGAATTCATAAATACCAATGAACTAAATAATAAACAAGCATTTCTTTAGCACCCACTTTACAAACTTAACGAAGTCAAAATGGCTTACTTAACTTTTTTTTAATCCACTACAAAGTTACAACGAAACCAAGTGCAACTAACTCCATCTTTTGAAACAGAAAATCTAATTTTTATCGACAAAACTTTTATGGCCATTCCGTTTTAAATCTCAGTAACTTGGCATCACTTGGCTACTTTGCCAAGCCGTCAAAGTTGATCGTTGAAAACTTGGCAATACAGCGGCATTCTTGGCCAGGTTTTAAAAGTTTTTAAACTTTTAAAACTTTACTTGGAGTCCGAACAGGTGAGCTTAGTTTGTATTATGTTTTTTAAAACTTTATTGAAGTGTTATTTTTTAAGGTTTTTATTGTATAAAATATACAAATTCTGTTGGAAGTGCTGTGGTAAAGCTACGAGTCGTTGAGGGTATTTTTTTAACACGGAAAGTAGGTAAGCTTCGTAATTTCAGAGATTTTTCAGATAACTAGGTCACTTGCTTTACAGGGTATTGTGGCTTGGAAAGGATATAACCACTTATATGAATCTTTTTTTTAACGCTATTGGTACTTATGAATACACTGAAAAGAAGAATAAATCTACAACATTATTTTTAGTTTATGCGAAACCTGAATATAGTTTGTTCAGAATAAGTTACTGAATCGATTCCAATAATTTTTACCCCATGTTATATTTTGTCCCAAAAATATTTAAAAAAGGGTTAAAAGTTGGACACCGAGCGACACTAAGTAGGTTATCCAAACTCCGCGCTGAACGGTTAGGTACCTAGGTACTATTATCAATCAATGAGCGCAAGACGGCGCGGCGCGAGCGGCGCGGGTGAACATGTTTATATACGGACAAACAGGTAACTTAACAAGCTTATAACTTTGTGATTTTTCATGATACAGTTTTGAAATTTTGTACATAGATTCTTTACATAAAAAAAATAGACACGTGTTTAGGGTTTAGGGTAAACTAATAAAAAAGCTGAAGAGTTTGTGTGTTTGAAGGCACTAATCTCTGGAACTACCGGTCGGATTTGAAAAAATATTTTTTCATTTGATAGCCCAATTCTTGAGGAAGGCTATAGGCTATTTAACATCACGCTAGGACACTTAGGGGCCGATCAAAAACAAAAAAAGTCAGAAAGAACGCTAAGCGAAAAACGAAGTGATAGCGGGCAGGTGATACGATGCGACCGGGGTGGGGCGGGGGAGCCAGAAATTCCACGCGGACCAAGTCGCGGGCAGTAGATAGTGGAAAATAAAATTCATAAAAAAATACTTAAGAAAGAAAAATTGTTTCTTCTGCGCAACGAAACGCACATTGCAAATAAAAAACGACATAAAATATACACATACAAAGTAGTCAAAAGCCTCGTACTCAAGCTTAAAAAAAAAAATGTTGACAATTTTGTCCATTGCTTGATGTCAGAGCCAGGGACCAAAGACAACACACATTAGTAATGAGAGGTTTTCTTTTTGAGTATTAAAAAAAAACATAGTTTCCAAGAACTCTGTAGATGGCGTTGAACTGACTACGTTACTAGGTGCCAAAGCCAAAATGCTTGAAAAAAAAAACATTGCGTCACGTCACATATGCTCGTTGACTGACACTTTCGTTTGCTTTCGTTTTACGATCTCAAAATTACATCCAAGTGAAATTATCAAAAAATAATGTGACGTTCCGTTCCTTGGAGTAACTTACCAAGTTCAGCGCCATCTATCCAGCGACTAGGGAAGACTTAAAAAAGAAAATCCCTCATTAACATCATCATTTTCATCTTCTTTGTTTTCAATTACGCAATTCTGAAAGTTTCATAAAGCTCTCAGTAACTGAAAACAAAGTGAATTTCGCAAGCTTCGCGTCGCTGACTATTGTAAGTAACTAAAATGAGCAATTTAATACAAGAAATTATTTTTAATAAAAACTGTAACTAAAATGAGGAATATAATACAAGAAAATATTTTTAATAAAAACTGGAAAATTTTCTCAGCAGTTTGTATTTTTACGCTGGATGGTCGGCAAAGAAATACTGCAAAATACTACATCCGTTTCTTTTTAAATGTGAGTTATGTAAACTGTAGATTTGTAGACCATTTCCTATTTTATTATGTACCTGGTACTTGTTGACAGGCCTACGCTGTCCTCCTGTAATTTGAAAACATTGTAAGAGCCAATTACTTCTATAAGAGTAACTGCGGAGTTCTTGCCGGCTCTTCTCCATAGGAAACGACCAATTGGAACCGTGCACCTAGCTTCTGACGTTTCATAAGTACCCATGTAGGCTTATGTGAAGTATGAAAAGAGGCAGAGTGTCCCTAATAGTTACAACCTGTTAACATTATGGGAGGATAGCAGTGACGAAGGTTCCATACAACTCGATTCCTACCGGCTACCCTTTGAAAAATAGCACAGTCAGTATTCTGTAGACAAATAATATAATCATATTTAAAGATATAATCTACTTCGGCTTCTCTCTTTCAAAGATTGACCCTTCGCTACTGGAGGATAGTGTCCCCCTGTGTTGTGTGGCCGGTCAACAAATACCAGATCCGTACTAAACTAATATTATAAATTCGAAAGTAACTCTGTCTGTCTGTATGTTACCTTTTCACGCCTAAACCACTGAACGGATTTCGATAAAATTTGGCAGAGAGATAAATTGCATCCTGGGGAAGGACAAATGAGAGTTTTTATCCCGATATTCCCACGGGATGCGGGTGAAACCGCGGAGCGCTGCTAGTACTTAATAAAATAAAAAACGGTCTACAGATCGAAAGTTTAAAAGGCTTACAACGTTTTGACATTCATAAAATATACGAGTAAAAGATCTATAGAAAAGATAAATAAATAGTTAAAATAAAAACCCACTTAAACCAAATGACATGATTGCCATTACAACCTAATCATCATCTGCCTAGCCTTTTCACAACAATGTTGGAGTCGGCTTCCAGTGTAACCGGATGCAGCTGAATACCAGTATTTTACTTGGAGCGACTGCCTATCTGACCTCCACAACCCAGTTACTGGGTAATACGATACCCCTTGGTAAAACGACGTGGCCCACACACGTTGGCACGTGCCTCCGTACTTGTGCATTATAAAGGGACTTTCCACTTAGTCTAATAAAGTCTTTAGGATGCTGTTGGAACTCCCGCGCAACCTATCCATTATTGACGTTGTTTCGATTCCCAGATCGGGAAAAGTGTTATTGGGTTTTCCATTAGGAATTTCTTAGTAACAGTCCGGTTTGGAAGTTGGTGCATAGTATAGAGGTATAAGAAACAGAGTGTAAAGTTCACTCATACTCTATAGAAAAGGGAGGATCCTCCGACCAGACGGGGGTTGTGTCTGATGGGAAACTGCCCAATGATTCATGTCAGGGCGTTGTATCTATGCTAGTCGCGCGGTAAACTCTGCTTGCGAGATGCAGGATTTGGCGTGACGTCAGTATGACGCGTCGTCCGCATGTGGCGTTGTAGATACCGCTACAATAGAAAGCACCTAAAGCCGTTGGCCCTGCGCCTGATCACTCCCCGGTCGTGACTATCAGAGTAAAGGAACAGACACACCCGTGTTTACGCACACACTTGTACACTATAATCCTCCGTACTCCTGTGTGTACTTGGCTAATCTTGAGATTGTCACCGTGATCGAAATCGGTCTGACATAATTACATTTTTAATGCCATGAAAATCATATTTTAGCTTCATTCACAAATCTCTTCCTTTATTAAGGGGCTAAACACAAAAAAACGCAAGTTTTAGAAACAATAAAAGTCTAATCGACTACAGTAAACAAAATCAGAAAAATATATGATATTCTTCAGGATATACCTATGCTAGGTAGATAGTGTGTTGAAAACATAATACATCTAATTTGATACGATAGAATAAAATCATGAAGATGCCTCTAAAAACTTTCTTTTTACAATAAAAACCATATAAATATACATACAATCATTGTATTTTTTTGTCAGATTATTCTACAAGCAACATACTAAAGGACTAGTGTTTTAAGTTTTAGTCCAAACAATCGATTTTTTGTAGATAGATAATTGCTTCATATTTTGCAATAAATTACCAGCGTTGTGTCATCGCGTTTTTCTTTCTTTTCTGTGCAATACGACGTCATATTATAAGACCCTTAACTCGGTATAAAACCACAAAGAGTTCGCAAAAGTAACCGAGAACGAACTAAATCTTCCAATTTCAAGTGAAAATCCATCTCAAACTCAAATATACACGTTTCGCTGGTTTCACTGATTTGTCGTACATATTCCTATTTGTGATACATTCGTTGCTACTGAGCTATGTACGCGTGTGTGTTATATTAAATATAGCCATGTTTATGAAGTATTCAGTGTAATGAAATACAAGCGAACTCTTGTAGCGAGCGACGGCGGGAAGAGTGCATGAATTTTGGGAATGATGGGACTTTATTCAATATATTTCAAACTGATATTATATTTTGTAGTAAACAGTACTCACTACTATTTCATGGGGAGAGGCATGAGGAGCTTGTGTCTAAGAAATAACAGGCCGCACGAGTCGATCGATCAGGTTAAGTTACTGCCGCGGTTGGTCCTTGGATGGGTGACCATCTTTACATACCAAGATCGCTCCGTGCCTCAGAAAGCACGTTAAGCTGTTGGTCCCGGCTGTCATTCGTGGATCTTTGACAGTCGTTACGGGTCGTCAGAAGCACGAAAGTCTGACAACCAGTCTTACCAAGGGGTATCGTATTACCCAGTACCTGGGTTGTGGAGGTCAGATAGGCAGTCGCTACATGTGAAATACTGGTATTCAGCTGCTGCATCCGGATAGACTGGAAGCCGACCCACATTTACTAACATAAACACCAGCACTCCAATTACGTTACTCAGTTTTTTTCAATATACGAAAGACTTTGAATGCATTTTCTAATCCATCACACTAGGTATCACTATCCTACTTATATTATGAAGGCGAAAGTTGGGGTGTGTTTGTACGTTTGTTACTTCTTTACGCACAAACAGCTGAACCAATTTTGATAAAATTTGGTCTGGAGGTAGCTGACACCTTGGATTAACTTAAAGGCTACTTTTTATCTCGATATTCCCACGGGATCGACACTTATGCGGGTAAAACCACGGAGCGCAGTTAGTATAATTTAAAACTAACATGGAACAGTGGACTCCCTTGGATACTTTCTCTCACAGAACTCCAAACATATACGCATAATTTTAATCCATTCCAGGGTTGGCAACCAGAAGGACATTCAGCACATTTAGAGTACATAAACTGGTTTAGGTACTTTTTGAATAATTTCTTTTCACTAACAAATAAATGTTAGAGAAATGTCCTGTAAGGTTTTCCCGAAAGCGATGGTAACCACATCACCAAAGCAATGACCTGCTTCATATTATTTGATTTGTCTCGTGCCGCGGGCGGAATGAACGAAAATACTACCTCACTGAACAATGCGTTGTTCTGTTTGTAATATAGAATTACAAACAGAACAACGCATTGTTCATTACATAATCCATATTAATATTTCAAATTCGAATGTAACTTTGTCTGTATGTTACCTTTTCATGCCTAAACCACTAAACGGATCAGAGAGATAGATTGCATCCCGGGGAAGGACATAGGATAGTTTTTATCGACATACCTCGCGGGCGAAGCCGCGGGCGGAAGCTAGTCAGCCTATAATGTTCCCACTGCTGGGACACAGGCCTCCTCTCTGTAAGAGGGAGTGGGCTTAATCCACCACGCGGACCAGTGCGGGTTAGCGGATGTCACATGTTTTCGAATTTTTGGTTCTAGGACATACCGGTTTCCTTCACCGTTCACCTGGAATGGGACGGGCTAACCAGCATAATCATAGTCAGCAATATGTCAGCCTGTGAAATCCTCATGGATGTCCTCCGCCCTTGAGGGGGACGGGACTGTCAGACTCTGACTGATTAAAAACCACCCCGGTGTTCCATCTCACACCTACGCCGGGGGTCGCGGGAACGCACGATCCTTCCGCAACCCTCGACTGGTGCCTCCTCCCGAGCCAGCGCTCGAGTACCGGCCAGATCGCTTCGATAGTGACAAGGCTGGCGGTAGGAGGTGAAAGCCTGTCCCGCCATTCCACCACCAGGACCCCGCGAAGCTGAGACCGACGCTGCTCCATGTGCCGCTGCATCGGTCGCTCCCCCGTGCCCTCGCTTCCTTGCGTCACCGATACACTAACGCGAATTCTTTCCGCGAATTCTTTCGGATCCGGCCAGTACACAAGCCGCTTCGCAGGAGATCGTGCGATACCCCCTGATGACTCTGACGTGAATGTTGAACCGTTTTTTTTTTATCGTGGAGAAATGTTCATGCATTCTACAGTACCACGGGGAGATAGTACAGTTAAGTGGGACTCTAACCCACTAAAACTTCACGGTGTCCTACTCTTCCGCTTATGGCGGGAACAAGGGCACGCGTTAGCACTCATCCGTGAACCCGCCGCGGCTGGCAGGACCAAACCAGCACAAGAGCGCCAGACGACCCCGTGTCTGGGCACCCTTGGTCCCACTGCGACAGGTCAGGTCATTGGCCCCGCCGCCTGCCAATTTTCGGCCGCAGAGGATAGGGAGCGTGGCCAACGTCATACCAACACTCCTCCTCCCCTGCCTCCCCACCGCGTCCGCCATCAGACGGTGGCGACCCCGTCAAGGCCGCGAAAGGTAGGGCGAGCGACGCACCGCAATACCGGCTCTCCTCTCCCGCCGCGGCCTCCAACCCGCAGCCGCGATGCCTTCGCGGCACCGCAACCTACTTGTGGGCCGCTAAGTCGCGTCGTCGGCTTACTGGCAAAACCCCCGACGAGCGGCCCTTCCTCGGGTTCCTCTTCGCTTCACCGTGGGTGACCAAGCCACGGCTACTGAGCCCCCCGCCTCGACAATGCAGAAACCCACCAGGGGGGGGGGGGGTGAATGTTGAACCTGGGCTAAGTCCCCTGTAGGCTGTAACTTCTCAAAGGTCTAAAAGGCCAGAAGCTAGATTGGTATATTCCATGTGATTCAACTTGATATTCCCTGCGGTAAACAAAAACTTTCTTGTTTCCATATATATTATTTATCTGCATCATTAATCTATTTCGCCCCAAAGGGACCATTTTTTCGATAAGCAAAACAAATGTAGGTAAAATGTAGTGTTTTATGAAAAAGGTTCGACCCCCGATGTATCAGCGTCCACACTGTAGCACTTAGAGGCTGTGACAGGTGACCTATCTTGGGTCACCTTTAATGGTCTCTTAGGAAAATTTATACGAAAATGTATTGTGAACATAATTTATAGTAGGTGAGTGCAGTTTTATATTTTAATCTATCATTCTTGATCATTTGGTCTACAGGACTTAAATAAGTATCGAGGTAATAAATATAACATCATCCCTTTAACCCCCGAAAGGTTAGGCAGAGCTGTACCCAATAGTAGACCAACATTTCGCCAATTAGGTTTAAGTCTTATGTAATAGGGGCGACCATATGGCTATCAACTGCCGCCTACCGGGCACGGGGCCAGGTTGGTGCGCGGGCCACCAACTCATCATCATCTGCCTCACATTTTCCCAACTATGTTGGGGTCGGCTTCCAGTCTAACGGGATGCAGCTGAATACCAGTATTTTACATGGAACGACTGCCTATCTGACCTCCACAACCCAGTTACTGCGTAATACGATACCCCTTGGTAAGACTGGTTGTCAGACTTTCGGGCTTCAGACTACCTGTAACGACTGTCATAGATCGACGAATGACAGCCGGGACCAACGGCTTAACGTGCTTTCTGAGGCACGGAAAGGTCACAGTATGTAAAGATGGTCATACATCCACAGACCAACCGCGGTAAGCGTAACTATTTAGCCACGGGCACCAAATATTTTGTTTTTATTATTTGAATTAATTATATTTTTTATGCACGTGCTTCTGTGACAAGTAAACCAATTTTTTTCTTTCTTTCTTTCTTTGTACATCACCCCAACAAACGGTACCAAAGATCAACCAGAATTTCAAATAAATTTTGCATAAAATATGAGTCTAAAGCCGCCAAATCCCGGGATCCAACCCCTGAACCTCATGTTACAACCGCAGTACTATCGCTTCATCTTCCTACCCTCCAATTAATCAAAGCCTAGCTTCTCTGACCCACAGAACAAATTAGCCGACCCGCAACCACTGGGCGATAATCTCCTATAAACTAAATAATCGTAGAGCTAACTTTTTGGTCAATTATTTCCGAAACTGTTCCTTGTTTTTGGTCCTTTTGGGAAGATTTTAATGAACGTTTCTGTATGTGGGATTTATTTGAATGTAGTGCTGGGTTTTAGGCTGAAATTAATAACGGTCGCTCTGTGTAGAGTAATGGTTTTTGGCCGCATCTGGTTTGGACTAGAATTCTGAATTATTTGGGAGGATAAATTCGAATACAAACCTAGGAGCCTGAATACGTGTACCCATGATTTAAAAGGAAACTAGCTTCGTCGGCGTTCGCTCTGGACGGAGCGAGAGGGCGTGTCAGACTTTTACTTATTAACTAGAACAATTACAATTTATTATTGTACCTATGTTAAACAAATGACTTATGACTAATGGTGCTATACACCGTGTTCTTCACGTTATCCATAAACTTTGTCAAACGCTTCTATACTTTTTACAAATTAAATCTAACATAGGAAGTAGCGCTTAAAAAGGCTTCTTTGCAAAGATATTTGTAATTTAATTTAATGAAATTTAATTGAGTTGTGCAGTAAGAAAGGGTCTTAAGTTAGTTTTGACAAGTTTCAATCCGCCAAATCTTATGAATGAAAAAACGTCGTTGCCGATTCGGATAAAGAGGCATGCCTAACGGGTGATTTAAGTCAAGGGATTAAAGAACAATGCCCACTTTCCATACATTTAAAAACCTGATAATAAAAGTTAATGTATAGTTATAAGGTATAGTAGAAAGAGTACCTGTAAGATTAGAAAATAATGTCATATAGTCATTTTTACGATTTAAAGTCTACAAAGGCCAAAAAATATTAATGTTACTTTTTAGGTTAGGATTTGCCTTTACGATAGTTTGTTTACTTAGAAAAAGTCTAACTTTGCTATTGTATTGTCAAAAGTGATCACTTGCCTACCCATTTCGTTGACCGCAGTACATATATACCTACCTACTACCTACGTCATCCAGAAATTCTGCTGGAGCAGAGATATTGTCTTGAAACCTAGCCCATCTCAGTAGTTACACACACAAAATGGCACAATCTTAATTTATTTAATTATCATGTTATTTTGAATTGATCTGTATTATGCACAGACTAATAAAAAATAGTTATTGATTAAATAAAACTTAAAATAATATATAAAACTCAGAAAAAGAGTTGAATAAAGTCAAGAAGCAGTGTGCAAAACGGAACGTTGTAAAAAATGAGTAGTTGGATGCGTTCAGGGTAATTGAGATGCGTTCAAAATAAGGTAATAAGACGTAGAGTTAGCATAAAGAAAAATTAATAAATATTTTTTTCCTGGCCTTCTTTTAAAATTGTGATTAGCGTAATGAATGTACAATTAAATTAGCTGAGTTTTAATATTTACTTCATTGCATTGTCAGGTGAAAAATGGGCATCCTTCTTTATATGAAAATTAACCAATAATGGAAAAATAAGAATTCAATTCATGTGTTCTTAATGAAAAATGTTTATTTCCATGGTCTGAACATCTGGTTGTCTGGTGGTCTGGTGTATACTTAAATAAGTATACACCGTGTTCCGGACGATATACATAAACTAGATACACGAGGCAAATACCTTTACCCCCCCTCCCTTTACCTTTTAACTTTTTTTTTTTGGATGTAAATACCTTTGCTAGCTTTGGAAAGCTAGTCTCGTATATCTGGGGCATAAATGACAAACATTCCCTTTTAAGTTGTAATTTACAACGAGTCTCTTCCGCGGTTTCCTTCCTATGCCTTTTCTACGGAAAATTTATGGTCGACGTCTTTGTTTAGTTTTTCGTTTAAATTTTTACGCTCAGGAAGTGGGGACGATTGTAAGTGCGGTTTATCGCGGAGTTTCCTTTAAACTGGTTTTATTTTTGTGCTGGTTTTTTCTTTGGCTACGTTCTTTTGTGGTTGTTTTTTTTGGTCTTTGTTACGAATGCAGTAGTTTCTTAGTAGTACATATTATCTTTTATTGTTTAATGTGGAAGAAAGACGTAAAGAGAAACTAAATGTAGTTTTTACTTGAGTTAGTCGTAGCGTAGCGATGAGTTTATGGACAAAATCGTTTTTTTTATTTTATTTGTTTTATCGTTTTTACATTTTGATATCCATCACATACGAGAAGTTTTGCTAGCTTATTTAATTTGACCCTCTATTTTTATCTCAAAAATAAATGCAGTGAAAAAATATTTTTATCTAAATAACTTGAAATATCTGCATCAAAGGTTGTTTTTGCAATATTTCAGGCCGGAATCATTTTACAGCTTCAATTCTACCACCGAACGAGATTTCGAGTGGGAAATGCATGAAATGTTTCGTACAGTAACACGAGGAACGCGTGAATGATGCTTATTATGAAATACAGGCCCCGGGTCAGTATACTCATGTGTAGGTATAGGGCTGTCAAACCCTGAAGGGTTATTTATCTTAATAAAGGTCTTTTTTATGAGGGCTCTTGGCCGTAGCCGCACGGTACATTCGATCAGGTTAAGTTACGCTTGCGGCGGTTGGTCCGTGGATGGGTGACCATCTGTACAGTCACGAGCACTAATATGTCAACACTTGGCAACTTTAAATTGCGACTTTTTCACGAAATAACGAATGCAATATTGAAATACGACACTTTACATAAACCTATGGGTTCGAAAATACTATGTTCAAAATAATATAAAATTTCATTCAAAAATAAAGGAGACAATTGCCCGGCTATCATTCGTAGATCTTTAATCGTCGTCAGAAGCCTGAAAGTCTGACAACCAGTTTTACCAAGGGGTATCGTATTACCTAGTAGTAGATGGGTTGTGAGGGTTAGATAGGTAGTCGCTCCGTGTCAAATACTGGGTTTCAGCTGCATCCGGTTAGACTGGAAGCTGACCTCAACATAGTTGGGAAAAGGCAGGCAGATGATGATTTATTTTAATCAAGTTTTGCAAGTAATTGTCCCAATTGGCATGGTTAAAATGGGTTTCTTCTATCTGATAGAATATTGATGCTCCGAAATTTATTTGGCATATCACACCTGGCATAATCTTTAAACGAATATTTTTAAGGCATACAAATTATTTAACATAATTATTGTTTGGCCGAATGTTTATTTGTCCGAATTTGCAATTGCATACTATGAAGATGGCAGTTTTATGTGGCATAATTTCACTTGGCATACTATAAAGATAACAGTAGAATTATTTTTTAACGAATATTGTTTGTTCGGTGTATTTTTCCATGGTATTTGAATGAACTATAAAAATAATGGTTTCTATAAGCGATCTCGGGACTTGGGGCACCCCGACTTGGGTTAGGTTAGGTTCCTTTAAACCCTGTAGACAGATTTAGGGGCTCCGCGAAGCGGGGCTCCGTCGACTACCTCTTATTTATTATTGCTTGTAAACCAACTTAGACCCTTATTATAGATTAAAAAAAAATTGTTAGGTTAAAACTGTGACCCCTTCGCATGAACTTACGTATGCCAAAAGACGATTCTGACTGTGAACTTTCTGCGATATGATGGTTCTACTTTTTAATTATTATGGATATGAAATTTATGCCTAAAGATGATTCTGATTCACAAAATTATGAGTTTTTAAATATGATAAATCAGTGTATGCCAAACGATTTTCTGCGAAATGAAGTTTATGCTTTATGTACGCTATTATGCAAAATAATATTATGACATAAAAAAGTTGTCAGCGTCCCGCTGCGTGATGCGGTGCAGTGTGCCAATCGCCTAACTGGTTAGGGTGTTGGGTTTGAAAGCAGGATAATCTAACTTAAGTCAAAAGTCATTTCTTTATTCATATTAGGCTGAGAATCAGCACTTTTCACTTATGACAAGTCCCTCGAAACGCCCGCACTTCACCACTTTTTAATGCTTTCGCTGGAAAGAAGAAGTGGCGCAACCATCGACCATACAGCCCGGTCGTTGGGCGCAACAAACTTTCCAGCAGAACAGCTGTCTGCTCAACTTGATTCTACAGGGTTATTGGTAAAACATTAACAACCTCTTAAGAGGTCATTGTACTCATCACCATGAACAACTTTTACTATGGGATCACACCTGAAATCGCAAAAAAAATTCAGCTGTTTCCTACATTTATGTTCGTATAACTCGTTAAAATATAGGAAACATCTGATTTTTTTTTTCGCGATTTCAGCTATGGTTCCATAGTAAAAGTTGTTCATAGTGATGAGTAAAATGACCTCTTAAGAGGTTGTTAATGTTTTACCAATAACCCTGTATACAATAGTAGGTACCTATGCAAAGTAATTAACATTAGACATGAGACAGATAATTAAAATAAACACAGAACGTTAAATTAAAAATTACGTTTGACACCTCTGAAAAATATTAGAATAATGTTCCTACGAGTAGTTTAATTATTTAAAATTAATTTAATAAAACCTCTTACACCGGGGCAGGGATACTAGAAAAATACTGTCCATCTAGTGCTTCTCTATTTAAATTAAAAACCACTATTCTAAACTTTTTAAATTAGTTCTATAACAGTGAGAGCATTGGTGACCCAATGGTATCGGCCTCGAGTTGGTCGTGAGTTCGAACCCGGACAGGCATTTTACTTTGTGTATTATAACATCACCACTGCTCTCAAAACGGTAACGGAAAACATCGTGAGGAAACCGGCTTGTCCTAGAACCAAAAAATTCGAAGACATGTGACATCCACCAGCCCGCACTGAGCCCGAGTGGTAGATTATGGCCCACTCCCTCTCACAAAGAGGAGGCCTGTGTTCCAACAGTGGAAACATTCTATGCTGATTTATGATGAGTTCTAAAAAAGAAAGAAAAGAAAGAAAGAAAATACTTTTATTTAGCTCAGACTAAAAGACACACTGTCTGTGTCTGTTGTCTGTGTGGTGCCGGACTTAAAGAATTGCACCACCCCTTACTTCCCGTGGGTGTCGTAAAAGGCGACTAAGGGTCTTACCGGAGAATGGGCAGCAGCGTTCTCTATTTATTCCATCATCATACCATACTGCGATCGCCAACCCGCCTGCCAAGCGTGGCGATTATGGCAAACCCCCCCCAAAGTTGGGGGAGGCCTATGTCCAGCAGTGGACGTCTATCGGCTGAAACGACGACGAAAAGACACACAATACACCAGATAGTTAGATAATAGTCGAACCTAGCAACAAAGTCTACAAAAAACTGGCCAAGTGCGAGTTGGACTCGCACACGAAGGGTTCCGTACCACAAGGCAAAAACGCCGAAAAAAACATGTTTGTTGTATGGGAGCCCCCCTTAAATATTTATTTTATTATTTATTATTAAAGTTAAAATACAACTGAGTATTTTGTGAATATTTCAAGTGCCTACCTGTTGCCATTTTTGATATCGAGCAAAAAAGGGCAAAAAAAATCACGTTTGTTGTATGGGAGCCCCCCTTAAATATTTATTTTATTTTTAGTATTTGTTGTTATAGCGGCAACAGAAATACATACTTTGTGAAAATTTCAACAGTCTAGCTATCGCGGTTCTTGAGATATATAGCCTGGCGACAGACAGACGGACAGACAGCGAAGTCTTAGTAATAGGGTTCCGTTTTTACCCTTTGGGTACGGAACCCTAAAAAGGAAAAACCCTACTACTCAAAAATGAACTCGCAAAAAATAACAGTTACCTCACCAACCAACCCAAATTTAATTAACTCACTTTATTTCATTTATAAAATCCAATTTTCGTTTTAATTTCTCTCTGTCAACCCTGGACCTGACCTCTTGCATTCTTTATGCGTCCACCACGTATCGCGTCGGAAGCTCTTTTAGCTAAAAAACATCTTTTGACAGGGATTTATGTAACCCAAGCTTCATTATGGCGTGTAACCTACATTTTCCGACTACCCACACGGGAGGGTTAAAAATGCAGTTCTTTAGGATGTGTGAAAAGGTTTTAATGGGATGAATAATCTGATATGTTAGGTAAAGGGGAGATTTTTGTTTGTGGCTATGTCTTTTTAATTGTTTGTTTTTCCATTCATAATTAATTACTACAGCTTTTGCACGCGGCTTCGCCTGGGTGGTGGAAATTAATCCATATATTTTAAAGGATACTTTTGAGCACTGATTTGAAGCGCACTTGGACGAACCGCATCTGAGCACTTCCACTATCATTATCTGTCTGCCTTTTCCCAACTATGTTGGGGTCGGCTTCCAGTCTAACCGGATGCAGCTGAATACCAGTATTTTACATGGAGCGACTGTCTATCTGACTTCCACAACCCAGTGACTGGGTAATACGATACCCCTTGGTAAGCCTAGTTGTCAGACTTTCGGGGTTCTGACTACCCGTAACGACTATCAAAGCTCCACGAATGACAGCCGGGACCAACGGCAAAACGTGCTTTCCGAGGTACGGAGGGGTCACGGTATGTAAAGATGGTGACCCATCCATAGACCAACCGCGGCAAGCGTAGCTTAACCTGATCGATCGACCTGTGCGGCTGTTATTATTTAGCCACGGGCCCCTCTGAGCCTGAGCACTTCCACTAACTGCACTGAAACAAAATTTTGTAACATGCGGTTCGGTGGAACAATTTAATCGTCATTGTTTTCAGTCCCCGAACGGCACTTGGTTACAGTTTGTAGTGATGGGACGTACGATTCTTTGTTCAGGACATTACCAACGTATCGATACGGCAAGTGCGTGTCAAACTCAAACTCAAAGCATTTATTTCAATTACACCTTGTACAGGCACTTTTCAATTGTCAAAATTAAATATTCTGTCAGTTAGTCAGAAAGTTGAAGCTAGTTGCCCATTCCAAAACGTAGATCTCTATGGAGAAGAACGGGCAAGAAACTCCATGGACACTCTTTTAAATCAAGATATTACAAAATCCTGGGTACATTATTCTTGTTGCTTCTATATGTGAGAACAATGTAAAAAAAGACAAATGAAGAAACAATTCAAAATATAAGATTAAAAATAAGCCTTGGCAGTTAAGAGATGACCAGTCTCAACCGAAACGTGTAGAACCACGCAAAGTAAAGGTCCCCAGTCCAGTAAAGGTTATGAATATCCCTTTACTACGTTCATGAGAATGATTGGACGAACAATTGGTAAAACAAGAAAAAACAAAACTCGAAAAAAAAACAAAAATTCTCTCTACCCTACTGATAAATCATAAATGGTTTTATTTCAGTAAGGACTGATTTTTCAATCGACAAAATAATTTTTATTCGTGGAATAAAATTGACGTCTGACAGATTTTATATGGAAGAATTGTCAAAAATTCAAAATTATTCCTCCGATAAAATTATCTGGCGTTGGAAAAATCTGTCCTAAGTACCTAGGTCTGCACAAATTTTTGTACACGTCAATCTTATTTTAAAAACTAGATGAGATCGGCGTTTCCTATCTGACTACTCCGAGAAAAAAGGCCGAAACAAACTCAGAGGTCACAGTCTCTTTTAAAGTCCAGACATAATCTTGGTCAGAGCGGCTTGTGGCTAAGAAATAACAGCGCATGGATCGCTCGGCCAGGTTAAGCAACGCTTGCCGTGGTTGGTCCGTGGATGGGTGACCATCTTTACATACCAAGACCCCTCCGTTTCTCGGAAAGCACGTTAAGCCGTTTGTCCCGGCTGTCATTCCTGGATCTTTGACAGTCGTTACGGGTTGTCAGAAGCCCGAAAGTCTGACAACCAGTCTTACCAAGGGGTATCGTATTACCCTATAACTGGGTTGTGCAGGTCAGATAGGCAGTCGCTTCTTGTAAAGTACTGGTATTCAGCTGCATCCGGTTAGACTGGAACCCGATCCCAACATAGTTGGGAAAAGGCTAGGCAGATGATGACATAATCTTGGTCAGATCATGTAGATCGATGTCAGAGATGGTCTTTTGAGGAAAGAACCACACAGATAGAGAGGACCTGTCCAGTCAGTGCACGCATTTGTCGGAAATCGTGCAGCTCAACTCAAAACTTAAGGCATACTATATTTTAACCCAGGATATGGTCTACCTGTGTGCCATTTTTTTTTAAATTTTGTAATCCTTTCAGCCGAGGTCTGTGGCGAAGATTCTATACAACTCGATTTCCTTTGAAAAATGGCACAGTCAGTATTCTACAGACAAATAATATTATAATCATATTAAAGATATCTACTCCGGCTTACCTCTTACAAAAATTCACCCTTCGCTACTGGTGTGTCGACACAATTACTTTCAGACACACAGATAGACATAATGAAAAATAAAAAAGTTTACATACAAATTGTGTTATCACGGTCGATTCGCATCGCGCGTTCCTGCAGAAGCTTTTACTTTCGCATTTTTAATACTTAATAATATGAATTTCAGGGGACGGATTACAATTCAATTCTTACTTCTCTAAACTCTACTCTATTCTTCTTATGACAAGCAAAGCCGACGTCGACCATTCTGCCAATGTCTATCTAAAAATCGAGACGCGCCATAGACCTTTTTTTTTTTTGGTTGAGAAATCATCAAATGACCCCTCCCGCTCTGGACTGGAATTTAAAGTGGACAGTCATGGATGTCTTACTTATGTATTGCGGGGTTGTCTGAAGTCTGGAAGTCGGACAACTTAGTGCTTGGCCAGACTGGCAGCGCGGGGCGGAGAGCGGCGCTGTTGCGGGAACGCGCATGACCTGCCTGTCCGCAGTGGAGCGCGGCTTCGTTCTGAGTGTTTGTCAAAATCACATCACACTAATATTATAAGGCGAAAGTTTGTGAGTGTGTGTACACACACACACTTATATGTTTGTTACTTATTCACGCTCAAACGGCCGGGCCAATTGAAAAAAATGTATGGAGGTAGCTGACACCCTGGATTAAATAATGATAGGCTACTTTTTATCCCGATATTCCCACGGGATCGACATTTACGCGGGTAAAACCGCGGGGCGCAGCTAGTATAATAATATATGGATGAAGAAGACGTATTTTTACTAGAAAAAAGCTCGAACTAGTTTGAGAACCCCGTCCCCGCGCGGGCCGCCCGTGCCCACGCTACGGCCACTTGTGTGTACGGGCTATGGCGTGAGTGGCCCGCGCGCTCCCCGCGCTAAGCAGCCCGCGCCGCTCACCGCGCCGTTCCAACTATGGACGCTCAAATGTAGTTCTTATGTTTGAAAACGCCACGCCGCGCCCGCCCCGCGCTCGCGTCTGCAGTCTGGCCAAGCACTTAATGTTATAGCCTTAAGACGGTATTGCCCGGTAACTGGGTTACAGAGGTCAGTTGGGTTAGACTTGCCGACCTAGTAAGAATTATGCTAAGCATATGCAAATAGTTGTAATGGTTTTATATTGTAATTGCTTTGTAAGCTCCTAAAGATTGTGAATATAGGTGGTGCTTTCCTAGAAAATTACTAAAGGGATGGATGTCAAATTCAAATCATTTATTTCAAATAGGCACATTAAAGGCACTTTTGAACGTCAAAAATTACAACTAAATAGAATTGATTCTAGTCGCCCATTCCAGAAGGTAGTTTTCGTATGGGGAAGAATGGGCAAGAAACTCAACCGTTACTCTTTTAAAATGTTTTACAAAGTCTTGTATACGTAATATAACGTCAACGATCACTTAAACGATAAGAATAGTTGGTCGCCCTGATTAACTCAAGACAATGTTTATGTTCTTTCTCCAGAATTAGTTTACTGACAAGTTATATGAGTTCATATAATTGTTTTTTATTATTTTTTAAATTCTATTAACCTCTTAAATAAATTGCAAACTATAGTTTTGTATAATTTAGAAGCATTTTTTTAATTTTGTAAATGTAAGAACCATGTTTCCGTTTATTATGATTTTTTTTGATGTTGACTTGAAAGAGCATGGCAGTTGAGAACTTGTCATGCTCACTTAAATCTCTCACCGATGGCGGCGCGTGTGTTGGATCATTCAGTTCCCTACAAACTGGTTGAGTTGGATGGTGCTGATCCACGCGTCATGTTCGTGAACGGGCGCCTTCGGTTGAGACTGGTCATCTCTTAACTGCCAATGCTTATTTTTAATCTTATATTTTGAATTATTTCTTCTTTGTGTCTTTTTTTTTTACATTGTTCTCACATATAGAAGCAACAAGAATAATGTACCCAGGATTTTGTAATATCTTGATTTAAAAGAGTGTCCATGGAGTTTCTTGCCCGTTCTTCTCCATAGAGATCTACGTTTTGGAATGGGCAACTAGCTTCAACTTGCGGACTAACTGACAGACTATTTAATTTTGACAATTCAAAAGTGCCTGTACAAGGTCTAATTGAAATAAATGCTTTGAATTTTGAATTTTGAATAATTATTTATGTGAAGACGATGCACCTAGAATAAAATTAGTCTACCACAAAATGTAAAAAGAATTAAAAATGAAGCTATGACAGGTAAATCAATTAGGTGATAGATACATCAACATCATCATCATCATTTCAGCCGAAAGACGTCCACTGCTGGACATAGGCCCCAAGGGCCCCAGTTTGCCATAATCGCCACGCTTGGCAGGCGGGTTGGCGATTGCAGTATAGAATGGTGGTGGAATGCATAGAGAACGCTGCTGCCCATTCTCCGGTACGACCCTTAGTCGCCTTTTACGACACCCACGGGAAGTATGGGGTGGTGCTATTCTTTAAGTCCATAAGATAGATACATGGTGCTCACATATTTACAAATATTGTAAAAGTAGATGATAAGGCCTATGATGGCACGAGAGTGCCCAAGATGTCTAGGGCACTGAAACTCCCATGCATCATGGGGTCGCAAACACGCCTAGACGCTCCACATGATGGAAAATTGCTTTGGACACTTTTAGTGCATGCAATTGCCAATGCGTTGACAGTTGAAAAGTCCCATAATGCAGGTTGAAATTAAAAACATGCGACAAACCGAAATGGGAGATTGTACTCATCATTATGAACAACTTTTATTAAGGGACCAAAGCTGCAATCGCGAAAAAAAATCAGCTGTTCCCTACATTTTGACGAGTTATGCGAACTTAAATTTAGGGAACAGCTGATTTTGTTTTCGCGATTTCAGGTTTGGTCCCATAGGAAAAGTTGTTCATAATGATGAGTACAATCTCCCATTTTGATTTGTCGCATGTTTTGAATTTCACCCTGTATATGCTCTGTAGTTTCAGCGGCATCCTAGTTTATTTAGTACTAGCTTCCGCCCGCGGATTCGCCCACGAGGTATGTTGATAAAAACTATCCTTTGTCCTTCCCCGGGATGCAATCTATCGCTGTGCCAAATTTTATCGAAATCCGTTCAGTGGTTTAGGCGTGAAAAGGTAACATACAGACAGACAGAGTTACTTTCGAATTTATAATATTAGTATGGATCTACTAGCGACACGCCCCTGCTTCATACGGTATTAATGACTTGAAACAACAAAGATGTTTTTATTTTAATGTAAATTTTAATATACATATAAAGTTTTTATTAATTTAAAGATAATATTTACATAATATTATATAAGCTAACAGACTTAAAATAATAATGTGTATATAAAACAAAACAAGGGTAAAGTTTAATTTTAATATTTAATTAATATACACAAACGTTCTGGAAAATTCTCTAAATTATGGAGAAAACCGCACCATGATCCATTGCGGAGTTAAGAACAACAACGCGGTCACACAAAAGCAAACTCATATATATATATTTTTTTTTTAATGGCATTTCGCAGTTCAACTTATGAGGTTGTCGTCCACTTAACCGGGTTTGCTTGTGGATGCCTCAATAAATTAAGGCCTCCAACCAGGGCTCAAAAACTTAAATACTACATGCTAAGGGCACCCCCTGTGGGGTACGGAGCTCGGCTTAGGGCGTCTCTGGGAGAGGGTAGCAAGGGACAGGCTGGATCGGAATTTCCACACACAAAAGGCGACTTTAATTTATAGTACGAGTATTTCAGCCGGCAGCAGAAAGACGTCCACTGCTGGACATAGGCCTCCCCCAAGCACTTCCACTTCGACCGGTTCTGTGCTTCTCGCATCCAACGGGTTCCTGCGGCCTTCACAAGGTCGTCGGACCACCTTGTGGGAGGCCTTCCAACGCTACGTCCTCCGGTACGCGCTACGCAGTATGTATGTATGGTGGCCCAAGAGCAGTGATGTAACGGCCTTAAGATTCGGTCATAAGGTCGAACCCAGACAGGCGCTTTACTTTGTGTAAATTATTTCATCACTACTACTCTCAAAACGGTGAAGGAAAAGATCGTGAGGAAACCGGCATGTCCTAGAACCAAAAATTCGAAGACATATTCGGTGACATATACCAACCCGCACTGGGCAGATGTCACATTTATTCGAATTTTTAAAATTTCTCTTCTTCTTCTTCGTGATGGTCCACCCCTTCTGATAGAGAAGAGGTCTGTGTTTCAGCAGGTGGGGACATTATAGGCTGATTATGCTATGGTATGTTTAGAGATAGGTTAGATAGACTGGCTGACGTCATCAAGTCAACGCCGGCTGTCGCTGAAAACTAGCGCTGGGGCTCTGTCTCGCATAGGGTCTTAGCATTATGCTGAGCGATGGCCGTTTTGCGTAGATGTGACGCATACTTTGACTTACTCTCCCAACTTGTCTTTTTTTTTTTTTTTGTTTATGTGCCGCAAATACCTAAACGTATTTTCTATCTTTCTTCTTTCAGATAGATTTTGCTTCATAAGCTTCTAAATATTGTAAATGTAGGCGGTTTTATTGTAGGAAAGTAAATAATTTTGTAACGTTCTATATTTCTGTTGCCCTTGTCATTTTCATGTCAATTAGGTAAATGAGACGACAGAATACCTACATACTGAAACATCTTTTTAAATAATAAAGCTCTACCTTCTGATATTTTTTTTACCGTTTGAACAAAAACAGGGTGTAAAAGGTGAACGGATTAGAAGCCTATGGCACTAAAACCTCTTTTTATTCACGAAAAAAAAAATTTTTTACATTCAATCCTTTGATACCAGGCAATGGCTTCAATCAGAGGATTGAATGTCGATACGAATTCATTAATAATAACAGCGTGTAAAATTGCTTGAATCAAAAAAAATGGGAACACCCAAATATTCCGAAATATTTTATTCCGAATTTCGATGTTCCGATTTTCAAAAGTCCGAATTTCATAATACCTAAGAATTATAATCTCTATTATTAAAAATCACGAAATTTATGTTTCCGAAAGTCATAAATGCGATTTGCTTGTTTTCCGATTTTCATATCTTCGAAGAATCAAATGCTCGATGGGTTCTCGGTCCGAAAAACGTCATTCCGATTTTCAATTTTCCGAATAACCTGTTAAAATTGGTACTCCCTTTCTTCTCATAAAATTGTTTGTCCGAAAGTCACTATCCATAACACGTTTGCTATAAACTTCAGTAACCATAATGTTCAAAAATTCGAAATTTAGTTTTACATAATTATCTTTACTTCTAAATCTATTCTGTCATAATATCGAGTACTATAATAATTGAATCTCCTTTTGCATGAAATAAAATCATATGTCCTAAGTATTGTATTATATAATGTGTATTATTCCGAATGTTCATTTATAATAAAATTGTTAGCTCTAAAACATTTGCTAAAAATTATGTTTTAGTGACAGAAACGAATCGCTGTAAATCCGACTCCACGCAGTCTTGTCTGCCCTACCCCTAGAGTGTAATTTAAAATACCCGCCTCGCCCCTACGCGCCTACGCGAGGCGCGTAGGGGCGAGGCGGCCCACGGGCTGAGGAGCAGGAGGCTGTGAGCGAGCCGCCGCGGCTGAGGTTGGCCGGCGAAGCCGGCCAGCAAGCCGAAGCCGTCTGCGACGATTAGCACGCGTGGGGCCGCCGGAGAACCGCAGCGCCGGAGCCGTGACAGAAACCATGCCTGCTGCATGTTGCATGCTCGCTTGCATGCTTGTTGCATGCTTGCTTGCATGCTGCATTCTGCGTATCTGCTTCCATGCTGCATGCTTGCTGCATGCTGCGTGTTTGCTTCCATGCTGCATGCTGCTTGCATGCTGCATGCATGCTTCCATGCTGCATGCTTGCTGGCATGCAGCATGCTGCGTCTTTGCTTCCATGCTACATGCTTGCTGCATGCATGTTACTTTAAACCCTTTACACAGAAATAGGGGCCCCGCGAAGCGGGGCTCCGTCGATACTAGGATGCGAGAGCGAGCGAATGACAATATAAATACCTTTACCGTGCATGGAAGTCTAGTAGTGTCGCAGTGAAGATCTATCGCGGTAACGTGCATGGAAGTGTAGTGGCGTCGCAGAGACGGGTCTTTCGCAGTTACGTGCATCGTAATATTGTAGCATCGTATTAGCATTTACCGATATTTTGTGCTTCGATATTCCGTATTCTACTCGTATATTTGTCTTGCTATTCAGTTTTACAAGGCGTTTTGATTTCGGAATTATAATTAATTCGGAATTCTAATTAATCGGAATTCGTATTTTTGATGTTTCGAATTTTCATTAATTCGGACTTTTTGTTATTCGATCTATTGGAACTCGGTATTTTGAGAATAGTACTTATAAACGTTAGGAATATTGAAATTTCGGAATTATAAAAATAGGATGAATGATAAATCGGAGTTGTTACATTAGGAATTTTGAACCATTCGGAATTATGAAAATCGGTATTTTGAAATTCGTATTTGTGACTGTCGGAATAAAGTTTTTCGTATTTACGTAGTGTACCCAAAAAAAATATGTGAAAAAAAATAAAAGATTTTTTTTGTGAAAAAAAAGAAATTTCCGTTCCATATTATTCTACTCTGTTCTCCTTTTATATCCAGTTTTTGTCCGGACGGCAGTAAAAGTCAGCCGGTATAGATTATCATCTGCCTGCCATTTCCCAACTATGTATGTTGGGGGAAGATTCCAGTCTCATCATCATCATCATCATTTCAGCCGAAAGACGTCCACTGCTGGACATAGGACCCAAGGGCCCCAGTTTGCCATAATCGCCACGCTTGGCAGGCTGGTTGGCGATCGCAGTATAGTATGGTGGTGGAATGCATAGAGAACGCTGCTGCCCATTCTCCGGTATGACCCTTAGTCGCCTTTTACGACACCCACGGGAAGTATAGGACTGGTGCTATTCTTTAAGTCCGGCATCACACAGACAAGATTCCAGTCTAACCGGATGCAACTGAATACCAGTATTTTACATAGAGCAACTGCCTATCTGACCTCCACAACCCAGTTACTGGGTAATACGATACCCCTTGGTATGACTGGTGACTAAACGTGGTGGACTGTCAAAGATCCACAAATAACAGCCGGGACCAACGGCTTAAAACGCACTTTCCGAGCCACGGAGGGGTAAAAATCTCGGTATGTAAAAATGGTCACCCATCCACAGACCAACCGCGGCAAGCGTAGCTTAACCTGATCGATCGACCTGTGCGGCTGTTATCATTTAGCCACGAACCCCGAATAGAAGGTCTATAGATTTTATTACGAAAAAAAATAACTCTCCTGAAAATATTTTTTGATTTATGGGCTCGCAAACACGCCTTGACGCTCCACATGATGAAAAATTGCTTTACTGCTGCCTTTGAACGCTTTTAGTGCTTGCAATTGCCAATGCGTTGACAGTTTAAAAGCCTCCTAACTGTGCCGTGTAATACATACACATAAACACTCCCTTCTTTTCCCCAGCGAAAGCACTAGGAGGTGGTGAAGGGCGGGCGGGCGTTTTGGGGGACTGTCTTTTGTAATTTTGACATTCGAAAAGTGCTGATTCTCAGCCTAGTTTGAATAAATGACTTTTGATTTTAATACAGGTGCTCGTGGCTCGTGAATAACAGTCGTAGGGGTCGATCTTTAAGGTTATGCAACGCTTGCCGAGGTTGCTCCGTGGACGGGTGACCATACTGACCATCTATAACATACCGGGACCCCTCCGTGCCTCAGAAAGCACGTTAAGCTTTTGATCACAGTCGTTACAGGTAGTCAAAATAAAAGCCCGAGTCAAAACAACAGCCCGAAAGTCTGACAACCAGACTTGCCAAGGGGTATCGTGTTACTCAGTAACTGGGTTGTGGAGGTCAGATAGGCAGTCATCATCATCATCATTTCAGCCGTAAGACGTTCACTGTGGACACGGGCCTCCCCCAATATTGGGGGGGGGGGGGGGTTTGCCATAATCGCCACGCTTGGCAGGCGGTTGGCGATCGCAGTATGGTATGATGGTGTAATGCATAGAGAACGCTGCTGCCCATTCTCCGGTCTCCCTTAGTCGCTTTTTACGACACCCATGGGAAGTATGGGGATAGGCAGTCGCTCCATGTAAAATACTGGTATTCAGCTGCAAACGGTTAGACTGGAAGCTGACCACAACATATTTGGGAAAAGGCTAGGCAGGCATTTCACATTCCTTCTTTGATGTCTCCTCCAGACCCTGCAAAGCGGGTATCCTAGTTTAGTATCTAAGTGCGATTCGATTCACAAGTTAGCAACCACAGACACGCTCTCTGCCAAACCCTGGAGAAATGCAAATCGGGTTTTAGAGAGAGACGGCATGACAAGAAAATTACGTTTTACACGATTTAATTTCCTTTCATGCCTTTGAAAACGGTTTTGTTCATTAAATGGTTAGTTAGAGCGAAGTTTTAAATGCAAAAGCTCTGCCCGCGGTTTTGCCTGTGCGGAATAAGTTATTTGTGTATCTTTGTGAAACCAAAAACCTACTATGTAGGTACGAGTATCATGTCGAGGTTTTGAAAAATTCATGGGTGGTAAACACAAAAGTGTTGTAAAATACATATCTGTTGTTTTATTTAAGCAGAATGTGTCGTTGTTCTCCAGGAGAGATACCCTTCCTAAGGTTTCTAGAAGCCTGACTAAGTTTTTAAAGTCTGTTAAAAAGTTATGTTAACTTAATCGATTTGCCTACAATAAAATGTATACCTTGTATGCCTTTCCATGGCTACAAAGAAGGGGGTAAGAAGAAGACCATAAACCACATGAATGAGGAAGGACCAAAAAGACATGAGGGAGATGGGACTTACGGAAGATGACTCATCAGACCGAAATAACGAATGGCGTCTCATGATTGGGAAAGCCGACCCCGCTACCAGGATAAGGCAAGGGCAAAGAAGAAATCTGCCTACAATGAAATCAATCTGCCTAAAAAAAACAACCTTTTCTCAACAATGTTAAGGTCGGATTTCGGCCTAACCCGATGCTGCAGAATACCAGTACTTTACATGGAGCGACTGTCTATCCAGGTAATACGGGCTGGTGTCCATAACTCTACGTCAAAGCACGTATTTTGCGTAAGGTACTGTCTATCTCCCCCCCGGTGGGTTCCCGCATTGTCGAGGCGGGGGGGCTCAGTAGCCGTGGCTTGACCACCCACGGTGAAGCGAAGAGGAACCCGAGGAGGGGCCGCTCGTCAGGGCTTTTGCCTGTAAGCCGACGACGTAGCGGCCAACAAGTAGGTTGCGGTGCCGCTTCGGCGACATCGCAACTGAGGCGGGCCGCGATGTCGTATGAGAGACATCGCGGCTGAGGGTTGGAGGCCGCGGCGGGAGAGGAGTGCCGGTATTGCGGTGCGCCGCTCTCCCTACCTTCCGCGGCCTTAACGGGGTCGCCACCGTTCGATGGCGGACGCGGTGGGGCCGCAGAGGAGGAGGAGTGTCGGTATGACGTTGGCCGCTCTCCCTATCTTCTGCGGCCGAAAATTGGCAGGCGGCGGGGCCAATGACCTGACCCGTCGCAGGGGGACCAAGGGTGCCCAGACACGGGGTCGTCTGGCGCCCATGTGCTGGTTTGGTCCCTGGGGTGGTCACGGCGTGCTATGTGTTCTGGTGCGCCGGTGATGGGGAGTACTCCCCAGAGGAGGGTCCGGTGACGGACTGCCGCGGCGGGTTCACGGATGAGTGCTAACGCGTGCCCGTGTTCCCGCCGTAAGCGGCTGAGGAGGACACCGTGGAGCCAATTACCATCATACATGGAGCAGTGTTGCCTTTTTCCAGCAGCCATAGTGGTACTTTATAAATTAAGTGCAATATAATGCAACTAACAAAACATTGTAACTACGAGAAATCATAAAAACCAGAACTGCCTCAACATCTATCTATATAATTATATAAAATTCAAAGTCCTGACTGCCTGATATATCAACGCACAGCCAAAACCTGGTCCTAGAGACCTGAACGGAACCCTGCGTTCTTTGTGAAGAGTAAGTATCCACTAACAAAGGGTTTTTCGTAATTCCACTCCTAAGAATTGGGGAGGGTGAAATTTTACAGTACAGTCAAGAGAAATAAACGTTTCATGTTTTACAAAATTAAATAAATATTTTTTTTTTAAATGTCTCGTGCGTGCTTGATGGGATTGATAAATTAAACTGAATTTTAACACTTTGAGAGACACTAAACGCCCCCCAGACGTAATAACAATATAACCTCTATTGTGTCGAATTCAGTGTTCATTATCCTGTGTCAGTGGTAACGGCTACGACTTACGAGGTCGCACGTCCGAACCCAGACAGGCGCTTTACTTTCATCACCACTGCTCTCAAAATGGTGAAAGATAACATCGTGAGGAAACCGGCGTGTCCTAGAAGCAAACATTCGAAGACATATAACATCTACCAACCCGCACTGGCCCCGTGAGGTGGATTATGGCCCACTCCTTCTTACAGAGAGAGGCCTGTGTCCCAGAACATTAAAGGCTGATTAATATGATATTACTACCTGCCTAGCTTGAGTGTGATTTTTGCGATGGCACATCAGAGCTAAATCCAAAACTATGGGTAGTAGTGTAGGTATAAGTAAATAATAATGCATGTGAAGGTAGGCAGGAGAAATAGATGAACGAAGCACATTAAACTAGTCTTTGCTCAACCACCGTGTTTCAATGCTGTGTCCCCGTCTCCCAACATAACATGGCGCAGCCGGTAGCTAAATAAGTTAGTAAGCCGTTTTAAGAAAACTAAAACAAGTGAAATAAAAGAAGAACGTAGATGACAAGTAGCAGTGATTCAGAATCATTCGAAGAAGCAGAAGTAATATTAGAAACGAAGCACACAATGGAGTCCATTTTGCAACCGCCGCCACCGTTCGTTTTTGAAAATGACATAACAAATGTAACATCAGGAAACTTAAGCAAAGGATGGGAAAAATGGAAAAAGGCGTTCAAGATATATTATGAAGCTTGCGAACTACATCGCAAAGAAAAAATAGTGCAGATCAATATCTTGTTACATATCATTGGAGAAAAATGTCGGGAGGTATATGAACAATTTACACGCGAGTACAAAACTATAGAAGACTTGCTAGCTGACTTCGACTCATTTTTTTTGCCACGGAAGAACATAACGATAGAAAGACATACATTTTTTACCCGTGACCAACGTGATTTAGAGTCAATTGAACAATACGTGTTCGAACTGAAAAATATAGCAGCAAAATGCGAGTTCAAAGATTTATGCAGTGAGCTGGTGCGTGATAAAATGATTTGTGGAATTAAAGACAGTGGACTCAGAGAAAGACTGTTAAGAGAACCAGACTTATCCTTATCTAAAGCTATAGATATCTGTAGATTAGCGGAAGTATCTCGAGCTCAAGCGAAAAATATAAAAAACGAGAATCAGGAACAAAATCATAATGTACATGCAGTCACCAACAAAGAGAAGGAAGAAAAAAATGTTCACTACGCAAGAAGTTCGGCGCCACGTCATAGAAAAAGGCGTTCATCCGGTTCCAGTGGTGGTGATGCTAGGACCTTCCGTCAGGATCGTGACCAGAGAGATGGACAGAGAGCAGGAGGACACACACACGAACAACTAGGAGAAGCTCGTCGAAGATCACGTGCAGTATGTGGGAAGTGTGGTAAAAGCCATGACAAATATAAATGCCCAGCGTATGGTCAGCGATGCAGTCAGTGTAGAAAAATGAACCATTATTCAAGAATGTGTCGTGTATACGAGGTACGAGAAGACTCTAGCGATCAGGTAATTCACGCTATTGATAGTTATTCTAGTAATGAGTGGACGGTAGCATTATGTATAGGAAATAAACAAGTCAATTTTAAATTGGACACTGGAGCCGACGTCAATGTCTTGCCAAATAAATATCTAACCAAAATTAAATTAACGAAAGATGAATTAGTCCCTACAACAATGAAGTTACAAGGTTATTCAGGTAGTCAGATTAAAGTCATTGGTAAATGTTATCTCAAAGTACAATATAAAAACAATACATACATTTTAAAATTTATAGTTGTTGACACTAATTCACCTCCAATTTTGGGCAGGAGTTCATGTGATGAATTAAAATTATTGAAAAGAGTAATGAGTATAAAACAGATGGATAAAACGTGTGCAAATATATTGGATGAGTTTCCTGATTTATTCACAGGAATGGGTTGTCTACCAGGTACATACAAAATACAATTAAAAGATGGGTACAAACCTGTAGTTCATGCTCCGCGCAAGTTACCCATTTCGTTAAAAGAACAAGTAAAAGAAAAACTAATGGAAATGAAAAAACAGGGTATAATTGAAAAAGTTGAGGGACCCACCGATTGGGTAAACAGCATGACGGTTGTTAAAAAACCAAACGGAGATCTCCGTATTTGTTTAGACCCGCGTGACTTAAACAATGCAATAAAGCGAGAACATTTTAAATTGCCTACTCTTGAAGAAATAACCCACAACCTATCCGGTGCCAAATATTTTAGTACATTAGATGCTAAACAGGGATTTTGGCATGTAAATTTACACCCAGCCAGTACAGACCTCTGTACATTTAACACAATTTTTGGAAGGTTTAAATTTCTGAGAATGCCATACGGTATATCCTCGGCGTCAGAAATATTCCATAAACGCTTATATGAACATTTCGATGACATAGAGGGTGTTATATTGTTTATTGATGATCTTCTTATTTATGCAGAAACAAAGGAAATACACGATCAGAGATTACGTGCAGTCTTGAAGCGGTGTAAGGAAATAAACATAAAATTGAATAAAAGTAAATGTAAAATAGGTTTAAGTGAGCTAACGTACTTAGGCCATAAAATAACAAAAGACGGCATCTGCCCCGATGAGTCACAAGTATTGGCTATAAAAAATATGTCGAGACCACAAAATGTCAAAGATGTAGAAAGATTTCTAGGAATGATAACCTATGTTAGTAATTTCATTCCAAATTTTTCTGAAAAGACATCCACTCTTCGCGAGTTATTAAGAAAAGACGTAGCTTGGCACTGGGACCATACACATGAGCAATGTTTTGAAATGTTAAAAAAGCAGTTAACTAGTCCACCCGTGTTAAGATATTACACACTTGAGAAACCCATAGTCATCTCAGTAGACGCGAGTAAAAATGGTTTAGGTGCCTGTTTAATGCAGGACAACTATCCCGTATGTTACGCTTCGAAATCGTTAACAAAAACTGAACAGAATTATGCTCAGATTGAAAAGGAATTATATGCCTGTGTGTTTGCATGCGAGCGATTCTATACCTACATATATGGCCGTAGCGATGTGACGATAGAAACAGATCACAAGCCATGAGTGAGTATTATTAACAAGCCTTTGGTGAATGCGCCAGCACGCCTACAGAGAATGTTAATGCGACTACAACCATATTCGTTTACGCTAATATATAAACCAGGAAAATATCTATACATAGCAGACGCATTATCACGAGCGGCATTACCACATACCGATAACATTACTACGCGCGATCATCTCGAAGCACAAGCTCAAGTGTGTGCCATAACAACGATGAATCCTCTAACAGACTCACATTTTTTAGAAATACAAAAATATACTAGGGAGGATAATGAAATGCAGGGATTAAAAAAAATAATAAAGAAAGGATGGCCCATGCATAAAAGTGAAATTAGCAATGAATTAAAACCTTATTGGGACAGCAGGGATGAGTTAACAGTGAATTACGGACTTATATGGAAAGGCAATAGAATCATTATACCAAACCGTATGCGTAAAACAATGTTACAGAAAATACATATAGGGCACTTAGGTATAGAAAAATGTAAGCTTAGGGCTAGAGAAATCATGTATTGGCCTAATATGAATTCACAATTACAGGATTATTTATCACACTGTCAGGCTTGTTTAACATATAGAAAAGAAAACACAAAAGAACCGTTAATTCCACATGACATACCCGACAGAGCTTGGTACAAAATAGGCACGGATATCTTCCACTACGGCACTAAATCCTATTTGATAGTAGTAGACTATTATAGCAAGTTCATAGAAGTTGTTGAATTGTGTTCGACAACATCCTCAGAGGTAATCAAGCAAATAAAAAATTTATTTAGACGTCATGGAATACCGCAAATGGTCATGTCAGATAACGGTCCGGAATTTTCTTCTAATTTGTTTAAAGAGTTTTCATTGAACTGGAGTTTTCAACATATAACGTCTTCTCCTACGTACCCACAATCAAATGGACAGGTCGAAAGAGCTGTCCAGACAATTAAAAATATGATGAAAAAGACCACCTATCAAAATACCGACTTCAGTTTAGGATTGTTAGAATATTTGAATACACCGATAAGTAATGAGTTAAGTTCACCTGCCGAGCTGTTATACAACAGAAAATTACGAAGTATAATTCCGTGTAGTCCACATCTTCTTCAACCGAAATTACAGGAAAATGTATCAAATAAACTAAAGAATCGACAATTAAAGCAGAAAAAATACTTTGATAGAGGATCAAACAGGCTAAAACCATTAATAAAATATCAAAAAGTAAAAATTAAAATGCATAATCAGTGGACTAACGGAGTTATTGAACGTTTGTTAGGAAACCGATCTTATTTAATTCGAATGAAATCAGGACAGATCTTAAGACGAAATAGAAAACATATAATCATTGATTCAGATAGGCGCAATGACGAACGACCGCATGAACACTGCAGAGATACATATGATGATATAATTATAGACAGCCCGCAAAGTCAAACCATGCCCGTAGATGAGTCACACAGCGGCTCCAGTGCTCCAACAACGACAAATGTAGATCATAACAGCTGCACCACTAATTATTATAAAACTCGTTCCGGCAGGACAGTGAAACCACCTGATCGCTGGGGACAATCTACCTGAAGCACTCAAATGTCAAGCCGCTGATTTTAAAACAGAAAACATGTAATAAACTAATTTAGAAAAAAATAAATATATGTATATATATACACGCAGACACATATACATACACACAAACATACACGCACACACATACATATACACATACATATAGGTATCTATTCATAGCTAATGCATGACAAGCAACATATAAAAAAAAAAAAAAAATAAATAAAAAAAAAAAAAGGCATGTCATCGGAATTGCGATTATGTAAAAACTAACACTAAACTTAGATTCTAATAAAATAAAACATTTATATTCAAGGGGATATACGCATGTAACATAATACCAATTCACAATTATCAAAAATACAATTAATGTTATATAATTAAGTATCTATATTAAATCAATATGAGTAATTCCTATTAAAACATATTTATATGGGGTGAAGTTGTGCACCTACATTATGCTGATGTAAATCTAATCTAAATTAATACTTTATTTTTATTTCCTTTCTTTATTGTTAAAGAATCTGAAAATAGAAAATATGTAAACAAGTAATTATAGGCACAAAAAGAATGGAATGTAAAACTTGATTCGAATTAATTAATAAGGGGGTTGTAGGTATAAGTAAATAATAATGCATGTGAAGGTAGGCAGGAGAAATAGATGAACGAAGCACATTAAACTAGTCTTTGCTCAACCACCGTGTTTCAATGCTGTGTCCCCGTCTCCCAACATAACAGTAGAACATAGTGGAACCATACCATACCATTACCAACTATACTAACCACCAAACTCACCAACACTACTAACCATACAATTTCTAGGGTCCCGTACCCAAAGGGTAAAAACGGGACCCTATTACTAAGACTCCACTGTTCGTCTGTCTGTCTGTCATCAGGCTGTATCTCATTAACTGTGATAGTTAGACAGTTGACATTTTCACAGATGATGTATTTCTGTTGCCGTTATAACAACAAAATACTAAAAACAGAATATAATAAATATACAAGGGGGGCTCCCATACAACAAACATGTTTTTTTCGGCGTTTTTGCCGAAAAAAACATGTTTGTTGAAGGGTTCCGCTTCGTATGCGAGTCCGACTCGCACTTGGCCAGTTTTGAAGGAAAATAAAACTGCATGTTTATTTTTTTTTTTACTTTTGTCTAAGCCAGAAATTTAGCTTTTCTGGGATGAAAAACTCTAGTCCTTAACAGACTAATAAGTAATTTTCATTTCCTAATAAGTAATTTGCATTTTGCTAAAAGTTCGTAATCTGCTAAATTCGTAATGGTTGATCATTGGTCGGTCAATGGCACAGAACATAATAATATACGATACTCGTAACGAATTAAAAGCAATGACTGCACAATGGCGCCGATTCTGTTGTTCACAGACTAAACTAAATTTAAGTTCAGGCATCTTTTTCTTTCTATTTCATTAAGAAAAGGACAGAAGATAAATATTAGTTTAGTCCTGTCAAATTAGTCAGCGCCTGACGTAAATTGACGTATTTTTAATAGCCAATTTTTTAATCTCGTCTAAATTGTCTATGGAGTATCTTAATTTGACAGGACTAAACTAATATTTATCTTCTGTCCTTTTTTTAATGAAATAGAAAGAAAAAGATGCATGAACTTAAATTTAGTTTAGTTTGTGAACAACAGAATCGGCGCCACTGACGTTCTAATGGTAGGTCACTAATCAAAGGAACTGTCAAAATTTTAGCAGATTACCGCCTAAGTCAGTAATTCGTTTTTCATTATGTACGAGATTACCATTCCATGCCATTTCTTTCAATGGAGTGTCAGTGGTTGACCATTGGAAAGTCATAATGACGCCATTATATTAGTAGATTACCAAACTTGTCAAAATCAACAATTATGAAATCAATGATAGACCATTCTGATACTATTGTAATAGCAGACTTGAGACCCAGGTCGATCGATCAGGTTAAGCTACGCTTGCCGCGGTTGGTCTATGGATAAGCCCGAAGGTCTGACAACCAGTCTTACCAAGGGGTATCGTATTTACCAGTAACTGGGTTGTGGAGGTCAGATAGGCGTCTCTGCCTAAAAGAACCTAATGGAAGCAGCTAATGAACAGACTCACAAACAGACAACTGCTGCTGGGGAGTTTGTTGCACCACTTCTTCACCCCAGCGAAAGCACTAGGAGGTGGTGAAGGACGAGCGTTTTAGGGGACTGTCTTTTGTAACTTTGACGTTCGAAAAGTGCTGATTCTCAGACTAGTTTGAATAAATGACTTTTGATTTTGAGACACACACCTGGTGCCGATTCTGTTGTTCATATACTAAACTAAATTCAAGTTCAGTGCATCTTTTTCTTTCTGTTTCATTAAGAAAAGGACAGAAGATAAATATTAGCTTAGTTTAGACGTGATAAAAAAATTGGCTACTAAAAATACGTCAATTTACGTCAGGCGCTGACTAATTGAAACTAATATTTATCTTCTGTCCTTTTCTTAATGAAATAGAAAGAAAAAGATGCACTGAACTTAAATTTAGTTCAGTTTGTGAACAAGGGAATCGGCGCCAGTGCCAGGCACTGATTAATTTGACGGGACTAAACTAAAATTTATCTTCTGTCCTTTTCTTAATGAAATAGAAAGAAAAAGATGCACTGAACTTAAATTTAGTTTAGCTTGTGAACAAGGGAATCAACAATACAAGGGAAGGAACAATATCCCAGCTTATTCAAGATCCGGTATTTTTGCTTATATTCCAGCATTCCAAGCTAAGTATAAATATTCATTCAGAATAATCGTGTGATTCCCGTCTCGACGCCGGAGTCGTGTCGTCTCGTCTTTACATAACCACGCTAAGCGAACATGAATAATTCAAAGTATATATATTTTATATACAGACGGCATTTGTAATATTCTCTGATATTTTTGAGGGTTTTAGGAAGATTTTTTATTATGGTCCTTATGAAAAATATTTGGGAGGATTTTAATTTAAAATGCTCGCAGGTAAAATGGATTTTGAATAGAACTGTATGAAAATAATCACACATGCATTTAATTGAACACCAAATACCTAATTCCCATTTTATGTGTCCTAAAAATACTAGATAGCCTAGCAACTGCGACCAATTTGGATGTAAGGATTATTCAAATGTTGTTGTTTCAAGTTAAACAAATAGCAACCTTATTTAAGTGGCAATTAAGTTGATTTCAGAGTGACAAGCACTATTGAAAAAGTTATAAAAATGTTTGAAGTTGTACCGTAAACTGAACTTTATTGTGTGGGAATTAAAGTTATTTTTTCATAAACTCATATTTGTTTACATGTTTGGCAACTAAATCGCGAACACAGTATAGGTAGGTTGTCGAAGGTAGATCTGGCCTAATCTTACCCCTGGGGGTCGGGTTGCCCTAGCTTAGTTACTGCGAACATTGAGAAAATACGAGAAAGTTAAAAAGAGGCTCATTTATCTAAAGGGTTTGAAGATCCGTGCCATTCCTACCTACCTGTCTGCCATTTTTTTTTTTTTTTCAAAATGGCGGCCACCCATGGAACCTATACAGGGTTATTGGTACAACATTAACAACCACCAACCTCCTCCTCCTTTTTTTACAGTCGCGAAAAAAAAATGTCTGTTCCCTATGTTATAGTCTATGGTTTTAAGTAGGCTCGCGTTGGCAACATCGCTACGCTTGTCTATGTTAGGTCTGTCTTTGTCTTGAGATATATTCTTAACCTTGTAATAAAATAAGAGTCCAATCTAATGGTTTTAATTGAAAGCCCTAGCAGCCGCCTCCCGACAGGACAAATAAATAAACACCCTACATTTATGTTAACTCGTCATAATGTAGGGAACAGCTGATTTTTTAGTAATTAGTAAAAGTTGTTCATAATGATGAGTACAATGACATCTTAAGAGTTTGTTAATGTTTTACCAATAACCCTGTATAAAACACTGCTCTGCCGAGAATATACATGGCTATACCATAACACAAACGGGGAAGTAAACCTCCGTTTAAAGCTATGACCAAATAGTCGTGTCGTCTGTCACCGCACTGTTAGAATAAACGAGCCGGGTTATTGCACAAGTAAATCACTCTAGCGCTGCAGCGCTTTAGAATTATTACCGTCTAGTAGGCCATGTTGCTACAGCGGATTTTTTTGTGGACTTCATTCTGCTGTCCTTTAAAAAGAACCTTTAGAAAGCCGCTAAAACCTCAAATGGTCAATTTTCACTTTTTAATAGAATGTGGCAGAGTTTAAAATTCTCTATCAGTTGTCCTTTTGTCATTTTCAATGTTTTCATCTCATTCATTGAAAAGGGATTTATTAGAAGCAATAAAATTATGGGGAAAAGAGAGAATCGATGCTAAGGTTTACGTTAATCGTTTAATAGAGGGTGGGGGACACCCAACTAACACTAAGGCGCTAAGACAAGAGTTATAAAAAATCTATTAGAGAGCTAACCAGATCCTAAAGTTATAAATAAGTGTTACGCATTCGGAGTTAGAGCGCGCTATAACTCTACTATACCCCCGAATTGGGCACACTTTTTTGTCACCTTAGGTTGTTTAATGGGGGTAAAGCAGAGTTACAGAATGGGTTAAGAGGTATAATAAAGCAATAAGAGAGCTATAATAGCGATAACTGAAACTACAAGGGATAAAAAGGTGGTAAAAAGGCGAAAACTAACTCCTTTAGTGGAACAATAGAGAAAAATATCGTTTATTAACTCTGGGTGCTAAGAGGGCTGCAAATAGGTGAATACTAACTCCTGAAGCGGTACGGTAGAACTACAATGTCACTCACTGAAAATAAATATTTTATTAGATATGGAGTAACATAAAACTTTTGTAATCTATACATATAATAAAATTGTAGAAAAGTGGTGTCTGTACAATGGAAATATATTAAAAAAAAGTAGCAGGGGTTGTTATTATATCGATGCCGAACCCGAAAATGTAATTAATTTTTTTTTTGTCTGTTTGTCCGTTTGTCGGTTTGTCTGTTTGTCTGTTTGTCTGCTGTGTTTGTGCAAGCTAATATCAGAAACGGCTTATTCGATTTAGATGCGGTTTTCATTAATATATTGTAGTAAGCTTCACTTAACATTTAGTGTTTATTTCATGTCAATCGGTTCATAAATAAAAAAGTTATGTCAATTTAAAGAATCACGGCGAACATTTGTTAAGGTATTCTATCAGAGTACGTAAACGCCTCGCGCCTGCGCGTCCGTGGCTGTGTAAGGGAAAGGGGGTATCAACCCTGAAGGAGGTGAATGAAGATGAAAAAAAAAATTTTGGACCTCCCATAGTAATAGCACATCAATGATTTACTATTACTATGGGAGGTCGAAATTTTTTTTCATATTTCGACCTATGTTCTTTGGGGAAATTTGTTCAGTTTCATGAGCACATTCACCTCCTTCAGGGTTGATACCCCCTTTCCGTTACACCTTGTATAAAGCGCGCTGAGAGCCGCGCCGCTGCCATAATACCGATCCAGCCTGTCCCTTGCTGCCCTCTCCCAGCGACGCCCTAAGCCGAGGTCCGTACCCCACAGGGGGTGCCCTTAGCGTGTAGTCGCTTAGTTTTTAAGTTTATATTGTGTAGTTAAGTTGTGTATTATGCCCTGGCTGGAGGCCTTAATTTATTGAGGCATCCACAGGAAAGCCAGGTTAAGCAGTCGACAACCCCTCAGGTTGAACTGCGAGATGACCATTTCAAAAGAAAACGCGCCGCTGCCATAAGGATTCAGTTATTCGTAGCGAACGCACGTATCCTGGAGAGTATAGGCGAATAGTTGGATTCGATTATTGCGATTCACTTGAATACTGACTGTTTGCATATTTCATTTATTTATATTTTAGGGTTTGTAGGTTAGGTTCTTTTTCTTAATTTTCTTTAAAATTTTGTAAGTATTTGGTATAGGTTAGGCGGTTCTTTCCTTGATCATTGGGTATTTACTTATCTTAATTTTTATTTAGGGTTTTGTAAATAAATATTGTAAGCATTTATTATTGGTTAGGCATTTCTTTCCCTGATTTTCGGTATACTTATCTTAATTTGTATTTAGGGTTTGTATATAAATATTATAAGTATTTGGTATAGGTTAGGCATTTCTTTTCTTGATTTTCTTTATTAAGTATAAGTTCATTAGCTTAGGTTAGTAATTATTTTTTCTAGCAATTCTTTTGTTTTATAAAGTTAGTACGTTTGTCTGTGTAGAAGAATAGCACCACCCCTTACTTCCAGTGGGTGTCGTAAAAGGCGACTAAGGGTCTCACCGGAGAATGGACAGCAGCGTTCTCTATGCATTCCACCACCTTACCATACTGCGATCGCCAACCCGCCTGCCAAGCGTGGCGATTATGGCAAACCCCCCCAAAATTGGGGGAGGCCTATGTCCAGCAGTGGACGTCTATCGGCTGAAATGATGATGATAATGACGTTTGGTTTACACGTCTTAACACTTATTACTTAAACTGTGATAATTTTAGACTGTATAATAATCTGTAAGTATTTATAATTTAATTGTTTACGATAGTACGTGTTTACTAAATAACTGTGTGTTAAGTAGTAAGTACTATTTTATTGTAAGAAAGCCTCGAAGAAGATCCAACCTCTCCCAATGTAGCAGAAATGCTAAAAGGATGAGATTAGTTCGATCACAGGAATCTGAGGAAGGTCGTGAGGCAAAAGGCTCTCTGCACCAGGCTAGGTTTCGTGCTGCAGAAACTTCGACTCAGCGAGAATCTTGACTGAGTTCAAATCGTTCTCGAATGATGACAACTCGAAATAGGGAAAACGGGGAACAACGAAAGGCACGTTTATCTGTCGATCGCGAAGCTCACGCGCTATCGCGTGAGTCTGAGACTTTTGCTGTCAGGGAAACCCGCCTGAGCTCCCAGAGAGTACGGACAACAAATGCTCGATTCCAGGAGACACAGGACGAACGGGAAATACGTCTCACTGCCGATCGTGAAGCTCATACACTATCGCGTGAGTCTGAGACTTTCACTGATAGGGAAATTCGTCTGAGTTCTCAGAGGGTTCGGACAGCAAATGTTCGGTCTCAGGAAACACAGGAAGAACGAGAAATACGTCTCACTGCCGATCGTGAAGCTCAAGCACTAGAGTCTGAGACTTTCACTGAAATTCGCCTGAGTTCTCAGAGGGTTCGGACAGCAAATGCCCAGTCTGTAGACGGTATATGTAATTCAAAATATGCTGCCCGAAAAGTCACTATTCCACGCGGACGAAGTCGCGGGCACAGCTAGTTATCTAATAAAACGTTGCCTATTCTAGTTTAAGGTATCTTGCTAGTAGTATTAGAATAGAACACAATGAAGCGCCCTACTTTGACGTTTCCAATGCTTTGGATTTTTTTAGTTGCGTCGCCATTGCTATCAACAACAAGTGAACGAATACGGGGTACAGAAGTGGTATTAAGCTCTATTACTCGAGCTAAAGTTATACAGAAGTCACATTAAATCCTAGAAGTTCTATGATAGCAAAAAATGTTTCTACTGTTCGACTTTAAGTAACTAGTTGACTGCGGTATTTAATTTAGCTTTAGCTGGGTTTGGCGACGATTAATGTCGTGCGGTCTTTTATTAACCGGGTAACGGATTGTTTCAATTTAGTCGCGTGATGTGTGGCTGCAATAAAGCCGTAGCGAAAGGAATGTTTATTGTGTCAGGCCAGTGATACATGCATACATAGTAAATGGGCGAAGGGGTAAATAATTGTAACCTGTTTGATTTACTAAAACCGAATTGCGTAGGTACTTTTTTTTTTTTATTATTATGGCTGTCTCCGATTTAAATCGCTTAATCACCGGGTTTTAAGACAATTGATTTTCTATTATTATTGTTATTTTGTTTTTTTTTTTTTTTATGCGTCATGTTTGCCGCAAATACACGTATTTTCTTTCTCCTTTCTTTTTTAGGGTTCCGTACCCAAAGGGTAAAAACGGAACCCTATTACTAAGACTTCGCTGTCTGTCCGTCTGTCTGTCTGTCTGTCACCAGGCTGTATCTCAAGAACCGCGATAGCTAGACATTTGAAATTTTCACAGATGATGTATTTCTGTTGCCGCTATAACAACGAATACAAAAAACAAAATAAAATAAATATTTAAGGGGGGCTCCCATACAACAAACGTGATTTTTTTGCCCTTTTTTGCTCGATATCAAAAATGGCAAAAGGTAGGCACTTGAAATATTCACAAAATACTCAGTTGTATTTTAACTTTGATAATAAATAAAAAAAATAAAATAAAAAAAATATTTAAGGGGGCTCCCATACAACAAACGTGGTTTTTTCGGCGTTTTTGCCTTGTGGCACGGAACCCTTCGTTTGCGAGTCCGACTCGCACTTGGCCAGTTTTTTTCTATTGTAATGGGCCGCTATCGGCCCGCGCCGGGTCGGAGCGATTAAACTCAGACTTTTGTAGATGTTAGTTGTCTATGGATGGAATGACAAACAAATATTACCCCGTCTGAACCCGCCAGCGTCAGCGTTTGGTAAACACTAGATAGACGCTGTGTTTTGTTTTAATTGTTTTTCGGGTAAATAACAGACTCGAAACTTATTATTGCATGACTGTTTATAACAATTATTAGATGGAACGCCCTAGAAGTACATAATAGTGAAGTTATTGGTGACTAGCTGCGCCCCGCGGTTTCACCCGCGTCAATGTCGATCCCGTGGGAATATTGGGACAAAAGTAGCCTATATGTTAATCCAGGGTGTCAGCTACCTCCATACAAAATTTTATTAAAATTGATCCAGCCCTTTGAGCGTGAAGAAGTAACAAACATATAAACACACACACACTCACAAACTTTCGCCTTTATAATATTAGTGTGATAAACCATTTATACTGACACTTTTGAATTACAACGCAAGACAAAAAAAAAAACTGGCCAAGTGCGAGTCGGACTCGCACACGAAGGCTTCCGTACCACAAGGCAAAAACGTCGAAAAAAACAAGTTTGTTGTATGGGAGGCCCCCTTAAATATTTATTTTATTCTGTTTTTAGTATTTATTGTTATAGCGGCAACAGAAATACATCATCTGTGAAAATTTCAACTGTCTCGCTATCACGGTTCATGAGATATAGTCTGGTGACAGACGGACAGACGGACAGTGGAGTCTTAGTAATAGGGTCCCGTTTTTACCCTTTTGGTACGGAACCCGAAGAACAAAACCTTCACGAGCATATTCTGCGTCATAAAGAAAAAGTTCACAACTAACATTTTTTTTTACAAAATTGAGTAAAGAAACTGGCATATGCACCTTTTTTTTGATTCCAAATATGTATAAATATATCAACTTTCGAAAAAATGTTAGTTGTGCCCTTTTTCTTTATAATAATAATAATAATTTATCTTTATTTTAGACATACGTCCATACATTTTTACAAAGAAAGCATTAGTAGGGTTGTTAATAGTACACACAAAAAAATAAACCAAATAAAAAGGTGTTAGTAATTTGTTAGTAAACAAGTTACAAACTAAGTCTATTTCCTATTTCTGTGCAGGTGTACACTTGCCCAGTACACAGTAAAAGGACTGTCTATTTTGCACGCTAACATTCTGAGGACAGTGTTTGTGCTACCACGGACCCTGCTCATCATCGATGCAGTTCTTTTCCTAATCATGCAAAAGAAGTCATCGATGGAAGCATCCGCAAACATTGCAGAAGCACTGCAGTGCCGTGGTTTTCTCAACACTGCCCTCAGCGCGTCATTGTACTGAACACGCAGGGCGTTATAAGCCCGCCGCGTAAAGAAAGAAAGAAAGAAGAAAGAAAGAAAGAAAATACGTTTATTTTGACATAATGCATAAAGCGCGTGCACGCACCAATAAACGCTGGCTCTGGCGTTGGCGCGTTTATTGGCGCGTTTGTTGTGCGCGTGCGAGTGCGTGTGTGTTGCGTAAAGTTCATCTTTATGACGGCAGTATTGCTCCGTCTGAAGCAACCCCTTTCATACGTGACACGTCACAGTAACACAATACGCTATGTTTAATTATTATTTGCATGGAACCGCAACGTTTTACTGAACTCCTTCTATTACAAAAGTAGGACGCGTGTTAGCGAAATTAGAACGTTTTGTAATTACATGTTGTCACGCTTTTGGCTGTTCCTACTTAAGCTTTGCCACTATTTTATAACAATTTGCACCTAATTAAAACTTTACTAAGGTTCAAACTATCTTAACATCACAGACCATACCTTGTCGTTTTATGACGAATCTCAGGGTGATAAAGCAATAACGAACGTTTTGAGACTTGTAACTACGCTTTAGAGGAAATTGAATCAATTAAACCTTCTAAAACAATGTTTCGTTAGTTTCTCTTAGTTTGGTGTAGTTAGGGTAGAATAAATTACTAGCTGACATAAGTATGATAAATAATGTAATTTAATGTATGATATATAATAATAATATATATTCGACAACTATCACACAACGCCGTCTAGTCCCAAGCTAAGCAGAGCTTGTGTTATGGGTACTAGACAACTGATAAACATACTTATATATTTCTAAATACATACATATTATAGATAAATTACACCCAGACACAGAACAAATGATCATGCTCATCACACAAACATTTGTCCTGGGTGGGAATCGAACCCACGACCTCCGGCATAGCAGTCAGGGCCACTAACCACTAGACCAACGGGCCAGTCAGAATTATATATGATTTTATTTTGTAAGTAGGTTTCCACAAACACTTTTACACGTCAATCATATTTTTTTTACCTAGGCTTTTTGGTCGGCGTTTCCTATCTGACTACCTACTCTGAGAAGAAAGGCCGAAACAAACTCAGAGGTCACAGTCTCTTTTAAAGTCCAGACATAATCTTGGTCTGGTTATATGGAGACCAAGATTAGATTGATGTCAGAGATGGTCTTTTGAGGAAAGAACCACACACATTCAGAGGACCTGTCCAGTCAGTGCACACATTTGTCAGAAGTCGTGCAGCTCAACTCAAAAAAACTTAAGGTGTGACGATCTGAGAACGTTTGCAAGGCCAATAGGCCAGAGATCGCACAAGACAGGGAGGTTTGAAAAATGGGAGGTGTATATGTGCCCAGCAGTAAGACACAAGACAGGCTAATAAAAAATAAAAAAATGTGTTGTGTTTCGTAATTTTAACTTACATACTATAGAATCAAGTTCTTTTAACTGAACAGACAGCTGTGCAGCTGGGAGTTTGTTGCGTCTCTTGTACTTCCCGGCGAAAGCACTAAAAAGTGGTGAAGGACGGGCGTTTTGAGGGACTGCCTTGTGTAATCTTGACGTTCAAAAGGTGCTGATTCTCAGCCTAGTTCATTATCATCTGCCTAGCCTTTTTCCAACCATGTTGGACTTCCAGTCTACCCGAATGCAGCTGAATACCACTATTTTACATAGAGCGACTGCCTATCTGACCTCCACAACCCAGTTACTGGGTAATACGATACCCCTTGGTAAGATTGGTTGTCAGATTTTCGGGCTTCTGACGACCCGTAACGGCTGTCAAAGATCCTCGAATTACAGCCGGGACCAACGGCTTAACGTGCTTTCCGAGACACGGAGGGGTCTCGGTATGTAAAGATGGTCACCCATCCACAGACCAACCGCGGCAAGCGTAGCTTAACCTGATCGATCGAGCTGTGCGGCTGTTATTATTTAGCCACGGGCCCCTCTCAATTCTCAGCCTAGTTAGTTTGAATAAATGAATTTTGATATTGATGAGGTCCGACTATACGTGATACAGACCATTGCTTGCTTATTCACTAACCTACTTAGAGCAAAAAATATAGATATGGTTAACCCTTTAAATTCAGCCAATGCATAAAACCATACTTCATACCATTACCATCCCAAATGAAAAATTCAAGCCTTTAATAAGCCAGAATGTATTCAAACTTCAGTCTTTTCAGCCAACTCAAATCCGTGTCACGGGCACCACCGCAACGCTACGAAAATATTATAAAAAGAAAAACTCCGGCGAACCTCTCGACCTTTTAAAGTAGAAAGTGCTTGTTTATGAACTATGAGAGGCATGATTTTTTTTAGGTTTCAACTCAGTTCATTTTAGCCGAGTTATATTGAGTTAATTATTATGAAAAGCCGACCAAGTTTGGATTAAAACACGAAAAACTTTCCACAAAAGTTCTTTTTTTTTTTGCGAAGTGGTCCTTCGGTACGGGATAGGCAGTTTTTTGTTGTTGTTTGTATCGTTAGAGGTGAATTAGGTTAGAATTAGGCTTTGTAGAAGATTAAAACAAAATAAAAGAATGTAAACGACTTAAGAGCGTTTACGCCGTACGGCATTTCATACAAACTTTCAAGACCTTATTTTTCGAAATAAATGAACCAATTTTAATGAAACTTCATACGCATAAGTAGGATACAAAGGTCAGATAGGCAGTCGCTCCATGTAAAATACTGGTATTCAGCTGCATCCGTTCAGACTGGAAGCCGACCCCAACATAGTTGGGAAAAGGCTAGGCAGATGATGATGAAGTAGGATACAAAGGTCTAAAAAGTTAGTAGAGAACATTTTCATGAAAATCCAATATGAGAGCTTGCCAGTACATTGTACACGCCATTATACATTCAATATGTCCTAGCCTTTTCCCAACTGTGTTGTGATCGGCGTTCAGTCTAACCGGATGCAGCTGAATACCAGTATTTTACATGGAGCGACTGCCTATCACACTAATATTATAAAGGCGAAAGTTTGTGAGTGTGTGTGTTTATATGTTTGTTACTTCTTCACGCTCAATCGGTTGGACCAATTTTGATATGTATGGAGGTAGCTGACACCCTGGATTAACATATAGCCTACTTTTTATCCCGATATTCTCACGGGATCGACACTTACGCGGGTGAAACCGCGGGGCACAGCTAGTCATATATATATATATATATGGATAACACCCGCCCTTAGTAAGACTGGTTGTCACACTTTTGGGATTCTGATTACCCTATCGACTGTCAAAGATTTACTACGAATGGCAGCCGGGACCAACAGCTTTACGTGGCTTTTTGAGGCATGGCCGAGTCTCGATATGTAGTGCATGGTCACCCATCCACGAACCGACTGTACCTAGCGTAGTTCAACCTTCGATCGAGCCATGCGGCTGTTATCATTTAGCCAGGAGCCCCTACACTATTATACATTCGTCATCATCAGCATAACCTTTTCCCAACTATATTGGGGTCGGCTTCCCGTCTAACCGGATGCAGCTGAATACCAGTATTTTACACGAAGCGACTGCCTTTCTGACCTCCATAACCCAGTTACTAAGTTACTACGTGATACGATTCCCCTTGGTAAGACTGGTGTTCAGACTTTCGGGCTTCTGACTACCCGTAACGACTGTCAAAAATCCACGAATGACAGCCGGGACTAACGGCTTAACGTGCTTTCCGGGGCACGGAGGGGTCACGGTATGTAAAGATGGCCACCCATCCACAGACCAACCGCGGCAAGCGTAGCTTAACCTGATCGATCGACCTGTGCGGCTGTTATTATTTAGCCACGGGCCTCTCTATACTATTATACATTACACTCATAAATCAGAAGTTCTGCCAGCCATTTAATCACAACGAGGATGAACGTTTATTATGAAGCTAACAGAATTACGACAAAGCTGGTAATAAATAAGTCTGAGATCTGTCTAATTAGATCTAGTACGTACCGTGTAATTAAATATTGTGATTAGAGCCGGCTTTGATCTGTCGTATCCGGCTCGAAGGACCATTCAATTAGGTTGCTTTATTTATTGAAAACAAATGGGGACCGTAAATTAAATTCAGGAGTTCCTTGTTGGGCTAGTGGTAGCAAACCCTACTACTGAAAATGAGGACCTGGGTTCGTTTCCCAGGTCAGCAATGTGTTATTGGGTTTTTTCATCAGGAATTTACCCGCAGCAGGCCGAAGTTTGGATTTGCGACTGGTTTATGGCAATATGCTCGTCTCCTATTACATGAGACTTTAACATAACTGGCAAAACAACAAAACGGTCAAGTGCGAGTCGGACTGCACACGAAAGTTTCCGTACCACTACGCCAAAAAATGCCGGATAAAACACGTTTCTTGTATGGCAATGTCTTGGACCTTCAATTTTTAGGGTTCCGTTTTTACCTTTTGGGTACGGAACCCTAGAAGACTTCGCTGTCTGTCCGTCCGTCTGTCTGTCACCAGGTTGTATCTCAAGAACCGCGATAGCTAGACAGTTGAAATTTTCACAAATTATGTATTTCTATTTGATGTGCGTGTGGTGTGAGGGCCACTTTGTTAAAACTCTTTGAAAATGTGCTTAGGATTTAGTGAACATTCCCAAAGAATTGTGAAAGTTGGTATCAGATTTTGTGAAAGTTTAATAACCGAGTTATAGACTGTAAAGTTGGGCCCTCAGTTCTCACATAGAGGATTGAGGGCCCACCTAAAACTGATAAAGTATGGACACTACAGAAAAAGTCTTAATGCCAAAATCTAAGCTAATGCCAAACAAAATTTGTGAAAACAAGATATTATCGCAAAACACTGTCCTTCTTTGTATATCTTCGTACAAAATGGGCCCTCAATTCTCATACACCTAAAAGTTTATTACGCAATTATAATGAAATCATTAACTAACAGCTACTGTTTGAAATCCTATATGCTACTAAATAAATTGTGAAAATTTATGAAAGCAAGAACAGGTCACCACCTTTTGTTGTTTAAAAGTTATGACCTTGATAAAATTCGGGCCCTCAGTCCTCCATTTTATTTTGTTTTCCATTTATTACGCTTATCGTATGAAAGATAAGACAAATACAAAATTGTCTCTTTTTGTGAAAAAAATTGTGCAACAAATGCGATACCAGAAAGAAATTAAAAGACCCTTTATTGAATAAGTAAATCGAGTTTTATTTTTATTCTCTGTATTAGGAAATAGGGTGACCACAATTTCTTTTAGATTGCAGTAAAGATTAGTAAATGTAGAGTCATAGGTTTTAATAAACTTTCTTCGATTTTTCGCTTGTTATCGTCATAGCATTTGTACTCAAGTTTCGTGATAAAAAAAAATAATTTCGGAAATTGAACGATCACATAGAAAAATACTGTTCCCCAAATCATTTTTGCTTGTAAAATCGTTCTTTCCGAAAAAACTAATGACAATAATCAAATAATTTATTTATTATTTTTATAAAGGCTTTTGCCCAGCAATGGGACAGTGTAGGCTAAATATAATCCTAACTAATATTATAAATGCCAAAGTAAGTTTGTTTGTTAGCTTTTCACGCCTAAACCACTGTACCTTTCATCCCGAAAAAAGTGCTGTTCCCGAGGAAAACGCCATATGACTTTTGAATGTCACGCGGACGAAGTCGCGGGCGGAAGCTAGTACCTAATAAAGCAGTGCGTTCCTGGATGTATCCTACACTTGCACAATAACAAAGATGTTTTCTGGAGTATGAAATAATTATATTTTATTTTAAAAATTTTACAATTTTCAAATGGGTGAAATTGAATTACCTAAACAATTCTTAGAGTGACTATCTAAGTACTATTTAGTAAAATATTACGAACTTATAAAATGATGAGTACCTAGGTATCAAAACAAACTTACCTTGAATGTTTGATATCTTGACCGAAGATGATTGAGTGTCTTGACCGAAGATGTGTTTGCGTATTAAAAAATTATCATTATTTTTATTCTTCACTACAACTGTTTCATAAAACTCGCCTTAATGCTTTATTACCTAAAACTTCCGCTGCACTATCATAAACTATTGTTTAGTAACTACACTAAATATTACAACTATTGTGCATATATGTAAACAATAATTATATAATACATGTAATAATAATTTTAATATAATATTAGCTAGTTATTAGTTTTATTTATAATATTAGTTAGGATTATATTTAGCCTTCATTGTCCCATGGCTGGGCAAAAGCCTTTATAAAAATAATAAATAAATTATTTGATTATTGTCATCAGAACGAACGATATTTCAAGCAAAAATGATTTGGGTATTTTTTTTTTGTGATCGTTCGAATTCCGAAATATTTTTTTTTTTATCACGAAACTTGAGTACAAATGCTATGACGATAATAAGTGAAAAATCGAAGAAAGTTTATTAAAACTTATTCTCTACATTTACTAATCTTTACTGCAATCTAAAAGAAATTGTGGTCATCCTATTTGCAAATTCAGATAATAAAAATAAAACTCGAGTTTCTTATATAATAAAGGGTCTTTTAATTTCTTTCTGGAATCGAATTTGTTGCACAATTTTGACACAAAAAGAGACAATTTTGTATTTGTCTTATCTTTCATACGATAAGCGTAATAAATTGAAAACAAAAGAAATGGAGGACTGAGGGATAACTTTCAAACAACAAAAAGTGGTGACCTGTTCTTGCTTTTATAAATTTTCACAATTTATTTAGTAGCATATAAGATTTCAAACAGTAGCTGTAAGTTAATGATTTCATTATAATTGCGTAATAAACTTTTACGTGTATGAGAATTGAGGGCCCATTTTGTACGAAGATATACAAAGTAGGACAGTGTTTTGCGATAATATCTTGTTTTCACAAATTTTGTTTGGCATTTGCTTAGATTTTGGCATAAAGACTTTTTCTGTAGTGTCCATAGTTTATCAGTTTCAGGTGGGCCCTCAATCCTCTATGTGAGAACTGAGGGCCCAACTTTACAGTCTATAACTCGGTTATTAGACTTTCACAAAATCTGATACCAACTTTCACAATTCTTTGGGAATGTTCACTAAATCCTAAGCACATTTTCAAAGAGTTTTAACAAAGTGGCCCTCACACCACACGCACATTCTATTTGGCGTTTTTGCCTTGTGGTACGGAACCCTTCGTGTGCGAGTCCGACTCGCACTTGGCTTGTTTTTTATTTACTTTATTTATATTTATTATTTGTGATAAAGCGGCGATAAATATACACACTCTGTATAAATTTCAACTGTCTACCTATTACGGTTCAGTTCATGAGATACCGCCCGCTGACAGTCAGACGGACAGACGGACAGCGAAGGCTTAGTATTAGGGTTCTGTTGGCGCTCTTTGGGTACGGAATCATAAAAACCCTTCGGGGATTACAAGCGTAATGTCAATTATGAAGTCTTAAATTACCCTCTTTGAAAAGTTAAATGTAAATGAGAATAACGGACCCGTTTCACTTAATCGCTTTTATTTAAGAGCTTCCTCTTTTGTTTTATTTGATGTCTTTTAAGAAGTTTTTAATTATTAAAAAACATGGACATTTCATTTTGTTTTTAGCTGTCGCAGTTACTTTTTTTGGGTGGGAAACCATCAAATGACCCCTCCCGCTTTGGGTGGAGCGGATGGGAGTGTCAGACTCTTACTGACTAAAACCCACCCATGTTCCTTCCTTAGCCCTTTAAGTTCCGGGCCAGCGGTAACCTTTTCGGACAATCCCGCTGACCCGGCAGGCTTCGGCCCTAAGGGGCCCCTTTCTCGATGCTGACATCTCTTTGAGGCGCGCGTGGAACACGTACGCGCCGTCCGGCACGGGCCTGGTCCTGATCGGACGGTGAGCTACCCATTACTTACTCTCCGCCCGCAGGCCCGCGCCTACGGTGGCCGGGAGTCGTCACGCGGCTCCCGGCGCCCGGAGCGTCTCCTGCGGTGGATTTCGCAGTTACTTTTGTCTATTCTATAAAAATCTCTCCGTGAAAATTTTGGTTTTTTTTTTATTGCTGATTGGGCCTTCTCTTGACCTCGCCTGATGGACACCGATGAATGAGGTCTATGATGGAACGAGCGTGCCCAGAAGATGCCTGTTCACTCTTAATTTGAAGACAGGTTTAATGTGGAAGGGAAACACAGACGCCGGTAGAGAATTCCACATTTCGGCTGTGCTTATAATAAAGTTGAAACATACCACCTGGGGGCCTAAAAAAGCCACTTTGGCAGAATCATAAAAGGATAACATTATGAATCATAATATGGCGAAGACAGTCCGTGTTTTTCTTTTTTTCGCTGCACTACGTAGGTGTAATCAAAAAGATTGGGATTGGATTTGGATTGGAATGATTGGTATTTTAGCACAGATAAAAAAAAAATTACTGAAAAATGCTTCACCAATGGGATTTGATACGATTAACTTAACAGTTAACTGTCCATTATGATTCATAATGTTATCCTTTTATGATTCTGCCAAAGTGGCCTTTATAGACCCCCAGTTCAGTTAAGTTTTCACGGTCCAATTTTTACAAAATAGATCGGTCAAAATCCGCATGCGCACAAAGACTCCCACATTTTCTGCAAGCACACGTCTAAAACGAGGTGATCAAACAGTGCAACATAAGAAAACGCACTCGCAAACAAATAAAAAATAGACTAACATCCTGTGGGGTTATTTTTTTTTTTTTTTTTTTTTAAACGTTGCCCCACACTAGGAATTTCTCCTGTATCGTGGGTGCATTTACGAACATTTAAACTCACATACACAAACAGCCAGACCCGGAACAACTACTTGTAGGTCATACAAATATTTGTTCCGTGCAGGAATCGAACCCGCGACATGCGGCGCAGCAGTCAATCGCTTAACCACTGCGCCAACCGTGCCGTCGATATTGTGTAACAAACTATCACTATCAGTAGTCATCATCATCATCATCATTTCAGCCGACAGACGTCCACTGCTGGACATAGGCCTCCCCCAATTTTGGGGGGGGGGGGGGGGGGGGGTTGCCATAATCGCCACGCTTGGCAGGCGGGTTGGCGATCGCAGTATGGTATGATGGTGGAATGCATAGAGAACGCTGCTGCCCATTCTCCGGTAAGACCCTTAGTCGCCTTTTACGACACCCACGGGAAGTAAGGGGTGGTGCTATTCTTTAAGTCCGGCACCACACAGACCAGTAAGTAACAGTAGTAATAGGTTTCATTTTAATAGTTCAACAACATTCATTGCGATATTTACATTGTTGAGCAGACACATTTTTCGAACATAATATGAGGCAATGGATTAGCAATATCCTTATTCTTTTACGGAACCCTTCGTGTGCCAGTCCGACTCGCACTTAGCCGGTTTTTATTCTCGATTTCATTGTTATGTTTTAGAATTAGGGTTCCGCGCAAAAAAAAAACCCATGAAATCCAATTTATTTTCTGACACGCACGCGAACTAAGCCGCGGGCACAACTAGTAAATAAATTATACGTAAGTATGTTTATTCCGACTAGAAACCACCTTTGACTGAATTGTGGTATTCGACACTAAGAACCATTTATTAAGAGCATTTACGCCGTACGGCATTTCATAAAGGTCAAAAAAGTTACTTGAAAACATTTTCGAATAAAAACTTTTTTACAAAAAAAAAACAACCGACTTCCAAAAACACTATAAATAAAGAGAAAAATAACTTTAATTTCGGAAGTCAGTGTCTTTGGATTTGTATTTTAGTTTTTGCCACCGACTTCCGAAATTAAAGTTATTTTTCTCTTTATTTATAGTGTTTTTGGAAGTCGGTTGTTTTTTTTTGTAAAAAAGTTTTTATTTTTCACTTTTTAGCGGGTCAGTTTGTAATTTATCTAAGTTATAATAGCCTAATGTCAACTGCTTATCACCTTTTACAAAATATGCTTTTCCCGATGCATGGACGTTAATTGTTGAGGAGTTCTCCTAGTAAGAACCAGGAGAACTGGAGCTGATTGAGAAGTCACCATCAGCTCCACTTCACCATACGCATTGTAATGAGCATAAATTGCTTAGCAGCCATATTAAAGTAATCGAATCGCAACCCGTGAAATATTTGTCATTGAGTAGTGCCATTTGTGGTCTTCATCATCAGTTCCACTTTACCAAATCATAATTTCCGAGAGCAAATGCTCAAGTTACTTTACTAATTAAAACAAGGCAAGAAAAATTTTGCTAAGGGCCAAGTTTATGTTAGGTACGCTTAGTCGTGTAAAGACGCTGTACGACATTGTATTATGCGACTTGGAACCTACCAAATTGCTAAATAGACCACATGACGAAAAGGCATTGCGTGAAATGCAACGATTGAGGCTTTTATAAATCATCATCAGCCAATTGCAGTTCACTGCTGGACGTAGACCTCCCGAAGTTTGCGTCAACGTTCGCGATCCTCCGCTTCTCTCATCTAGCCACTACCGGCAACCTTTGTTAGGATAATTATACAGAAGAAAAACTCGCAAAAGTATTTCACTTTAAGAAGTATTTATTAGTTTTTAGACTAGATGCTGATAATCCTGGCTGCAGCATCAGGCCAGCTTATGTCAACATTGCATTGAACTTAAAATTTAGTCCTGTTTAAAATGAGCCCAAACACGACTACGGTGCTGTAATTTCAAGGTTTGTACTTTGCTGATGCTCGACTGGCTTCAGCATCAGGTCTCTATGTACTTCGGTGTTCCTCATTAACAGTACGTTTATCCACACATCGAGCCCTTTTCAATGAGCCTAAACACGATATATCTGCTGTTAGTTGTCGAGGAGTTAGGTACTCTGCAGACTATCCTGACTGCAGCATCAGGTCATAACTTGATGATCATGAGACCAAATGTGGCAAATGCCCTATCAAATATCAAAACAATTTACTCAAACAGTCCTTGCCTGTTCGAGTAACTTCTTACTGTTAAGGAGTTGAACCTTCCATCATCAGCCCAGCTACCTGAGATGGTGACAACCGTACGCAAATACACAAGATACTTCAAAAAATATGCGAAAAACAATAAGTGAGCCTATAAAATTTGAGGGTTGCTCTCGATTTCTCTAAGATTCCATCATCAGATCCTAACTTAGTGACAATGGGACCACCTCAGAACTATCTACTTTCGAACAAAAAAATAATTTTGAAAATCCGTCGACAATTGGCGGAGTAATCGATAGTACCTCCTCCTTTTTGTGAAGTCGGTAAAAATAGTGTTACAGTCAAATTAGACCGATTTTAAATTTTCCATAGAAACAGAGATTTCCACCTCTTTCAAATAAGACATTTCGAAAATGTTCTTAAGTAACTTTTTAGACCTTTGTATCCTGCTTATGCGTATGAAGTTTCATTAAAATCGGTTCATTCATTTCGGAAAACAAGGGCTTGAAAGTTTGTTTGAAATGCCGTACGGCGTAAACGCTCTTAAATCAAAACAAAAGTGTTCTTGCACTCATAAAATATATATTTCAAAGTCTAAAGATTTTCTTTTAATTAAGACCAGACGATTTTATGATAACAGTTTCAGCGCAGCGCTGTCTGAGCTCATTGCTACAGACGTTCCATAGAGAAACTAGACATTACTTGTTTGTGATAATTATCTTGTCTCTCTCTCTATCTATCTAGATAGAGCTGTCCGACTTCTCGTCTAGTTTATTTTTAAGAAAAACATGACTGTGTTAAACAAGTAGGTTTACTTACACTAAGTTTTATTTGAATGTTGAGGAGATTCTATTTGGCAGGCTCATTAACTTTTTCTTAAAAGAAAAAAAGCAGATAGGAACAATAATATAATAAAACTAGCTGCGCCCCGCGATTTCACCCGCGCATGTTCGATTCCAAAAAACTCCGGACAGGGCCACCCTTGTCACCTAGGGGTATAAAAAATAGCCAACGACCTTTTATCAGACCTACAAAATATACACAAAAATTTCGTAAAAATCGGTCAAGCCGTTTCGGAGGAGTTCGATAACAAACACTTTAACACTATGCGAAAAAAAATATCAGCTGTTCCCTACATTTATGTTCGTATAACTCGTCAAAATGTAGGCAACAGCTGATTTTTTTTTCGCGTTTTCAGGTTTGGTCCCATAGTAAAAGTTGTTCATAGTGTTGAGTACAATGACCTCTTCAGAGGTTGTTAATGTTTTGCCAATAACCCAATAGCAATAACCAATAATTTAATAATATAATGAAATTATATGTAGATAGTATTTACAAAATTCCCGTAACAGTCCCGGCTGTCATTTGCAGATCTTTGACAGTCGTTACGGTTCGTCAGAAGCCAGAAAGTCTGACTACCAGTCTTACTAAGCGGTATCGTGTTACTCAGTAACTGGGCTCTGGAGGCTGACTACCCATAACGACTGAAGATCAACGAATGACAGCCGGGACCAACGGCTTAACGTGCTTTAACCGAGGCAAGGAGCGGTTTTGATATGTTTGTAATGAATGGTCACCCATCCGTGAACCGACAGAGGCAAGCGGAGATCGCGCAGTCTTCGATCTACCCGTGCAGGTTTTATTATTAAGCCATGACTTTAAAAATAACAGGCATAATTTAATAATTAGATAGCAACGATAAACTTTTAAAATACCCATTCAGAACCAAATCCGGGCTTCCTCAGGGATTCATAACGCTAAGCTATCTCCGAGTCGCAGTTTGTAATAAATACTTAAAGTCTTCAAGACAATGTTTAATTAAGTGTAGAATTATCTTCAAAGGTCGGTTATCCTTTGAGAAATAGGCTCTTCAAGTCTTTAGTCTTCGTAAGATGTTATTTATCTAAGTTCTTGTTTCGCTTTATATCACCTAGAAGCTGGTTTTACATTTTAAATGAATGGTTTACATGAAGATTTCCAGGTCACCAGACTCTTTTACACTCTCGTCAGTAATTTATTTGTGAGGAAGAGTGTTGGTCTACGTAGTTTCCTTGATGTGTTACGATTTGAAAATACGTATCACTACGACTCTTTGAATTCCTGTCTTATTTGAGGTGTAACATTTCAAAAGTCTATAAATCCGACGGGTTATTGGTAAAACATTAACAACCTCTTAAGAGGTCATTGTACTCATCATTATGAACAACTTTTACTATGGGACCAAACCTTAAATCGTGAAAAAAAATCAGATGTTCCCTACATTTTGACTAGTTATACGAACATAAATGTAGGGAACAGCTCATTTTTTTTCGCGATTTAAAAACTTTTTATTTGTGAAGGAATTTGTTGTGTTTTTATGTTCCACTGTCAAAACTTTTATTTTATTATGTATTAGGTATTTAATTTTTTAGCTTAGTTGTTCATTTTATTGTGCATGCTGTGGTCCCCCTGTAATTGAAAGAGTACACCTACCAAATACTTTATCGTCCATTTAGGGGACATGACCTAAAACGCGGTCACTGTCGGACTGCATAGAAAAGAAAGAGAAGCGTGATGCGATGACACAACGCTGGTAATTTATTGCAAAATATGAAGCAATTATTTAATTAGAAAAAATCTATTGTTTGAATAAAACAATTATAACACTAGTGTTTTAGTATGTTGCTTGTAGAATAATCTGTATATAAATTAGTATGGTTTTTATTGTAAAAAGAAAGTTTTTAGAGGTATCTTCATGATTTTTTTCTATCGTATCAAATTAGTTGTATTATGTTTTCAACACACTATCTAGCTAGCATATATCCTGAAGACTATCATATATTTTTCTGATTATGTTTACTGTAAGTAGTTGATCATACACTTTTATTGTTTCTAAAACTTGAGTTTTTTGCGCTTAGGTCCTGTAACTTTAAAATGTTTAGTGTATATTATCTTTTGTTGGAGATCCTAAAATAAATAAATAGATTGAAACTAGCGAATCATCATCCCTTTTCCATTATCAGATCATCTATAATATGACAGCTTAATATGATATTGACATCAGAACGACACGTGTGCGTAAAACCCGACACAATCTTATTTACAAGAATTCGTTGAATCAGAAGGGTGTGAAGATAAATTGAAATGTCTGAAAATTCCGACACGGAGGTAAGTAGGTAAAGGATAATACTCAGAGAAAGAAATAAGTTCTGTTTGTGTTTAAAAAACAAGAAGTTTTTTTTATTTGGGACACACAGAAAATCTCTCAGAAGTCTGTGTGGCGCCGGACTTAAAGAATACCACCACCCCTTACTTCCCATGGGTGTCGTAAAAGGCGACTAAGGGTCGTACCGGAGAATGGGCAGCAGCGTTCTCTATGTATTCCACCATCATACCATACTGCGATCGCCAACCCGCCTGCCAAGCGTGGCGATTATGGCAAACCCTCCCAAAATTGGGGGAGGCCTATGTCCAGCAGTGGACGTCTATCGGCTGAAACGACGAACGACGACACAGAAAATACAAAAAGTAAAAAAAGGATTATTTAAAACTAACAAGGTTACACTAAAAACAACCGGAAAAAAAACAACAAAAAACAAAAAAGACCTGTGTGAGGCCAAAAAGGCTCCTATCTCAGCATAATGCTGCGACAGAGTTTAGAGTTCACAGTTTTTGTCAAAAAAGAAATTTATGCCTAACTAGCTTCTGCCCGCGACTTCGTTCGCCTGAAGTTTCTCGTTTTAACATAAAACATAGCCTATGCCACTGAGGGATAATGTAGCTTCTCATTAGTGAAAGAATTTTCGAGATCGAATCAGTAGTTCCGAAGATTACCGCCTACAATCTCACAAACTTTATCTCTTTATAATATTGGTATAAATGTTGGGATATATGTTCTGCTCAACTGTTGAAAAATCAATATTTGATTTATAACAATAGAAATTCAATTGAGTCTCATTAGCCATAGTTGAACTATAAGTAGTATCTTGGCTGCTCTCATGTACGGGACAGCTAATTTTTTTTTATAAAATGGTAAACATAGGTATTAAGTTTAGACAGACATAGTATTCGAGTTTTAATCGAACACGTAGCGAAAATGCATAATTGCATCGAATGCAAGTACCTATACACATTCGCTCGTTGACCAAAATGTGGGCCAGTTCGCGTTCAGATCTCGTTCGGGACACCACGTACTCAAAACCATTAAGTACCATATTACCAATAAGTTTGTTATCTTGTAGAGAGCTAGCTATCGTAACTTTAGAGATATCGTCGTTTTAATCGCGCGGAACAACCCAGAATTACCGTCACAGGTGCGCGCTGACGCGCAATATGGCGGCACAGAGGAAGGGTAGTTTACCATTTTAACCATTTCTTGTAACTCAGTGTTATAGTGATTCAATATAGCTATTTTCCAGAAAATTCGAGACTTTAACTTTTACCGTGTCCTATCAATACGAGAAAGGTGGCCCCCATAAGTCAGCGGGATTGTCCGAAAGGGTTACCGCTACCCCGGAATATAAAGGGCTAAGGAAGGAACACGGGTGGGTTTTGGTCAGTAAGAGTCTGACATTCCCTTCCGCTCCACCCAGAGCGGGGTGGTCATTTGATGACTTCCCATCCTCAAAAAAAAAAGGCCTCCACAGCGCCGAGTACCTACTACTTTCCACACATAGAATGCCATTGCGTGACATGGTCATACTGATCAAACCCTCTACAAATTATTATCTAGCATAGGTATTAGCAAAAAGATTTAAAAAAAAAACCGGCGAAATATGAGAAAAAGCAACAAATTACGAAAAAAGACGTTTCTTTTGAAGGCCACTTTGTTTTTTTTTTTTTTATTTGTTGTAATAGCGACAATGGAAATACACACTGTGAAAATTTCAGCTGTCTACCTATTACGGTTCATGAGATTAAACCCGCTGACAGACAGACGGACGGTAAGACGAACGGACAGCGGAGGCTTAGTGACAGGGTCCCGTTGGAACTATTTGGGTAGGTACGAAACCCAAAAAAAAAACATTGTTTTCTGTACCACCTCAAACCTGTACCTACATTGTTGGCAAATAAATATTTCTGATTCTGATTCTGAAAAAGAAATACCTACCGAATACCTACAGCTTTAAAAATCATTTGTCGTGTAAAAGTGTCATTAATACCTTACAAACATAAAAAAAATTAATATTCGTTATTATTATACTTTTCATATTATTCGATATATTTTCTTAATTTCCTTCCCGAATAGAGAATTATAGGTGTTGCGTGAGAATAAATAATTCCTTTCCTTCCTAGACTAAAACACGAAACACTTACTACAGACTTTGCCTGTATGTTGTACCTACATAAAACAAGTAAGTCCATAAATACACACTCTGCAATAAACGCCACCCGTTGGCACGCGACTGAGAGAGGGGCGCGACTATGCAATTTGTATTTGTACCGATTTGGAAAATACTGGGCGGAAGGACCAGACATTGTTCTTAGGTTGACACTTTTTAAAGGCAAGTATTTAATCTAACCCCAAATAATTGCCATTTTGATTTCCTAAAAACATGAATGGACACTAAAAGAAAGAAAGAAGACAGGAACAAGCAATACAAAAAATTAAAAAAGATAAAAATCTCTCTCTCTCTATCTTCTCTAATACAATAAATGTCTTTCTTTTTGGGAGCTTTACTTAATAATTCTCATTTTCGTGTCGTAAAAATACTAAATACCCAAGTAATTGCGACCAACTTGGATGTAGCGCGCACTCGCTCCGCTCGCTCGGCTCGCGCGGTTTGGGACAGTTCCAACCTAACCTTACCCATTTGATAGGAGTCCCCTAGTTTAGCTGTTACTGCGACCAACTTTGAGAAAAGGCAATAAAGTTACAACGAGGCTCATTTATGATGACCAAAAAGTTTTTAGAGGATGAATAAAACATTTCCCTTTATTAAATCTAAAGTGCAAAGATCATATTAAAATTTGTATATTATGTGCAGTGACGTAAAGTCAGACATTGTTTAAATTCGACATTTTCGGGTAAGGCCTTCCATACGTAAACTTAATTATCGTGAGGTGTCAGATAGAACCAAAATTACCTTTGGCTTTATCGCAGTAAATGAACGTTTAAGCACTGGATATTTAAAATTGAGTTTAAGCACGTAAAGCATCGCATACTTTATAACGAAATATACAGGGTTATTGGTAAAACATTAACAACCTCTTAAGAGGTCATTGTACTCATCATTATGAACAACTTTTACTATGGGACCAAATCTGAAATCGCGAAAAAAATCAGCTGTTCCCTGTTCAAAAGAAGCAATGTCATGTAGCACAAGTAAAGTAAAAAATCCAAAAACCGTAATTTTCTAGTACCATTACAAAAAAAAATATGAAAAACTACACACCTATTTTGTACGGTTCCCTCGGTGCGCGAGTCCGACTCGCACTTGACCGGTTTCTTACATCTACTATCTGTAGAATATAGGTAGATATATTGTATCAGTGTGAATTATTGGCTTAGAGCAGAAATAGAACTAATGCTGAACTCAATCACCCAGCCTTTGCGCCAACGCTGCCAAAAACCAAAAATACAACGATCAACTTCTAATACTTGAATAACATTCATTTCAATGTGAGAAAATGCAATGAAACACCCCTCCGCGTCTGACACACTGAAGACGCAATTACTGTCACCAGCTGGCACAAGGGGCAGAACGGGACAACTGTGTAATTTGAACTGATTTCTAAAGGATGGCGAATTGGATTTGTGATTTCAAAATCTGGTCCTTTGACTACCTACCTCTATATTTTTTACTTTGATTTTTGTCAAATTAAATTAACTAGCGAAACTCCGCAGTTGTGATGGGGTCGCTATCTAAACAAATTAAAAAACTGGCCAAGTGCGAGTCGGACTCGCACACGAAGGGTTTCGTATCACAAGGCAAAAACGCCGAAAAAAACACGTTTGTTGTATGGGAGCCCCCCTTAAATATTTATTTTATTTTGTTTTTATAGCGGCAACAGAAATACATCATCTGTGAAAATTTCAACTGTCTAACTATCACGGTTCATGCGATACAGACTGGTGACAGACGGACAGACAGACAGCGGAGTCTTAGTAATAGGGTCCCGTTTTACCCTTTGGTTACGGAACCCTAAGAAAAGACTTGATGATATTATTGTCATTTTTTCGGGCCAACCATCGCAGATAGTGCAGTTTTCTGGTGTCTTTATTTGTTGATTATTTTTAACTGTAATGTAAGTATCTATTTAAGTTGCTTTATTTCTCAAAATTATTTAGGCGATGATTATGGTGCACAGTAAAACTCTCTCTCTCTCTCTCTCTTGCTGTACGAATCGCAATAAACACTTTTTCTTTCTTTCTTTGGTGAGTTTATGTTGGCACCAAGTTATTTTTTACGGAACCCTTCGTGTGCGAGTCCGACTCGCACTTGGCCAGTTGTATTTATTTTTTATATCTTGTTTAGGTATTTATCCCCATAATAACTGTTTAGTTTCGCTAACTAATTCAATTTGACCCTGTGTAACGAATATGCACAACAATCTAGGTTCAAAACCTAACATAACAATGAATGTTACAACTTTATTAATTGCTTAGACACCGAGTTTTATGGCTAAAGCAAACATCTTGAAGAATTCTGGACTCTAATGGTTTGTGATCGTGAACACGGCAACACGCAACGAGGCGGAGTGATTGATGTTCATTCCCTTTCTGAATGAGCAAGCTCTTTGTCCTGCAGTAGAACAATTACAAACTGTTTTTAGACATTCATGAACTGTGAAGTGTCTGAGGAGTTATTCCGATATTTTTAACAAGCAACGTTCGCATTCTAATTTCAATCTGTCAAAAAAGTAATTTAAAAAAATTAAACTGACTTCAAAACGAAATTAACTCAAAATTATGAAATAACTTTAATTTCGGAAGTCGGTGTCTTAGAATCTGTATTTTAGTTTTAGGTTTTTGCCACTGACTTCCGAAATTAAAGTTATTTCATAATTTTGGGTTAATTTCGTTTTGAAGACGGTTTAATTTTTTTATTAAATTACTTTTTTATTTCGTAATTTTTAGTTTTAAAAAAAACGGGCAAGAGCGAGTCGGACTCGCGCATCGAGGGTTCCGTAACATCCGGGTTTATGCATAAGGTTTATGTTTATGAAATTAAATGTTTTTTTTTTTTGAGTTGATTGAATGAATGGTAAATTGCGGTTTACGATTTATGACGTATTAAAAAAAAAACTACTTACTAGATGTCGTTCAAACCAATTTTCGGTGGTAGTTTACATGGTAATGTACATCATATATTTTTTTTAGTTTTATCATTCTCTTATTTTAGAAGTTACAGGGGGGGGGACACAGATTTTACCACTTTGGAAGTGTCTCTCGCGCAAACTATTCAGTTTAGAAATAAATGACATAGATACCCCACACGTATGGGTTTGATGAAAAAAAAAATTTTGAGTTTCGGTTTTAAGTATGAGGAACCCTAAAATTTATTGTTTTTTTTTTCTATTTTTGTGTGAAAATCTTAATGCGGTTCACAGAATACATCTACTTACCAAGTTTCAACAGTATAGTTCTTATAGTTTCGGAGAAAAGTGGCTGTGACATACGGACGGACAGACAGACAGACAGACATGACGAATCTATAAGGGTTCCGTTTTTACCATTTGGCTACGGAACCCTAATAAAAACTGGACTATTTGTTTGTAATAAGTAGGTAATAGTTTTGTTGTAAATATTGCACTAGAACTTGATCAAGGCTTTGAGTTGTTTTCCCTTTGACACTACACCCGTAGCTTGTATCAATAAGCCAGGCCGTCACACTTACACGTATTAGTCCATATCTTGAAAATTCGTGAATCGATTTTGATGAAACTTGCACTCTTCCCTAAGTTGAAGTAAATGTAAGCCAATAAAAAAATGGTCACGATCCGATTAATAGTTGCGGAGAAATGCGTGGACAAACATACATACGTCTATAAAATTTTGTTGTTTTTGTTTGGAACCCCTAATAGATTGTCATATGTCAAAATAATTCAATTCCGATAATATTACATACATAAGAAGTGTCGAATTGATAACCTCCTTTTTTTTGAAGTCGGTAAAAATACCTCTAATTTCCGAACATTTTTGGCATTGATAGTCGCTGAGATGAGACTGCGACTTGAATTAGAACGTTTTTTAACTACGAGAGTTCTAGTCTATAAAAGAGACTATAATTATAAGAGATTTGATAAAACATCAAGTTTTTTTATTACATGTAAGTTTAATATGGGATGAAATTGAATGACCACCAAAAAAAACAATCGTTACCCTAAACAGCCTCATCCAAAAAAAATATAATGTGTACAAATAAATGAAACCTGTACCAAAATCTTTCGGGCTATTTAAGTCATGCCTGCACTACAAAAACTTTTCATAACCCAAAAAGGCCACACGTGCACCAATTTTTAACTACCAAAGTTTTGTGGCATTGCTACCCAAATATATCACTACGTTTGCCATAAAATTTATGCAAATAACCAAGTATATAATATACTTGGTTATTGATGGCAAATTAGTCGAGTCTCGCGTAAATTATACATATATGTATAGATATGAAAATTTCTACCCAGAAGACTGATTCTTAAGGTATAACTACATAAAATAATTGTATTTTATGTTTATGAAGACTGATTTATTCGTTAAGATACAAAGGAGTGTGATGTTATGTTATTTGAAGACTGATTCTTCATTAATATTTTTAAATAGTTATGACTATACAAATTACTGTTTTAATGTTGGTTGTTTGAAGACTCATTTATCACTAAGATTAAGTTTTTTGAAGATCCACTCTTCATTAAAATTTTAAAATTACACTAAGGACTGCCTTATTAAGTTTTAAGTTTATTTATATGTAGAAATAAAATATGTGGTTTATAAACAATTTTTTTTAAAGCTCTAAGTAGCTCAGCCTTTAGTAAACATTTTACGGTAGAATCGGTGAACCTTTAGAACATCATTTATATTTTTTGGGTAAACAATGATTTTTGTATATTAATTTTCTTTATTATGATAAAATTGTGTAACATATTTGGATGAAATTTTTAAATAAAATTTGAGTGCGTATTTGGTGCATGCGTGACCTTTTTGGGTAGCCCAGCGATTATCCTGAAGATACTTGCCTTTTTTAGGATATCAGACTTTACGTTTATTGGTGATAACTTCATATTAAAATGGGGATTAAATTCTTGTAAGTACTTACGATTTTTTGGGCGTTATATTTCTTTATATCTGGTGATTGCTTAAACCTAAGCCGTTTAATATTAATGCATTATACACATAAACCTTCCGGAATAAAGTCTCTAAATGATGGTGAAAACCACATTCGAATCCGTTGCGCAGTTTAAAAGAACAACGCGGTCATACAGACGGGCACGAAAAGCGACTTACGTAGTATAAAACGAAGTCGCCGAAATGTCTGTACGCGCATAACTTCCGAATGACTGCACCAAATTGGATAATTCTTTTTTTGTTGTGTTCGGTATTGTCATGACAAGGTTTATATGAAAAAAAAATAGGAAATTGAAAAAAAAAAAGAGCTTGAAAGAGAGCTCGGGCGGGCCGCTAGTTAGTTTATAATAAAGGGTGGCGTGAACTGTTCTGTTCTGTTTATATTTTGACTGTGTATGTATTGCACTTTTGTATTTTTTGTAGCCCCTCACGTAAAACAAATGACGAGTACAAAAAGTTTTACATAGAACCCATTCACTGAACATCGAAAGTCAAAATACGCCATCATTATCGACCCCCAACCCATTCACAACAATTCCACAAATGCCCCTCTATGTCTATTTACCATATAATTCCGCCCATATAAGTCGCAATAACCGTCAGCATCTGGCACGGGGCGCCAGGACCCACAACTATGCAATTTGTACAATTTCCAGTGCCGACGACGCCTCTTGTGAATATCGCTCCATTTCCTACCACCAGCAAATAAAACTGCCTGAATTTGTGTGATAGTTCCGCTATAAGAGTAAGTAGTTTAGTTTTATTATCGCTTTTGTTTGTCTGCAGTAACAATAAGTTGTAAGGAAACGACGTGTAAAAATTAATTTTATTTTATTTACATAATTTAAAAGACGGGTTTTAAAGGAGGGAATATAATCAATGGACATCAAAAGATTCGTCAGCATCGCTGTCAATAGGAAAAGTGCCCAATAGGCTGGCAGCATTTCCACGTTGAATGGCAAAAGTGATTCTTTGGCCAATAACAGGCCAGCTCTCTGGTCACGTATAGAGTCGACCAACCACTTGGCGATGTCTCGAAAAACTAAGGGGGCACTCGGACCCCATGGTTCTAAAAAATGGTACTTAAATGATTTTATTTCTAGTAGGTTTGTACAAAAGTCAATCATATTTTTAAAACTAGATGAGCTCGGCGTTTCCTATCTGACTACTCTGAGAAGAAAGGCCGAACCAAACACAGAGAGAGAGAACCAAGTCCAGATATAATCTTGGTCAAATCATGTGAAGACCATCTTGATTGGTATCTGAAATGGTCTTTTGAGGAAAGGACCACACAGATTGAGTGGACCTGTGCAGTCAGTGCACGCATTTGTCAGTAACCGTGCAGCTCATCTCATAACTTAAGGAGATCAATACATGAGTGAATCAGTGTACCACGTTTATACCAAAATAGATGGGTCCTGTGCAGGTTGGCAACGACGTTTCGTCATTAAAAGAAAAGATTATTTTTTCCTTTCAAAAAAGCATTGATGTTCTGAAGCCTCTCAGGGCAGAAACAAAAAAACACAAAACAAATGCTATTTTCGTGTTTTTAACGCCCTTTATCGTCGTTTATAAATATCAAAGGTTGAAGTTATGCAAAAATCAAGATTTGGGTTTAAATCATGCTTAAAAATTTCGTTGGTAAGAAAGAGCTCTGGAATAAGACCATCCAGCTAGAACATCAAAATAACTCCTATACTTCTATCCCTTCTTTTTAGCGTGTTGATGGCAATCTATGTACAGTCAGCCCAGAATTTGGCTACGGCGCCTTCAGTAGTGTCCATCAACTCCTGTAGCGTGCAGACAACAGGACACATTGGACACGATATTAAGTGATCCATTGTTTGTTGGGGAGCACCACATTTACACTCCAGAGTGGAGTCATCTGTCAGCCATACTTCTACCACTGACCTGGTTTAATGCAGGACATGCCGCACGCTCCGTCACAGAGACACTTCTTCTTTTTACTCTTGCAGTCCTCGTCAGATGAGCACTTGCGGAGACACTTTTGGCCCTGAAATAGAAGATACCTTTAGCATACCTAATGGACAGTTAACGATCACGACTGCAACACAAACGCATATCTTACACAGGCATCCGACCTCCACAAGTCTCTTAAATCTTACAGTCATTCTGACTGCAGCGCCCATCAATATAGTGCCCATCAATATAGTGCCCATTAATATAGTGCCCAACAATATAGTGCCCATCAATATAGTGTCCATCAATATAGTGCCCATCACTATAGTGCCCATTAATATAGTGCCCAACAATATAGTGCCCATCAATATAGTGCCCATCAATATAATGCCCATCAATATAGTGCCCATCAATATAGTGCCCATCAATATAATGCCCATCACTGTAGCGCCTATTAATATAGTGCCCAACAATATAGTGCCCATCAATACAGGAAAAGTTTTTAACCAGTGCGCAAATTTTTTTTGGTGGCTCAGTGTAAGCAATAGAACACATTTCCATTTTTAGTTTATGACTTTTTTTTTTTCATTTTTCCAGTTTGTCCCAATTTGAAATAAGCAAGACATGGATATAATTTAATAGTAATACTATGAATGAGCATGAATGAAAACGCGAAGGCCGCCCGCCGGCCGCTGGACGCCCAGCGCACGAGACGAGGGTGCGGGGGCATGAGGCGCGGCGCCGGCGTTTGATAAACAAAACGCATGCACATGCAGTACGTCACTTGCGGAAGCGGAGGTCGGATGTCCCTTCGCCGTCCCTGCGCGCGTGCCGCGTACTAGACTAGCGTAGTGACAATGTCTCATTTTACTCACCGCGAGTATTATGAAATGGTGCGAGTGTATTTGTTAAGCAATGAAAATTTACGAGCAGCACGAAGAAGATACGAAAGGGAGAACGTACCTCGTATGCGAGCCCAAAGGATCCTCAATCCCACGGTTCCTAATGAGAGGACAATTTTAGCAGCAAACCAAGGTGTATGAAACAAGTAAAATGCCAGGTGTATGTAGAAGAGGCTCAGAGCCTAGATGACTTGAAAAAAAAATAATTAACGCTTTCAATGAAGTAAAAAGTGGTGTTAGTGTCCTAAACAAACTAAATGCTTACTTATTTAAACGTGCACGTTTATGCCTTGAAAAAGGAGGAGGTCACTTCGAACAATACCTAAAATTATTGTGATTAATAAAATGTAGAGGTAAGAAGAAATTATAAACAATCTTAGTGTCTTAGGTTCTCTTTGATTAGACATTGACGCAAATTGTATCATGTCTAAGTACCTATCATACCTAAATGTTTTATTTTGAATGGACTAAAACGTATTACTTTCTTACTTATTATGATTTATTTTCTGCATTTTGATGGTCCTAAGCCCATGAAAGTATGAAGGATAAATTGGAATTTACGAAAAATTACGTTTACAAATAACTTTACACAGTCTAAACTTAAAAAATTGTAGCGCTGAACTGGGGTCAATAATCCGCCGTCGCATAGAGCGAGCGCGCGCGCGTGAGTACTTCTGATAGCAGCTGGCGCGTCAGGCGACCGGTCGACGCGCGGCGTGAATCGGGCGACCGGTCGACGGACTGGCAAGCGACGTCCATAAAATAAATTTCTGAGTAAACAAGTCTCGTAAGCGTTAACTTAATTTTTTACTATTGAAACATATCAAAACAAAAAATATGTGTTTATTAAAATATATTCAAGTTTATTATGTCAAAATTTGCGCACTGGTTAAAAACTTTTCCTGTATAGTGCTATATAGTGCCCATCAATATTGTGCCACATCAATATAGAGCCCATCAACATAGAGCCCATCAATATAGTGCCCATCAATGTAGAGCCCATCAATATAGTGCCCATCAATATAGCGCCCATCAATATAGCGCCCATCAATATAGCGCCCATCAATATAGTGCCCATCACTATAGCGCACATTAATATAGTGCCCATCAATATAGAGCCCATCAATATAGAGCCCATTAATATAGTGTTCATCAATATAGTGCCAATATAGTAACCATTAATATAGCGTGTCTTCAAAACATATCGTTTTAGAAAGAAAGATAAATAGGTAAGTATGTCGTATGTGACTTACCAGCAAGGTAGCCTGCTCCTCATCTCGCGGACACTGCGCCGAGGGTGAGTTCCTAGGGTTCTTGTAGATCCTGCCGTCATCGTCAGCGTCCGCTCGGCTCTGCTGCGTCGTCTCGTCCTCATCATCGTCATCGTCAGCGGCTGTTGGACTCGGCAGGGATGATACTGTAACAATGAGATGTTATATGTTATTGGTTTGAATAGCTGACTAGTATGAGTCCCCGATTATTCCAAAGATGATGGCATCTACATCACCACATACGATCACACTGACGTCACGAAAAATCCTGCATTGCGCAAGCAAAGTTTACCGCGCATCTAGCATATCTGTCTGGTCGGAGGTTCCTCCCTTTTCTACGGAGGATGAGTGAACTTTACACCCTGTTCCTTATGAAAAAAGAAAGAAAGAAAGAAAATACGTTTATTTGCGGTAAACATGACGCAATGAAGAACATAAACAAAAAAAAAAAAATAATAAGAAAGGGTTGGGGGAAACATGCGTCACATCCACGCAAAACGGCTATCGCTCAGCATTATGCTGCGACCCTATGCAAGACAGAGCCCCAGCGCTGGTTTTCAGCGACAGCCGGCGCCGACGTATTGACGTCGTCCGGTGCAGCAAACATTAGGACGCTGTACTGGTACAGCATTCACAAAGAAAATTAAACCTTATACCTCTATAGCACCACAAAATGGTCGTGTGAAATCGGAAGACTGTAAGAGTTACAAGGTAAGGTATCGTTTTTGGGTCTTCCCCCCCTGTTATACTTTTAACAAGTGCCGCGTTGAATAGAATAAATAGAATATTCTTTATTATGTGCACCTTATATAAAAAAAATCGGAATCCGTGACAAATCCGAGCGCATTTTATTCTGGACACGCGTAGGTACTCGTAGGTTCGGACATATGTCGTAAATCACTTGACGAGTTAAGAACACCATAAATAAGAGACCAGTGACTTTTCGTTTTCCCCTCAGTGTATGCTTTCCCCGCAAAAATAAGGCAATATTGCTAAATGAGTGAGTTTTGCAGAAGTTAATCATGAGGCTTGTAAATTCTGCTAAAAAATGCTTGTAATTTGTAAATTCAACATTAATGATGTAACTAATATTTTTGTAAAAATACAATTTAAAAGAGTGTCCATGGAGTTTCTTGCCCGTTCTTCTCCATAGGTACCTACGCTTTGGAATGGGCAACTAGCTTCATATTTTCTGACTGACCGACTTCTTGACAATTCAAAAGTGCCTGTAAATGGTTTAATTGAAATAAATGGTTTGAGTTTGAGTTTGAGTTTGAGCTTTTGTAAATTAATAAGTGGCAGAACTGCTGGGTAGTGAGTTACACACTAACTAACAGTAGCATTCATTAACGGAGTCGTGCACTTTTGGATTTTCCAATTTTTTGTTTCTGTCTTTATATTTTTATGCATTTCGACAAACTAAGTAACAGCGGTGCTATTCTATAAAAATCTCACCGTGAAAACTTAGGTGAAGTGAGCGTGGAGTGAGCTGTCAATAGTGTCAATTCCTAGCAAAAACAAACTCACTTCACCTAAGTTTTCACGGTGAGATTTTTGCAGAATCGACCGACAGGTATGCAATGGGGTTCAAACCTAAAATTTTTTTGTTAGCTATTCCTGAGTGATTTAGCCCTTGGGCCTTTCAGTTTATACAGGGTGGCAGATATTCGTCGAGCAACCTGTTACTATGAATTCTGTACATGATTCGGAACCACCTGAGTAGAAAGTTTTCGTCAGTTATTAAAAAAAAAAAGCTGTGCTGCTGTGTCCTATAAAAAAACTGTTTTTTTATAACCTACGAAAATTTTGTAATGTTGGGGGTAAAGAATCAAGTGCTGAATTCAAGGTTATAGTTTGTGCGTAATTTTCCCAATCAACTTTAAACCTTACGCTTTAGCGATAAAGTTGAAAATCTCCTGAGTAGAAAGTTTTCGTCAGTTATTAAAAAAAAAAATGCTGTTCTGCTGTGTCCTATGAAAAAGCTGTTTATTTATAACCTACAAAAAATTTGTACTGTTGGGGATAAAGAATCAAGTGCTGAATTCAAGGTTATAGTTTCTGCGTAATTTTCCCAATCAACTTTAAACCTTACGCTTTAGCGATAAAGTTTAAAATCTCCTGAGTAGAAAGTTTTCGTCAGTTATTAAAAAAAAAATGCTGTTCTGCTGTGTCCTACGAAAAAGCTGTGTTTTTATAACCTACAAAATATGTGTACTGTTAGGGGTAAAGAATCATGTGCTGAATTCAAGGTTATAGTTTGTGCGTAATTTTCCCAATCAACTTTAAACCTTATGCTTTAGCGATAAAGTTGAAAATCTCCTGAGTAGAAAGTTTTCATCAGTTATTAAAAAAAAAATGCTGTTCTGCTGTGTCCTATGAAAAAGCTGTTTTTTTATAACCTACAAAAAATTTATACTGTTGGGGGTAAATGAAATGATAAATGATAAATAAATGATAAATGATTTTATTTTTGTAAGTAGGTTTGTACAAACACTTTTACACGTCAATCATGGTTTTTTTAAAACTAGATGAGGTCGGCGTTTCCTATCTGACTACTCTGAGAAGAAAGGCCGAAACAAACTCAGAGGTCACAGTCTCTTTTAAAGTCCAGACATAATCTTGGTCAGGTTATATGAAGACCATGTAGATCGATGTCTGAGACGGTCTTTTGAAGAAAGAACCACACAGATTGAGAGGACCTGTCCAGTCAGTGCACGCATTTGTCAGAAATCGTGCAGCTCAACTCAAGACTTAAGAATCATGTGCTGAATTCAAGGTTATAGATTGTGCGTAATTTTCCCAATCAACTTTAAACCTTATTGCTTTAGCGATAAAGTTGTAAAGTTTGACAGATTGTAGTAGCTTCATGTGCTGGCGTCTGTACCTGTCACGCTGTATACGATTGAACTGTTGTTGTTATTAAAGGAGACGCAACCTTAAGTAAATTAATCAAAGTCATTAATTTTGCCTTTAAAACAAAAAGGAAAACACCTTCTCTCTACCTTCCCTCACTACCATCTATATTAATTCATTCAAACATCACTCCACAAACATCGTCCCAAAAAAATTCACCTCTCCCAATTCAACCCAGCCTACCCAACCCATCCCATGATTACAATAATTACCGGAGAAGCCACATGTTCTCATTGTCTCGTAAATCTAATTAGTACGAAGTTTGCGTAATGACAAAGGAAGGTAATTACATAATAAGGTACCTACCGAAGGATGAAAGGAACGGATAATTGCTTTCTTAATCAAATAGATGTCGCCTTCAGAGTTACAGGTAGTTGCTGTCACCTTTGGCTTAATTAAACCGTGCTCGAGCAATGGTGGTCCGAGTGTGGAACCTAAGATAGAAACCCGCTTGTACGATACGACTACATATCGAAAGCAAAGCTAATAGAAATCTCTATTCCTAGACAGCACGTTTCGCCGAAAACTTTGTTGATAGAAAACATTGTCTGTAGATATCTCGGTCCTTAGGAAGCACTGTTAACAGAGATCTCTGTTCCTATGAACAGAGATCTCTGTTAACAGTGCTATCTATATATCACTAGTGATATCTATATATCACTTCTTGCCGTAAACTTTGTTCGTAGAAACAATTTACGGAAACCAATTCGCTCGCTCTGGCATCCTATGTCGACGGAGACGTGTGGTCTACGAATAGAGATTTCTATTAGCTTTGCTTTCTGTATGTAGTCGTATCGTAAAAGCGTGTTTCAATCTTAGGTTCCACAATGTGGTGGCCCAGTGGTAACAGCCGCAACTTAAGAGTTGTATGTCGTGGGTTCGAACCCAAACAGGCGCTTTTCTTTGTGTACATTATTTCATCACCATTGCTCGCAAAACCTTGGAAGAAAACATCGTGAGGAAATTGCCATGTCCTAGAAACAAGAATGCGAAGACATGTGACATCTACCAACCCGCACTGGGCCCGCGTGGTGGATTTCGGCCCACTTCCTCTCACAGAGTCCCAACAGTGGGAACATTATAGTCTGATTATACTAAACCGTGGTCAAAAATACGGCTGAAAAGAGCTAAATACTTATGGAAAATATTCTGTCCACACACTCATCGAAAAAATCTCATTTGCACTCTCTTCTTTCTCTGACATAGAGACAATAATGGCGTGGGATTACCGACTGTTTAGCCATACATTTTTGACGTTTAAACGTCACGTAACTTCAAACAAAGTTTATAAATAAAGACGTCAATAATTATTTATCGGACACTACGACAGATTTTCACTATGGTAACGAAGGGTAAACTTGACCCAAAAATCTGGAGTTCTGGCTTTAACGGGACTTAATTATTATTATCATGCTAAAGATTTTATTAAGGAAGATGTTCTCACAATGACATTTCGGTCCTTCGAGCCGGATTGTAGTACATCCCGCCTCGAAGGACCAATAAGTTTATAATCATGTGGTCTTAGATTCCTCCTTATCGATTTCGATAACGGAGACCCTTTGAAATTATTATTATTTGCTAGCATGTACCCTAATATAACTCGCCAGGCCGAATTTTGTTTTGAATACTCGATCACAACCAATGCAGAGTTGGCCGGCAGAGGTAAAGTTATAGGTATAGGAGGGCTTAGGTTTCTCTTTACGTAATTGGCGTTTTTCGGTTAGCGTATCGAAACGCTTTTTCTCGAAAGTTTTTACATTTTTGTAGACACTAGAGTGCCAAGATAACCTATGTGAAGCGAGCTTCTCCCAATCTCATAACAAGATGCCTGATGTTGTGGTCATAAAATCTTCAGCCTAAAAGCACAGGTTTTAATTATTCACACAGGAAACATGAACAACCTACCCACAAACCCACTTCCTCCTAAAATCTTCAAGAATCCTGATACAGAACAACCTCGAAACCGACTTCAATCAGCCCCTGAGACCCGTACCATATTGAGCAGTCCCAAAAGATTAGCAGCCTGGGATGAGGCTAATTATTCATTTAATGGCTACTAAAAGTTAGGCTGGAGTCCCGGACTCCGGGCCCCAGAGACCGCCTCGGGATTACTCGATCGATAGGTTGTTAGTGCTCCCGTTTAACGTTAATAAGTTGATTTTAATTGTGAATCAGTTTTTATTGGTTTGAGGGTAGTTGAGAGTTATGTTGTTTACTTGTGGGGAACAAAGGTAATATTTTCATGATGGACACTAAGAGTTGGGTAACTGGAACGAGAAATAAGTCAAAGTCAAATCGTTTATTTCAACTAAGTGCCTTTTATGTGCCATGTAGGGAACTAGTACACATTACACACACACATACCCACACACATACACATTACATGCCTACACCTCAGCCAAAGGGCACTGTTGAACGTCAAAATTTACAAAAAAAAAAATTGAATTGATTAGAATCAATAATTTTTTTTTTAATTGGGCTACTAGAGTCGGCCCTTCAAAAAGGTAGTTTCGTATGGAGAAGAATGGGCAAGAAACTCCACCGGTACTCTCTTAAAAATGTTTTACAATATTTGAATATATTAATAATATAATTATATGTGAAGACTGTGCACTTAGAATAAAATTACTATACCACAATAGCTAAAAAGAGTTAAAAATAAAGCAATGACATGTAAATTCACTGTGTGATAGATACATGGTGCTACATAAGAAAGAGTAAAAACTCCTTGTAGAAGATTTTGCAAGACAAATTACAAATTTCTGACGCCACTTCTTGCTCTTGTAGGGAGAAACAGACAAAAGACTTTTTACTTTTCTCTAAATTCAAATACGATTCAGCGACAACTTTTGGTTGCTGGATGCAATTCTCATTAAAAAGCGTAATTAAGTTGCTATGGAAACAGTTCCTACCTTTTGAAATGATACACGTCTGCTCAGTATAAATATTTCTGTATTTTATAATAGAGTACACGTACAAACTTGGTAAATATAATAGTAGCAATTTTTAACAAACTGATAACTTCTTGTAGACAACCTTTTGGTTCTGAGGCTCGATGAGAACTGCCTTTCAGTCTATCAAAAAGTACTCTGTGGAACTGCCTTAGGAACTAGACGACACTCCAAACATCATGGTTTCCATTCCGTTCCGTTAGAAAAAAAAAACAGTACTTTTGACAGTCAAATGAGATACTTTTAAACTTGACTACGCTATACAAAAATAATTTTAGTCAAATCAAATACTTTAAATTTTATATTTAGTATTTGAAATCTATAAATCTTATTATTGTTTGGAAATCATGACACTTTCGACTTTTGTCACAGTTATACCGGATTCTATAGCAAATTAAACATGAAGAAACCCTGAAACAGTACATGGTTCTGATTCCCGTTCATGCCTTAAAATTTTTCGTCGGTCGTAAAAAAAAGAAGCTGTTCTATACATTTTGATTGCGTAGTATATGAAACAGTGTTCTTTTTAGGGTTGCGTACCCAAAGGGCAAAAACGGGACCCTATTACTAAGAATCCACTGTCCGTCTGTCTGTCTGTCAGCAGGCTGTATCTTATAAACCGTGATAGCTAGACAGTTGAAATTTTCACAGATGATGTATTTCTGTTGCCGCTATAACAACAAATACTAAAAACAGAATAAAATAAATATATGAGGGGGGCTCCCATACATAAACGTGTTTTTTCGACGTTTTTGCCTTGTAGTACCCTTAGTGTGCGAGTCCGACTCGCACTTGGACAGTTTTTATAATAACCTATGAAAATTTCTGCACTAGGGGGTCCAGAATCATGTGCTGTATATTTCCTTTTCTCTCTCTGTCTCCGCTAACGCTGACGAGGCACTTAGCGCCATTACAACACATTCTAAGACAAAACACGCTAAACTATAACAAACTTCAAAACAATACGAAACAGGAATATAAGTAATTAATCATTTGAGCCACGTTAGTTCCGATGACGGTGGTTACGCTTGAGGGAATCTTGAAGGTTAGGTTTAAGAGTAGTGGAGCGATTAGCGGATCGTTGAGCGGGGAGATAGTAAGTAAGAATTTGTGTTGATATATCAAACTCAATGGAGGGGCCCGTGACTAAATAATAACAGCCGCACAGGTCGATCGATCAGGTTAAGCTACCCATCAGGTGACCATCTTTCGCCTCCGTGCCTCGGAAAGCACGTTAAGCCGTTGGTCCCGGCTATCATTCATACATCTTTGACAGTCGTTACGGGTAGTCAGAAGCTCGAAAGTCTGACAACCAGTCTTACGAAGGGATATCGTATTACCCAGTTACTGGATTATGGAGGTCAGATAGGCAGTCGCTCCATGTAAAATACTGGTATTCAGTTGCATCCGGTTAGACTGGAAGCCGACCCCAACGTAGTTGGGAAAAGGCTAGGCAGATGATGTTAACAAACTCAATGGAAAACACAAAACGGTGAAGGAAAACATCGTGAGGAAACCGGCATGTCCTAGAACCAAACATTCGAAAACATATGACATCCCAATCCGGGCCCGAGTGTTGGACAACGGCCTACTCCCTCTCACTGAGAGGAGGCCTGTGTCCCAGCTGTGGAAACATTATAGGCTGATTATGTATGTTATGTAATGGAGGTATGAGGAAAATGTCGTGAGGGAAGTTTCGAGTATGAATGTCGATGGCTATAAGAGTAAGGGAAGACTGTAGCGGTATCTACAACGCCACTTGAGAACAACGCGTCATACTGACGTCACACAAAATCCTGCATCTCGCAAGCAGAGTTTACCGCGCAACCATGGACACAACGGCCCGACATGAATCATCGGGCAGTTGCCGCCAGACACAACACCTGTCTGGTCGGAGGATCCTCCCTTTTCTATAGGGTATGTGAACTTTACACCCTGTTCCTCATACCTCTATACCAAAGAAACGGTGGATGGACTGTGTGAATGATGATATGGTTAGAAAGGTGGTGACTACCGAGATGACGACTAATAGAGAAGTATGGAAGAATAAGACATGTTGCGCCGGCCACAAATTGGAAAAAGAGCAGGAGAATGACGATGTCAAACTCAAACTCAAATCATATTTACGGCACTTCAGAATTGTCAAGAAGTCGGTCGGTCAGAAATATGAAGCTATTTCCCCTTCTAAAGTGTAGTATAGGTACCTATGGAGAAGAATGTTCAAAATCTCCATGGACACTCTTTTAAATAAATAAAAAATAAATTTATGTGTAAGAAAGATGTAGAAAGACGTTAAAAACAAGTTGTGATAGTATAGTGTGACAATCAGTTTTACTAAGGAGACTGATGTGGTGGAATACCCAGTAACTGGATTGTGGAATTCAGATAGGCAGTCGCTCCATGTAAAACACGGGTAGTCAGCTGCAACCGGATAGACTGGAAGTCGACCCCAACATATAGTTGGCAATAGGCTAGGCAGATGATAAACTTGAGGTCTTAAAACAACGAAGACGCTGCTCAAATAGAAAATAGAAACGAGAAAATTTATGGAAAAACTTTCAGAAATAATCAGATTGGAAAACACTTTACTAAGATTAAATGAAGACGAAGTAGGGCCTTAAATAGAATCTACCAGTACCTATCTAAAAATACTTTCACTTAAGGGGCTTACAGGACCTAAACACAAAAAACGCAAGCTTTAAAAACAATAAAAATACATGGTCGACTACAGTAAACAAAATCAGAAAAAATATATATGATATTCTTCAGGATATATGCTAGGTATCTAGTGTGTTGAAAACCTAATACAACAAATTTGATATGATAGAAAAAAAATCATGAAGATACTTACCTCTAAAAACTTTCTTTTTACAATAAAACCATACTAATATAGGTACATCTGATTTTTTGTCAGATTATTCTATAAGCGACATACTAAAATACTAGTGTTTTAATTTATAAGTAGTCCAAACAATAGATTTTTTGTAATTCATTATTTGCTTCATATTTTGCAATAAATTACCAGGGTTGTGAACATCGCGCTTCTCTTTCTTTTCTATGCAGTCCGACAGTGACCGCGCTTTAGGTCATGTAAGCCCCTTAATACTGTTGGACCTAGTTTTATACATTTTTATGACGGGATATATTTTTTCTTATAGACCTATGTACTTATACTACAAAGAGATAACATTTGTGAGTTTGTAATCTTCGGAACTACTGATTCCGAAAATTATTTCACTAATGGGAAGCTACAGTACTGCTGAGTGCCATGGAAGATATTATAAATATGTTAAAACAAGAAATTTCACGCAAATGAACTCGCGGGCAAAAGCTATTAGGCTGTTAATACATAACAAAAATTGGACCTATTAGCAACTGGCTTGTCATCCTACAGTAATTTAACACCCTAATCGACAAAAGCAAAATAAAGTTAGACACAATAAATATTATACATACGAGATTAAAGGTCTACGCAGACCGGGACGGCATGGCAAGGGATTTTGCCGTCAGTCAGCGCACACTAGCTTCTTAGATACCGCGGCATTCCAGCGGCTTCCCCGCTTCTCTACTCCCGCCGCCTCACCCCGCGTTATGTCACAACGAGCGCCGGAGTCCTTGGCATGCCGTTGCCTAGCGCAGGACGTCACGGCATCCCGCCGTGGGAACCCGTGGCGGGCCTTGAATGCCGTGCAATGAAATCCCTTTCGATGCCACGGCATCATTCAATTTATGTCGTATTTCTATATCGATACGTTTGAATGTCCATTAGTAAAAGTTTAAATCCCTTGCCATGCCGTCCCGGTCTGCGTAAGCCTTAACACGCGAGTATTGCCCGAAGCGTTAGGGCCGGCGCTCACTGCATGGCCGGCATGCGTGCTCTGCACGACGGCACGGCAGGGCGTGTCATGGCAAAGGATTTTATTTCTAATCAAGTTATTTTGAATCTTATTTCAATGAGTTTAGAATTCATGTTACTTTATTTCAATACCACGATGCCGCGAAATTACGCTACGTGCCGCGGGATGCTGCGGCATGACGCGACGCGCCGCGGGATGCTGTGGCATGACGTGTCATGCCGTTTCATTCCACGGGTTGCCGCGGCGCGCCATTGCATCCCGCGAGACGTATGGGTCACTTTGTGACGAGGAATATAATTGCTAAGCTAATAAGGTTGAAACTCGTGCAGCGGTCATTTCGGCTAATGGGGCGGTCCGGTCGGTGCGGAGCAAAACTGATTGATGCCAGAGTGGCTGGGCATGCCACGGAATGCCGCGGGATGCTGCAGCACAAGCTGCCGTGCCATGCCGTGCCACGCTGTCAGTGAGTGCCGGCCCTTAAGCAGAGGCGTGACTATAGTACACCCTCAGTTCGCCAGTTATGTTTAAATCCCATGTAACAGGGGGCGAGACGTACCTACTGAGAATTTTTTTTTTAAGTCACCTAAGACACTGGAACTCCCACGCATCGACGAAACACAGCAGGCTGCTTGACGCCGGACTCCGGTAGGAGGGTGGCCGGAAACCAGACGGGCGTTAGCACTACCACCGCAAGGGAAGAATTGGCCAGTCAAATAAGGTGTTGGGTGTGACTGTCCAGGATGCGTCGAGCGCTCGGTTCAGTTGAGTAACTGGCGGAACAAACTGCGCTATACGAGGAGGCTTTTTCGTGCATTCCAAATTCCTTTGAATTCCTTGGAAAAACTCTAAAACACACCCGACACGGGAATGTGCAATCTTGCTCAGCAGTAACGCGTGCCACCACTAGTCGAGGCAATAACGATGATACACCTCGACAAATAAAAAATATACATTAAATAAAGTTTTGCATATACCAATTAAAATCAAAGCCGTAACAGTTGAAAATGGTTGCCATCGCAAATAAATCACTGTAGCAACATAAAATTATACATCAGAATGTAAATAGGAAATTAAACATGAACACAAATCATTTGCAGTCATTTGTTTCGAAGCGATGACGGTCGTTACTACTGACGAGGCACACGGTATTGATAAACAGTTCAACACGCACATTCACTAATATTTCTGACTAGCAGCGCGGTTTCACCCGCATTAGTGTCGATCCCGTCGAAATATCGGGATAAAAACTATCTTATGACCTTCCTCGGGATGTAATCTATCTCTCTGTCAAGTTTTGTCGAAATCCGTTCAGTGGTTTAGGCGTGAAAAGGTAACATACAGACAGAAAGACAGAGTTCCGGATTTACATTACTGTGTTGTGTTGTATCGTGACGCAGAATACACAAATCAAACGATTCTGTACTGCGTCAAATCTCAACGAGTTTTGATTGGCTAAAACTGAATCAGAAAACTACACAACACAATAGATAATTCGAATCCAGCTTTACTTTCGAATTTATAATATTACTAGGGATACACAACTGGTGATGGTGTGCACAACTATGAAGTTGTGCACACCATACATATTATACGACCTAAAGAGGAGGGCTGGCGCAGACTGGATGCGGAAAGCGGAGGACAGGGTGTTGTGGCGCAGTCTGGGAGAGGCCTATGTCCAGCAGTGGACTGCAATTGGCTGAGTTAATTGAAATGTAGAAATTACAGTCAACACAAACAACAACACACAACATACATGTTTTTATTACAATAGGTAACACAAACATGTCATCAATAAAATCATGTGGAAACCAGTCTTACCAAGGGGCATGGTATTATCGAGTAACTGGGTTGTGGAGGACAGATAGGCAGTCGCTCCATGTGAAATACTGGTATTCAGCTGAATCCGGTTAGACTGGAAGCCGACCCTATACACTTAGTTGGGAAAAGGCTAGGCTTGATTGATCACAGTGATGATTAAGCAGAACTAGAAATTGGCCACTGTAATAAATAGGTACTATTAGAATTTTTTATACAGGGTTATTGGAAAAACACCAACAACCTCTTAAGAGGTCATTGTACTCATCATTATGAACAACTTTTACTATGGGACCAAACCTGAAACCGCGAAATAAAAATCAGCTGTTCCCTACATTTATTGTTCGTCTAACTCGTCAAAATGTAGGGAACAGCTGATTTTTTTGCGCGATTTCAGGTTTGGTCCCATAGCAGCAACATACATAGTTGGGAAATGGCAGGCAGATGATAATCTATATCGGCTGACTTTTTTTACCGTCCGGACAAAAACAGGGTATAAAAGGTGAACGGAAATTTCTTTTTTTTCACAAAAAATGTTTTTCACAAAAATTGTTCGTCTAACTCGTCAAAATGTAGGGAACAGCTGATTTTTTTGCGCGATTTCAGGTTTGGTCCCATAGCAGCAACATACATAGTTGGGAAATGGCAGGAGATATATCGGCTGACTTATTTTACCGTCCGGACCAACAACACACAACATACATGTTTTTATTACAATAGGTAACACAAACATGTCATCAATAAAATCTTGTGGAAAACAGTCTTACCAAGGGGCATCGTATTATCGAGTAACTGGGTTGTGGAGGTCAGATATGCAGTCGCTCCATGTGAAGTACTGATATTCAGCTGAATCCGGATAGACTGGAAGCCGACTTAACACAAACATGTCATCAATAAAATCATGTGGAAACCAGTCTTACCAAGGGGCATCGTATTATCGAGTAACTGGGTTGTGGAGGTCAGATAGGCAGTCGCTCCATGTGAAGTACTGATATTCAGCTGAATCCGGATAGACTGGAAGCCGACCCTATACACTTAGTTGGGAAAAGACTAGGCTTGATTGATTTGATTTGATAGACTTGATTGGCTTGATTTGATCACAATGATAAAATCATCAGTCACTAAACAGTACCTAATGATTGAGCAGAATATACAAGGTTATTGGAAAAACACCAACAACCTCTTAAGAGGTCATTGTACTCATTATTATGAACAACTTTTACTATAGGGCCAAACCTGAAACCGCAAAATAAAAATCAGCTGTTCCCTACATTTATTGTTCGTCTAACTCGTCAAAATGTAGGGAACAGTTGATTTTTTTGCGCGATTTCAGGTTTGGTCCCATAGCAGCAACATACATAGTTGGGAAATGGCAGGCAGATGATAATCTATATCGGCGGACTTTTTTTTCCGTCCGGACAAAAACAGGGTATAAAAGGTGAACGGAAATTTCTTTTTTTTCACAAAAAAAAAAAACATTTTTATTTTTTTTACATTTAATCCTTTGAATCAAGCAATTTTGCACGCCGAAATTGTTAATGAATTCGTATCGACATTCAATCCTTTCATAGAAGCCATCGGCTGGCTAAAAAGAGCTGTTTTTTTTGTGCCATTGGCTTCTACTCCGTCCGTCCACCTTCTGTTTTTGTCCAGAGGTTAAAAATAAGTCTGCCGGTATAGCTGTGTACCGCGATTATAATGATGAACATTACTTAACTCTATTATAATCACAACGTTTCGTAATCAATTAACAAAAGGAAATAAACGCAAGGAATGTGAAAAGGAAATTATTTTTCTAATTCCTTTGTAGTTAACACGAAAACCAAACACGATCATTTTGTTGTAGCGATGACGTGAATGTTAACTTTTCGCTTCATTGCACTCGCGATAAATTACATATCTAAGCCGTGTGTTCGCCAACATTTAAATCAACCGATTAAACATTTAATCAGTACTATATTTAAAATTTCCTTAGGAAATTTAACATAAGTCAACAGCGGTGATATTCTGTAAAAATCTCACCGTGAAAACTTAGGTGAGCGTGGAGTGAGCTGTTAATAGTGTCAATTCCTAGCAAAAACAAACTCACTTCACCTATGTTTTCACGGTGAGATATCGATATGACAGAATCGACCGGCTGTTTAAATACCTAACCGTACCTCGTCGAAAAACCCATATTTGTATGCGATAAATTAATAAAGGTTTCCAAAAAAAAAATTTGAAACGGTAACACGCCACTTTACCATAAGTCATCACCTGACGCATATCATGTTCGCGATAAAATTTACTGCATACACGTATACATCGTAAAAAAGAAAAACTAAACGTAAATCGGAAATGAAACAAAGTACAGTCGACAATTACTTTGTTGTGTTAGATGACGCGAGTTCACACTCGACGGCGCTCACGCTACTGATAAGGTAGAGGGCTGAGACTAGCGGAGCGGAAGGCCTTTACGGTCGTATTTGTCAGTTTAAAACTACCTACATCCTTTGAGTCAAAATTGGAATTCACCAAATTCTATACGGTATAATAATTAATTGTTAATTTTGAAGTTGTTCCTTTGGGTCGAAATTGGAATCCACCAAATTCTATACGGTTATAATTATACGTTAATTTTAAAGTTGGTCCATTGGGTCGAAATTGGAATCCACCAAATTCTATACGGTTATAAATTATTTTTTAATTTTAAAGTTGGTGCTTTGGGTCGAAATTGGAATCTACCATTTTTGCGTGGTAAAAAAATGTGAATAAATTCAAATAATTAATATCAAGTAGTTTGGCCTTTAAGGCACTTTTGCACGTCAATATTTACAAGAATATAGAGTTGATTCTAGTTCCAAAGGGTAACTTCATTCGTAGTAGAATGTACAAGAAACTCCTTAGTTAGTCTCTCAAATCAAGCATTAAAAATTAAGCATAGCAGAAAACACACATAGTACTGCCAGTAAGGGTCGGTTGTTTCAAACAGACGTACGTCAAATAATAACGATTAGACAAAGACAAAGACAAAGACAAAGACATTTATTCGTAGGATATGGTAGGTACAAAGTTCGTTGGTATAGTTTCCCATCTCAAAAAATTCCCAACACGCCTAAAAAAGTTTTCACTTCAAAAAATATAAAAATCTAATTGCACAATCCATTGGCAACGTTTTTAAATTGCACGAGCGCTAAGTGCCACCACAGCTCCCAAACGGTGAAGAGAAACATCGTGAGGAAACCGGCATGTCCCAGAACCAAAAATTCGATGACATGGTGATATTTACCAATCCGCACTGGCTTGCGTGGTAGATTACGGCCCACTCCCTCTCGCAGAGACGAGGCCTGTGTCCCAACATTAGGAACAATATAGGCATATTAAATAAATGCCATCGGACCCGGACCGGACCGGACCGGACCGACTTAAAGAATAGCACCACCCCATACTTCCCGTGGGTGTCGTAAAAGGCGACTAAGGGTCGTACCAGAGAATGGGCAGCAGCGTTCTCTATGCATTCCACCACCTTACTATACTGCGATCGCCAACCCGCCTGCCAAGCGTGGCGATTATGGCAAACCCCCCCCCCCCAAAAATGACAAGCTTGGGGGAGGCCTATGTCCAACAGTAAACGTCTTTCGGCTAAAATGATGATGATTAAAATAAATGCCACAATGGATAGTCAACGTATTTCTTAATTTATTTTTCTCCTTTCCACAAACCCGCTCCCCGCTCCGCTACTCTCAGCCCTCACCTTTAGCTCAAAGTCATTAGAACGCACACTTTTACCGGAACTGGGCACACACGCGTTGGTTAAGCGGAAGGTGTTCTGTTCCAACCGCTGGGAAACGGGATGAGAGTTGCTAGTGTTTGTAGGTATTTTTCTACCTAGATATCTGTTGAGGCGTGTCTGGTCTAATTGGAAAGTGTAGACTTTTCTTGATTAAGTTATCTAACTAATGAGGTTTCTACTGTTAGTTGATAGCGTATTTGGTTATTATAGTCTCAGCCTAAATCAGAAATAAACGGTTTGTTTGATTTGTTGTTAAGACGGTTTTTATCACGCTTTTTAGGGTTCCGTAGCCAAATGGCCAAAACGGAACCCTTATAGGTTCGTCATGTCTGTCTGTCCGGCCGTATGTCACAGCCACTTTTCTCCGAAACTATAAGAACTATACTGTTGAAACTTGGTAAGTAGATGTATTCTGTAAACCGCATTAAGATTTTCACACAAAAATAGAAAAAAAACAATAAATTTTAGGGTTCCCCATACTTAGAACCGAAACTCAAAATTTTTTTTTCATCAAACCCATACGTGTGGGGTATCTATGAGTAGGTCTTCAAAAATGATATTGAGGTTTCTAATATCATTTTTTTCTAAACTGGTTAGTTTGCGCGAGAGACACTTCCAAAGTGGTAAAATGAGTGTCCCCCCCCTGTAACTTCTAAAATAAGGGAATGATAAAACTAAAAAAAATATATGATGTACATTACCATGTAAACTACCACCGAAAATTGGTTTGAGCGAGATCTAGTAAGTAGTTTTTTTTTAATACGTCATAAATCGTAAACTACAATTTACCATTCATTCAATCAACTCAAAAATAAAAAAAAACATTTAATTTCATAAACTTAAACCTTATGCATAAACCCGGATGTTACGGAACCCTCGGTGCGCGAGTCCGACTCGCTCTTGCCCGGTTTTTTATTTTATTTTGGATCGAAAGAGCTGGAAGTCAGGGGGAGAGACCTTTTCCCAGCAGTGGGATAATGCAGGCTAACAGTAAGAGTAACAGTATTTCAAAAGGGAAAACGGAACCCAAGATCACTTATTTATTATTTATTTATTTATTATAAGTTCACATCATGCAAAAAAAAAAAAAAGTTACAAACTAAGCCCCCAAAACCGTAGTAATGGTTTGACTGTAGGGTCTGACGAGTCTTTTAGACACACTTACAAATTCATACTTTAGACTTAGGTATAGCACTTTATAACATTTCTAAATAACATCTTTTTAATTTATTTTTAAAACTGCTTTTATTGGTTTCGCTCCTTATGTACTTCGTAGTCTGTCCGTCAGTTAAGACCCTTTTTCTCAGGAACGCGTGGAGTTGATATTAATATCAAATACTCAGGGCTGCACTCCCTTGAAGTAGTGAAAAATCAAACTTCTAAGTCAACGCAATCAAAAGATACGGGCTGTTCCGCTTATGCCGCATATTTTGACACTCAGCTAGGAAACCAAAACCTAGGGTACTTCCCGTTGACCTAGAATCATGAAATTTGGGAAGAAGCAATATCATGTAGCACAAGTACCTAAAGGAAAAAATCCGAAAAACCGTAAATTTGTAGTTACATTACAAAAAAAAAAAAAATAAAGCTATTTACATACCTACAAAGTACGGAGCCCTCGGTGCGCGAGTCCGACTCGCACTTGTTTCTTTTGTATTAAGTTTGCTTTTAAACTTTAACTAGATACATATTTCCATTTGATAATAATTGAGGTTAGCTCGATGATTTTTTAATTATAGTTTAATAATGTTATTCAAACAATTTATTGTTGGAGAAAGTGGAATGTGTCACTAATTCTCTTTAATGAGTGATTGTGGGAGAATTTAACCTAAAAAGGGTTCGTTTGACAGATTAGTTATCCTTGGACACACTACAGATTTTCTTGTTAAAATTCTAGGAAAATCATCTGCTTTTACAATATTTGTAAATAATTTGTAAATATTTGAGCACCATGTATCTATCACATAATTGATTTACCTGTCATTGCTTCATTTTTAATTCTTTTTAACTTTTGTGGTAGACTAATTTTATCCTAGGTGCATCGCCTTTTCTTTTTTTTGGATGTAATATCACTCTTACTGACTAAAACCCACCCGTGTTCCTTCCTTAGCCCTTTGGTAACCCTTTCGGACAATCCCGCTGACCAGGTGCATCGTCTTCACATATAATTATAATTATTATGTATACAAAACCTTGTAAAACATTTTAAAAGAGTAACGGTGGAGTTTCTTGCCCATTCTTCTCCATACGAACACTACCTTTTGGAAGGGGCGACTAGAATCTATTCAATTTTAATGTCATTTTTGACGTTCAAAAGTGCCTCCAATGTGCCTATTTGAAATAAATGATTTGACTTTGACTTTGGTCTTGCAAATTATTGTCTCTCATACATCAGTTTTAGCATAAGTACACAACCAAGATAAGCTACAACGTGTAAGTCAGCTATATCACCAAACACACAAGCTATGTGAGTCAACAGTTGAAATGGTTCAAGCTGTTAACATAAGCTGTGTTCGGAGGCTGAGAGCCAAAACACACAACAAGAATCACGTTCGACAATAATGCTCAGATCTTAAATCATGAAATGTCAGCCCATAAGCAAAGATGGATGGGTGGAAAACAGCACATAAAGTAATTGTTTGCTCTGACGGCGCGACGGTGTAATTGCTGTATGATGTTCTAGTAGCAGGATAAATAAATAATGTGTAGTGACATGTCCATGTATGTCCATGTTGTAGTGCTTGTAGCGCGTTGCAAAAATCGGAACTAACCGCGCCATTTTGTTTTTTCAAAACAATGAACAGACTGACCTGGGGGCTTAAAAAGACCACTTTGGAGAATCATAAAAAGATAACATTATGAATTATAATGTGGCGAAGACAGTCCGTGTTTTTTAGGGTTCCGTAGTTCCTACAAGGAACCCTTATAGTTTCGTCATGTCCGTCTGTCTGTCTGTCCGAGGTTTTGCTAAGAGGCCGTTAGTACTAGAAAGCTGTAATTTTGTAGGAGTGCGTAGATATATCAATCACGCCGACAAAGTGGTAAAATAAAATTTTGGAAAATATTTTTTTTTTAGGGTAGCTCCCCTATATGTGAAGTGGGGATGAATATTTTTATCGTCGTCTACCCCATCGTGTGGAGTATTGTTGAATAGGTCTTCTAAAATGACTTCAGGGTTGCTAAAATTATTTTTCGATTTAAAGCTCCATTTACGAAATATTAAACTTTAAAGTGCAAATTTTTGTTCCAGTAGGGCGTCCCCCCCCTCTAAAACCTAAACTGCTGGCTTGAAAAATCTGGAAAAATTCACGATGATAGTGCATTTCATGAACTTTAAAGGAAAACTATAGCGGTTAAGATAACTTTATTAGTTTAGCAGTAATAGTAGCTGAACTTGGGTGTTGGATAATTTTGTACCAAATACAAAATCCTTAGCATTAATCCTTTAAAGTGACTAAGATGAAGTAGTTGCTTGTTTGTTGGTAAAGACTTGCATTGAAAAACAAAATATGGTTTTAATTTTTTTTATTTTTTTATATATTTTTTTTTATAATTCTGAATAAAGAACAACAGAATCGTACTACATTGTAATAAGGGGCTACTACGGAACCCTACACTGTGCGTGGTCCGACACGCACTAGGCCGGTTTTTTTCTTTTTTTCGCTGCACTACGTAGGTACCTACAATCAAAGAGATTGGGATTTTATTTGGATTGGATTGATTGATGTTTTACCACAGACAAAAAAAAATAACAGAAAAATGCTTCACCAATGAGATTTGATACGATTAACTTAACAGTTAACTGTCCATTCTGTTATCCTTTTATGATTCTGCGAAAGTGGCCTTTTTAGGCCCCCAGTATTATACAAGTGTATGATAGAGGTCAGTGAATGAAAACAAATGTTTACCAACAGCACCCCCCCTATCAACGTCATTCAAGTAAATTCCACAGACGTATAAAAAAAAGAATATCAAAGCTCGTTTGAACAGTGTTTTAAATGAAAGCTGTCTAATATGTTTGCTATAAGGGCAGGCACACACGACCCACATGCGGGTCTGTGTGTTTTGACCATAGAGCACGGAATGGTCGCGCAGAGTATAGAGACGGCAGTATTCATTAAATTCGTGACTCTGATAGTGCGTTGAGCATGAGCGCACAACTTCTGTCAGCAATCGCCTTCAAGTACGTCAGTTTCTATACGTAAGGCATACGCAGACCGGGTCGGCATGGCAAGGGATTTAAATTTTTACTAATGGACATTCAAACGTATCGATATAGAAATACGATATAAATTGCTGTGCTTTAAAATGATGCCGTGGCATCGAAAGGGATTTCATTGCACGGCATTGAAACACGCGTCACGGGCTCCCGCGGTGGGATGCCGTGGCGTCCTGCGCTAGGCAATAGCATGCCGCTCGTTGTGACATACCGCGGGGTTAGAGAAGCGGGGAAGCCGCTGAAATGCCGCGGTATCTAAGCGGCTAGTGTGCGCTGACTGACGGCAAAATCCCTTGCCATGCCGTCCCGGTCTGAGTAGGCCTTTAATTTTTGTCGTAGTGCGAGTAAAGGCCAGCGCACATCGTCGGACGGCGGGAGATGGCATCGAGGCAAATTTGTCGCGAACCAGCGCACACTGATAATTCGATATGCCGCCAGCGCACTATTGAATGCTGCGGCTGCGGCCGCGGCTTTCCCGGCACAAATCCAAAACATTTTATATGAAGCAGTTAATGCTACACCGTGCAGCGTCCCCCATCCAAGTCTTGGTCTGTACAAATTAAGCTACTCCCTAATCACAATATCCGTAGTTTCGGAGAAAGTTACGGTCGTTTCCTTCCGTACCACCTAAGGACATAAGATTAGTTCGGTAGTTACACGATTTGACAGCTGTTCCTACGGCCGGTGGGTATATGCCCTTCCGTAAATTTAAAATTGTCCCTTATTGTTTGACCGATCAACAACTTTCGGACGGGCCCGTGTCTTCCTGATCGAGATCTGACTGTGTATTTACGAACACAGCATTCGGACGTCGTCCGTGACAGATGCCTACACGTCGCCACGTCGCGGTTGGCGTGCGGTTAGGTAGACGCCAGCCTAAACGGTGACACGAGAGGTTTGTATGGAAAGTATTAAGAGCGTATAGGCCGTACGGCATTTCATACAAACTTTCAAGCCCTTGTTTTTCGAAATTAATAAACCGATTTTATTGAAACTTCATACGCATAAGCAGGATACAAAGGTCTAAAAAGTTACCTAACAACATTTCCGAAATGTCTTATTTAAAAAAAAGATAACTGGAAATCTCTGTTTCTATGGAAAATTTAAAATCGGTATCATTTGGCTGTAACACTATTTTTCGAAAATGTTCTTATGTAACGTTTTAGGCCTTTGTATCCTGCTTATGCGTATGAAGTTTTATTAAAATCTGTTCATTCATTTCGAAAAACAAGGGCTTGAAAGTTTGTATGAAATGCCATATGGCGTAAACGCTCTTAACAATGCGCCTCTAGCAGCGCGTCGAGAAGTCTCCGAGCTCTTTGGTTTTGGCACACAGTTCCCGACTGTGTAGAAGTTTTCCAGCGTTGACAGCTATTACTTCTAGGCGAGATTGAGCCAGTGGGTGTAATATTAAAATGTCGGTTTTGATATCACAGTTTGAATTCTAGGTCGTATCCATACTTTGTTAGTTAGCATGTAGTTTTTTCCCGATTGTCGATGGATCTCCAGGAGATGAGTTTTGCAGTGAAATTGCTCGTTTTGTTTGTTGTTCAAATAAATGATTTATCGATTGACAAGGAAGTGTAAATCGCAGAATATCACACTAATATCTAGTATAAAGGCGAAAGCTTGTGAGTGTGTGTGTGTTTATTTGTTTGTTACTTCTTCACGCTCAAACGGCTCGACCAATTTTGATAAAATTTTGTATGGAGGTAGCTGACATCCTGGATTAACAAATAGGCTTTTAGACTTTTCATCCCGATAGTCTCACAAGATCGACACTTATACGGGTGAAACCACGGGGCGCAGCTAGTATAATTTGTACAATGTTAGACATATTTTTTTTTATATAATAGTTCTTCCTTTTTATTAGGGTTCCGTACCTAAAGGGTAAAAACGGAACCCTATTACTAAGACTTCGCTGTCTGTCCGTCTGTCCGTCTGTCCGTCTGTCTGTCTGTCTGTCACCAGGCTGTATCTCAAGAACCGCAATAGCTAGACAGTTGAAATTTTCACAAATTATGTATTTCTGTTGCCGCTATAACAACAAATACTAAAAACAAAATAAAATAAATATTTAAGGGGCTCCCATACAACAAACGCGATTTTTTTGCCCTTTTTTGCTCGATATCAAAAATGGCAACAGGTAGGCACTTGAAATATTCACAAAAGACTCAGTTGTATTTTAACTTTAATAATAAATAATAAAATTCAAATAAAATAAATATTTAAGGGGGGCTCCCATACAACAAACATATTTTTTTCGGCGTTTTTGGCTTGTGGTACGGAACCCTTCGTGTGCGAGTCCGACTCGCACTTGGCCAGTTTTTTAACTTGAAATTACACATACCTACCTAGTAGGTACCTAGTAGGTAAATAAATTAATGCGCATTGATGTGAAATTGCATTCGTAATTAGGATAGGTTTTTTTTTAAGTTCATTTTCTGAAATAAACAGACACAATAGCATATTGTGAAAAATGGAAAAATCTACTTTGCTTAAGAATATCTGAAGTTTTTCACCATAAGCTGTATGTCTGACAAAAAGGGAGTTCTTGTAAAATAATCATTTGTTACTCATACATATTTCTATACCTAAATTATAATTATCTCTAAGTAGCTTCTGACTGCGACTCCGTCTGCCTGAATGTTATTGTTTTTTAGGGTTCCGTACCCAAAGGGTAAAAACGGGACCCTATTACTAAGACTCCACTGTCCCCCTGTCTGTCTGTCACCAGGCTGTATCTTATGAACCGTGATAGCTAGACAGTTGAAATTTTCACAGATGATGTATTTCTGCTGCCGCTATAACAACAGAATAAAATAAATATTTAAGGGGGGCTCCCATACAACAAACGTGTTTTTTTCGGAGTTTTTGCCTTGTGGTACGGAACCCTTCGTGTGCGAGTCCGACTCGCACTTGGCCAGTTTTTTTTTATAATAAAATATTATAATACTCTTTGCACTCGGGAATACTGTAGTGAAAAAAATTCTGAAACGGATCAGTAAGATTACCTCCTACATACGAACTCATAAATACCACTTTATAATAATAGTATAGTTAATTAACACAAAATTCTACTCCCTCCTACACCATTTATATTACAATTAAGTAGTTTCGCTTGTCATGTCTTATGGGTTTGCACTCATGACCTACATAATACTTACAAACTTGTTTGTTCTGACGCACGGTTCCCAACTTATTAACGACTAAACTTCGCACTGTCATAACTTGTTTCTACTTAAGGGGCTTACAAGACCTAAACACAAAAAAAAACGCAAGTTTTAGAAACAATAAAAGTTTATGATCGACTACAGTAAACAAAATCAGAAAAATATATGATATTGTTCAGGATATATCTAGTAGGTAGATAGTGTGTTGAAAACATAATACAACTAATTTGATACGATAGAAAAAAATCATGAAGATACCTCTAAAAACTTTCTTTTTACAATAAAAAACTATATTAATATACATACTAATCATTCTGATTTTTTGTCAAATTATTCTACAAGCAAGATACTAAAACACTAGTGTTTTAATTTTCTGAAATATTTTTGAATAAGCCGCTTCTTTGAACATTTGACAATACACTGAATTTCGTTCTGGCTTGTAATATGTACAGACGCCAGCCCGAAACCCGAAACTGTCAAATTTTCCCAATCAACCTTGTACCCTATGTTTTAGCGATAAAGTTGAAAATCTATTAAAGAAAGACAGATTATAGTAGCTTGATGTGTTGGCGTCTGTAAGACTACCAATACGCCATAGGGGCGGTCTCCACGAGCGAGAGAATCGCGGCGATAGTCTCGCCGTGCCATCAAATTTTCGCCGCGATAATATCGCCATGTGGAGACACGTTCTAAGAGATTGTATAGTGGCATGACATAATATCGCCGCGATTCGCTCGCTCGTGGAGACGGCCCCTTACTGTGCGACAAAAAACTGAGCGTTTTACGGTGTCTTACGGTTGGGTAGCGCCTTAAATATAACTTAACGTTACTTAATAACTTGCTCAGTATTACAAGCAGTTGACACTTAATGATATTCACAGGAATATTGAAATGTCTTTGATATTGAAATTTTGTAGGAAATCTTTTATTACTTTTTCTTCCGTTTCTTTTTGGTTACTTTATGAGACTGATGTTGATAACCAGGAGCAGTGGTGGCCCAGTGGTGACGGCCACGACTTACGAGTTAGGTCGTGGGTTCGAACCCAGAGAGGCGCTTTACTTTGTGTAAATTATTTCATCACCACTGCTCTCAAAACGGTGAAGAAAAACATCGTGAGGAAACCGGCATGTCTTAGGACTAAAAATTCGAAGACATGTGTCATCCACCAACCCGTACCAACTGGGCTGGTGGATTATGGCCCAGTCCCTCTCAGACTGAGGTGGCCTGTGTCCCAACAGTGGGAACACTATGATGGCTGATTATGCATGCTATGCTGACATTGATAAGGAAGATTTTTCTTGCGTGACGTAGTTATTATTTTTTCTTAATATAATTTTTATTTTTTGTGAATAATATTTACATAATCTATGCTAATATTTAAAATAATAATAATATGTACATTTATATCAAAAAATAAGTAAAATAATCATAGGGCATCAAAAAATTTGACCGCATCGCTGTCAACAGGAACAGTGCCCAAAAGGCCTATTTCTTGACAATTCTAATTATTTTAATTCACGATGAAATGTTTAAGTAGGTAAGTACTTCAAGCTGTCTTTGAAAACATCATCCTAACTGCGTAACACACTTTCAATCACAATCTGAATCATTTAAAATTGCTTATCCATTGCTTCATATGTTCGAAAAATGTATCTGCTCAACAATGTAAATAACGCAATGAATGTTGTTGAACTGTCAAAATGAAACCCATTGATACTAATAGTGTGTTAATTATCTTGCCGAGGGTTCCGTACCATCATGTTTTTAATTTTTCATCGGCGAGGCCTATATTCGTCAGACAATTTTAACACTGTGCACCGCGGTGTAGAATATTGCAGTTTTATGTCAGCGCCATCTCTTGACCGATAGTGGAACTAATGCTGTGACAGACAGACTGAGTCTGGTGTAAGGGTTCCGTTTTACCATTTTGGTTCGGAACCCTAAAAATGGGGCTTACCGACGAAAAAAAAAACATTACAAGAGAAAATATGACCGTTTCTTCAGTTAAGCCATCTCGTTATAGTCAGGCTTAAGGCTTCAAGAGGCTTTATTTACATAATGATCATTATTAATTTATTCAAATATTTCAGAGGTTGTTCAAGTCGATTTTAACTTTTATAATAACTTTATTTTTGGGATAAGCTGATGCCCCACAGAGGAAAGTACCTTTTTACCGACTTCAAAAAAAGGAGGTTATCAATTCGACACGTATGTACTTATGTAATATTATTGGAACTGCATTATATTCACATATGACAATCTATTAGGGTTTCCAAACAAATATACATAATTTTATAGACGTATGTATGTATGTATGTATTTATGGATGTATGTATGTATGTATGTCCACGCATTTCTCCGCAACTATTAATCGGATCGTGGGCATTTTTTTATTGGCTTACATTTACTTCAACTTAGGAAACAGTGCAAGTTTCATCAAAATTGATTCAGTAACTTTCAAGATATGAACTAATACGTGTGACGGCAGGGCTTATTGATACGAGCTACGGGTGTAGTGTCAAAGGGAAAACATCTCAAAACATTGGTCAAATTCTAGTGCAATATTTACAACAAAACTATTTACCTACGTAATACAAACAAATATTCCAGTTTTTACATAAAACTAGAAATTACGAAATAAAAAAATAATTTAAAAAAATTAAACCGTCTTCAAAAAGAAATTAACTCAAAATGATGAAATAGCTTTCATTTCAGAAGTCGGTGGAACTATGTTGGTCAACTATGTGTATGTTAGGGTCGGCTTCCAGTCTAACCGGATGCAGCTGAATACCAGTATTTTACAAGGAGCGACTGCCTATCTGACCTCCACAACCCAGTTACTGGGTAACACGATACAACTTGGTAAGACTGGTGGTCAGACTTTCGGGCTTCTGACTACCCGTAACGACTGTCAAAGATCCACGAATGACAGCCGGGACCAACGGGTTAACGTGCTTTCCGAGACGCGGAGGGGTCACGGTATGTAAAGATGGTCACCCATCCACAGACCAACCGCGGCAAGCGTAGCTTAACCTGATCGATCGACCTGTGCGCCTGTTATTATTTAGCCACGGGCCCCTGCATTGCCATTGCTACTGATACTGTGTTACCCCACACGCCCCACACATCCGAGTCACATTTTCTATCACAGTTCACGTTCACAAGGGATCAAAACAGATGACGGAAAAACATTCGTGAAAAAATTATCCCTTGGGAAGCAACGAGCCTCAAACAATGAGGAAAACGACAGGAGGAAAAAATAAAAACAAAATATACTTGTGTAATGACAGCTATATTATTATTTATAATTTACATAATACAATCTAACACTAAAATATATATTGTACAAGAATATAGAGGGAAAAAAAGGAAAAAACTCATTGAGCATCAAAATACGAATACTTATTATTGGCTGCTCTCAAAACGGTGAAGGAAAACATCGTGAGGAAACAGGCATGTCCTAGAACCAAAAATTCGAAGACATATGACATCTGCCAAACCGCACTGGGCCCGCGTGGTGGATTACGGCCCACTCCCTCTCACAGAGAGGAGGCAGCAGTGGGAACATTATAGGCTGATTATGACTATGATGAGATCCAGCTGCGTTCTGCTGACTTTAGACTGCGTTCTCTGTCATCATCATTCTCCTCCCCTTATCCAAATTTATTTGGGGTCGGCGCAACATGTCTTTTTCTACCATACTTCTCTATTAGTCGTCATCTCGGCAGTCACCCCCTTTCTAACCATATCATCATTCACACATTCCATCCATCGTTTCTTTGGTCTTCCCCTACTCTTATAGCCATCGACATCCATACTCAAAACTCTCCTCACGACATTTTCCTCATTTCTTCGTAACACATGCCCATACCATGACAACCGATTCCCACACAACTTTTCAGTTACCGGTGCCACTTTCAAACTTCCTCTTATGTACTCATTTCTTATTTTATCCATTCGTGTAACACCACACATCCCTCTTAGCATTCTCATCTCTGCTGCATGCAATTGCCTTTCATTCATCCTTTTTGTGGCCCAACATTCTGATCCATACAAGACAGCAGGTCTAATCATGGTTTTATATATCTTCCCCTTAAGTTTAAGGGGAATGTGGGAGTCGCAGATTGTTCCCGTGACCTGCTGATTATGGTTATGGTATGGTTATTATTGGTACAGCCGTGAGGTAAGTGCGATGTAAAAAATTACCAGGAAAGTCCTGGTAATTTCTTACATCGCACTTTACACTTTTTATTTGATCTTTATTTTTTGTTTTTATCAAAGGACCTAAAAAGGCCACTTTGACAGAATCATATAAGTAAGGATAACATTATAATATATTTATTTACATAATCTATGCTAATATTTAAAATAAATACAATAATATGTACATTTATATGAAAAAATAAGAAAAATAATCATAGGGCATCAAAAAATTCGTCCGCATCGCTGTCAACAGGAAAATTATATTATCAACATTATAATAAATTCATAATTGACGGATTTTTCAGTTATTTTTTTTGTCTGTGCTAAAATACCAATCAATCCAATCCAAATCCAATGCCATCAATCTCTTTGATTATACCTACGTAGTGAGCGAAAAAAAGAAAAACACGGACTGTATTCGTCGACGATTCATAATGTTATCCTTTTATGATTCTGCCAAAATGGCCTTTTAGGCCCCCCCTGGTGTATTGTGCGTCTTTTACTCTGTGCTAAAAACGTACTTAAGTATTTTCTATCTTTCTTTTTTATTCATAACACCCGGTTTCCGATTTCGAGGGGCCCGTGGATAAATAATAACAGCCGTACAGGTCGATTGCTCAGGTTTAGCTACGCTTGCCGCGGTTGGTCTGTCGATGGGTGACCATCTTTACATACCGTGAGTGCTCCATGCCTAGGAAAGCACGTTAAGCCGTTGGTCCCGGCTGTCATTCGTGGATCTTTGACAGTCGTTACGGGTAGTCAGAAGCCCGAAAGTCTGACAACCAGTCGTACCAAGGGGTATCGTATTACCCAGTAACTGGGTTGTGGGGGTCAGATAGGCAGTCGCTCCATGTAAAGTACTGGTATTCAGCTGCATTCGGTTAGATTGGAAGCCGACCACAACATAGTTGGGAAAAGGGTAGGCAGATGATGAGATGATGAACACCTGGTTTCTAAAATGCTAAAATAAGACTACAGATTGTGTTCTTTAACCTCTTGTATGCCGTAATTACAGACACAATTAAAAAGCCATTGTGTCTCGCGTAGATCTACGTTCCCGCATACTAAGCGTTAATGTAAAAAAACGTTTTGCATTTGACAGTCTAATTGTTGTGGAAGACTATTATGCTTTTGACATCACGATAGCACCTCAGAAGCAGAACAAAAAAAAAGTCATAAAGAACTCTAAGCGACAACGAGTAAATAGTGCAGCAAGACGATACGATGGGGTGCGTCGAGGGAACATTCACGCGGATAAGTCGCCGGCAGAAGCTAATTATTTTCTAAAGCTCCTGTCAATTTATTCCACTGAATTTATAATTCGAATCGACAAGCCGTGTGCCTGATGGAATTTCCTATCGGCAAAGATCTAAATTATTAAAACCCATTTACAGGATCAATTTTCTAATATCCTTCCATAGTGTTTACTTTCGTTGTAAAAGGAACTCTTGCGCAAAATTTCATGCTTTCAGACCCAGCGGTTTAGGCGTTTTCTGTCATCATCATCATCATCATTTCTTCCACTGCATGACATAGGCCTCCCCCAAGCTCTTCCACTTCGACCGGTTCTGTGCTTCTCGCATCCAACGGGTTCCTGCGGCCTTCACAAGGTCGTCGGTCCACCTTGTGGGAGGCCTTCCAACGCTACATCTTCCGGTACGCAGTGTCTGTCAGTAAGTGAATGAATTTATGATTTTAAGTAAGCAAATAAATAAATAAACTCCACCAGACCGAATTTCCGCCATTGCGACCAATCTTAACGGAGCGTAGATATTATGATGTACAAGTGTGTGGTGCCGGACTTAAAGAATACTACCACCCCATACTTCCCGTGGGTGTCGTAAAAGGCGACTAATGGAGACCGGAGAATGGGCAGCAGCGTTCTCTATGCATTACACCATCATACCATACTGCGATCGCCAACCCGCCTGCCAAGCGTGCCCATTATGGCAAACCCCCCCAAAATTGGGGGAGGCCTATGTCCAGCAGTGGACGTCTTTCGGCTGAAATGATGATGATGACAAGTGTGTGCACAGACGCAGGTGCACTCTCTCTTTCGTCACTCTCATTGTCCGATGGGACCGCAATCCGACACGAACGGAGAGACACCAACATCCAAGGCCGGATTGCTTAGGGCATCAAGTAATATTAATCCGGCCTTCTCTGGCGTGGATACGCCTGTAGGCCCTCCTATCCAATAGTAGCCTCGAATTTTTCAAAACATCGACGAGCGATTTGTAAAGATTGGCGCACATCTCTAGCTAGACTAGAGTGACTTTTGGGTCTTGTAATATCTTGCTGATAAACAGCCTTGCCTTTCATGTGCTAGCAAGTACTGTATCGGTGCTGTTTCTGCCTTATGGTGCCCCACGAGACATGATGCCCTAAGCAATTGCTTAATTTGTTTATGGGCTAGTCCGACACTGCCCGCATCACTGTAATTCTTAACACCTGTAACTATTTCTGTACCTATGATCCACAATAAACATGATTGATTGATTGAGAGATAAACTAGCTTCATATTTTCTGATTGACTGACTTCGTGACAATTCAAAAGTGCCTGTAAATGGTTTAATTGAAATAAATGGTTTGAGTTTGATGGCATAGGCCCACGGGGGTATCACACCGCCAACTTCCAAACTCAGGCCTGTTACTATGAAATTTCCAATGGAAAAACACGATGATAACACTTTGCCTGATCCGGGAATCTAACCCAGGACCCCACGGTCAGCAGCCGTGCTTGCGACCATGAGACCAACCTGTCAGTCCATTATTATTAATTTTTGTATTCGACATATCTCGGGATCATGGGGACCTTCGGATGGCGTACCAGGGGCCAAAGCCAACTCGCAGATGCCCCTTAGACAATTGTATTATTATAAATTACTAACTGCGCCCCGCGGTTTCACCAGCATAAATTTTGAGCCCGTGGGTATATCGGGATAAAAAGTAGCCTATATGTTAATCCAGGGTTTCGGCTACCTCCTTACATAATGTTATCAAAATTGATTCAGCCGTTTCAGCGTGAAGAAGTGACAAACATATAAACACACACACACACTCACAAACATTCGCCTTTATAATATTAGTGTGATTATTATCAAGTTTTGAGAGTACCTAGGTGTTAAAATCAGGTAATCGAAACCAATAACCGCATAGAGGTGAACTTTCCACCACTTTGTCACCTAGAGTAAACTCATAATTACATTGTTCTGTCAATATAGATACACACATTTTTCTATCCATAATTTAAAACAAAGTCGATGTTCGTGTCTGTCTAGCTGAATAACAGTACTTTACATAGACCTCCACAACCCAGTTACTGAGTAATACGATACCCCTTGGTAAGACTGGTTGTCAGACTTTCAGGCTTCTGACTACCTGTAACGACTGTCAAAGATCCACGAATGACAGCCGGGACCAACGGCTTAACGTGCTTTCCGAGGCACGGAGGGGTCTCGGTATGTAAAGATGGTCACCCATCCACGGACCAACTGCGGCAAGCGTAGCTTAACCCGATCGATCGACCTGTGCGGCTGTTATTATTTAGCCACGGGCCCCATTATTTAGCTGGAACCTACAACGTTCTACACTATGGATTTTGATACGGTTTTCACTATCATAAACATTTTATTCCGGTAGGTTTATGTGTGTAAAACGTTAAAGTGTATTTCAAATAAACTTGCGATAAATGTCATTCAACCACCCTGTACCAAAAAGTCCAAATAACTTACGATAGATATCGTTCGTCATACAAAACTGTCGCTAACATTGCATCGGTTGAGTTTCATAATACCAAACACGGAGTAAGTCAATGTTTTGATCGTGTTACCGACACTGCCCATACATTTTTTTCGTATGGTTTGGAAATATTGGGATACATTAGTAGAAGGAGGTGAACAAACTTTATCGCAAGTTTATTTGAAATGAACTTTAGTAATTATTTAACAGGGCTGATTTTTCCATCGCCAGATAACTTTTATTGGAGGCATGAAATTGACGTTTGACAGTTTTTGTATGAAATAACTGTCAAAATTTCAAAATTATTCCTCGAATAAAGTTATCAGTTGATTGAAAAATCAGCCCTTAGATATACTCGTATAACATAGAAATATCGATGTTTTTAAATGTCACCATTGCACTCGTGCGAAGCAGGGACGAGTCGCTATAGTTTCTTATATGTACTTAATTTATTTCTTGTCACAGAGCATTGGCATCGCGTGCATTACCTCACTTATGTAACGCAGTCGGGTAAGAATGCGCGACAGTGCCGACAGTACATAATACTTTCCTTTGAGAACATTGATATAATACTCATGTTCATTGTTTTATTCTGAAGTTAAATATTAGTGTAATAAACTAGTGTGATGTTTATTATTGTAGTTGTTAAAAACACGACAACACTAATAAATATATACGTGCAGTATTTATTTATTAGGTAATTAAAGCTGTGCATTGGAATTTACGTTTGTGTCAGTGTGGTGCCGGACTTAAAGAATAGCACCACCCCATACTTCCCGTGGGTGTCGTAAAAGGCGACTAAGGAAGACCGGAGAATGGGCAGCAGCGTTCTCTATGCATTACACCATCATACCATACAGCGATCGCCAACCCGCCTGCCAAGCGTGGCGATTATGGCAAACCCCCCCCAAAATTGGGGGAGGCCTATGTCCAGCAGTGGACGTCTTTCGGCTGAAATGATGATGATGATTGGAATTTACAAATTTTTCCTTGATTTTTTTTTTTTTTTTATTATAATATGTGGTTTATCTATAAGCTCGGGGTTGATCACAGTTCTAACCTAACCTAATCCATTTGGTAGGGGTGCCTACTTAGTTACTGCGACCTACTCGTCTCGCGCGTGATTGGTTACAGTACTAACCTAAACAAATTTAATATCATTCAGGCCGTTAGTTGAACGGCCGCCGTTTAGTTAAAAAGCTAGGCGGTTAACTAAACGGCTAATTAAACCACTTGGTTGCGACATATCTATTAAAATATATAAAGGTACCTCTACCTAACCTTTCGGGGAGTATACAACGTGTAACGTTAAATGCGCAAAACCTCATAAGAGGTCATTGTACTCATCATTATGAACAACTTTTACTATGAGACCAAACTTGAAATTGCAAAAAAAAATCAGCTGTTTAGTACATTTTGACGAGTTATGCGAACATAAATGTAGGGAACAACAGACTTTTTTTTTCGCGATTTCTGCTTGGATCCCATCGTAAAAGTTGTTCATAATGATGAGTACAATGACCCCTTAAAAGGTTTTGCGCATTTAGTAAAGATAGAGAATGAACAAGTAAAATAATGACCCACATTGAACTAATTTGAACATTGACTAAAAGTTTTCATTGGTCATCAAAACGCCCTCTATTAACGTTTCTAATTTAGGGTAAACTATCCCTGGTGTATTTCTAACAAATTAAAAGTCATAAGTAACGTTAATTTCTCCGTGATAATGTCGCGTGTCGGTCGAATATTTTGATAACATAAATTTCTGTTTTTATTCGTATTAATTACCAGCTTCTGCCGGCAACATTGTCCGTTCTTGTGCTACCGACCCAGCCCCCAACTAGGTATGTTGGGGTCGACTTCCAGTCTAACCGAATGCAGCTGAATACCATTATTTTAAATAGAGCGACTGCCTATCTGACCTCCACAACCCAGTAACTGGGTAATACAATACCCCCTGGAAAAACTTTTGGTATAAAACCACACACATACATTCACAATCCAATTACCTACTGGGTAACACAATACGTATGACAATTTTTTTTTTTTTTAATCTTTGCCCCACTCTAGGAATTTACATTTTAAGATCGCATACACAAACAGCCAGACCCGGAACAACTACTTGTAGATCATACTTTTTGACAATTCAATTTTCAGACAGACATTTTTGACAATTTATAAGTGCCTGTACAAGGTCTAATGAGGGATTTTCTTTTTCTTTTTTTTTAACGCTTCCCTAGTCGCTGGATAGATGGCGCTGAACTTGGTAAGTTACTGCAAGGAACGGAAGTCACATAATTTTTTTATTAATTCACTTGGATGTAATTTTGAGATCGTAAAACGAAAGCAAACGAAACTGTCACTCAACGAGCGTATATGACGTGACGCAATGTTTTTTTTTCCAAGCGTTTTGACTTTGGCATCTAGTAACGTAGTCAGTTCAACGCCATCTTCAGGGTTCTTGGAAACTATGTTTTTTTTTTTAATAAGTACTGAAAAGAAAAACCTCTCATTGAAATAAATGCTTTGAATTTGAATTTGAATACAAATATTTGTTCCGTGTAGGAATCGAACTCGCGACACGCAGCACAGCAGTCAATCGCTTAACCACTGCGCGAACCGAAAAATCCAAACACAAAAATAAAAAAAATATACCTAAAATTAAAATGAAAAACATGTAGGTACAATTTGAGCATACTCCAACGACAAGCGCAATCCAACCAAAAATCTATCACAAAAATTACTATCACAAAAATATAAAAAAATATACTTACGTAAAATAAAAATAAAAAACATGTAGGTACAATTTGAGCATACTCCAACGACAAGCGCTATGCTCTTGTCCATCATTCCCAGCTCCGCTCCCGGCTATTGAGGCCAAGGCTCTATCCGGGTTAAGGGCTGCCCTTACAATAATGGGGGTAGATGGCGAGGCTGATTTACACAATGGCGGTAAATTGTGGATGTCTCCTCTGCAATCAGTGCTGAGGGCGCTTCCTGTAGGGGTGAGTAGAGGTCGATGCGGTCGGTGAGTTTGGTTACCATTAAATGTTAATGTGTGAATTGTTAATACAGGGTGCATTGGGATTGCTCTCAAGAGTCTATTGTTTTCATACTACAGGGCAAAGGCCTCTTTTAACCGACTTCAAATAAAAGAAGGTTATTAATTCGGCACGTATGTATGTAATATTATTGGAACTGCATTATATTCACATAATTATGACAATCCATTAGGGCTTCCAAACAAATACACAAAATTGTATAGATGTATGTATGTATGATTGTCCACGCATTTCTCCGCAACTATTAAACAGATCGTTACCATTATTTTTATTGGCTTACATTTACTTCAACTTAGGTGCAAGTTTCATCAAAATCGATTCAGTAATTTTCAAAATATGGACTAATACCTACGTGACAAAATATAGACTTATTGATACGAGTTACGGGTGTAGTGTCAAAGGGAAAACATCTCAAAACCTTGGTCAAATTCTAGTGCAATATTTACAACAAAACTTATTACCTACTTAATACAAACAGTTATTCCAGTTTTTACTTAAAACTAAAAATTACGAAATAAAAAAGTAACTTAAAAAAATTAAATCGATTTCAAAAAGAAATTAACTCAAAATTATAAAATAACTTAATTTCGGAAGTCGGTGGCAAAAAACTCACTATAGATCCCCAAGACACCGACTTCCGAAATTAAAGTGAGTTCATAATTTTGAGTTAATTTCTTTTTGAAGTCGATTTATTTTTTTTTAAATTCCTTTTTTATAAGTAGGTACATTAAACACCACGCCTGCTCAAGACGGGATGGCGATTTCAGGCTTAGGTATTTCTAAATCTGAACTAATCCTACTATCCTACTAATATTATAAATGTGAAAGTTTGTGAAGATGTTTGGATGTTTGTTACTCAATCACGCGTAAACCGTTGAACAGATTTGGATGAAAATTGGCACATAGATAGACCATTTCCTGGATTAACACATAGGATACTTTTTATCCCGATATTCCCACGGGATCGACACTTATGCAGGTGAAAGCGTGGGGCGCTGCTAGTAATATTATAAAGAAAAAAAAATAGATTTATGTATATTTGTTTGTCACGCTTTTACACTAAAACGGCTGAACGGATTTAGACGCATGGGTACACCATGACCTGGATTAGGATACTTTGATATCGATATTCCCACGGGATTGAGACTTATATGGGTGAAACCGCAGGATGCAGCTAGTAAACCATAAGGCCGGGTAAAAAAAAAAGTAAAACATAAACGAAAACGACGACAAACGTTTTTTCTGTTTTTCAGGTTTCCTCACGAGGTTCAGGAATACTTAGATATAAGTAAGAAGCTACCACCCCGTCTGTCTGCCAGCCTGTCAAAGACAATTTCCCGGAAACTGCGTGACATAGGAATTGTTTTGCTGTTAGCAAGTATATTATGACATATTGCTCTTCTGAAAGATTCAAGTAGGGTTAACTGAGGATCATGAATCTTCAGCCAAGATCTGATAAATCAACATCATCATCATCATCATTTCAGCCGAAAGACGTCCACTGCTGGACATAGGCCTCCCCCAAATGGGGGGGGGGTTGCCATAATCGCCATTCGCCCACGGGAAGTATGGGGTGGTGCTATTCTTTAAGACCGGCACTACACACACAAATATAGATGAAATGATGATAAATCATAAATTATTTTATTTTTGTAAGTAGGTTTGCACAAACACTTTTACACGTCAACCATGTTTGTTTTAAACTAGACGATGTCGGTGTTTCCTATCTGACTACTCCGAGAAGAAATTCCGAAACAAACTCAGAGGTCACAGTCTCTTTTAAAGTCTAGACATAATCTTGGTCAGGTTATATGAAGACCATGTAGGTCGATGTCTGAGATGGTCTCTATCTATCCAAGTTACTGAGCACGTGCTTTTACTATGACATGTTCCCATCTCAACCTTGCACTTGTAGTTTGACAGTTGCGCGACAGACACAGGAATAACAAAGTTATTTACTTTATAGCTCGCAGAATAAGCAAGCTAATGTGGATGTAGCGGTATCTACAACGCCACATGCGAACAGCGCGTCATACTGACGTCACGGAAATCCTGCATCGCGCAAGCAGAGTTTACCGCGCAACTAGCATAGATACAACAACAAAGCACCAACATTTTTTGTTTATGGTGTTATGTTGTGTTCTGTGTTCTTATGGCTTTTATTTTTTTTTATTGTTTTCGTTTAAATTGCTATTAATTTATTGACGTATGGTTTTTTAATTTTTGTTTGCATGGTATTATTAATTTTTTTTTGTTTTTTTTTCTTTGTTTTTTTTTTATATATAAGCAATTTTCTATTTTAATTTGAATTGCATGTATTCTTATATATTTGTACCTATATCTAATAATGTTGTTAATTTTAATGCTTCATGCTGGATTATATTCGAACGCAATGTGAATTGTTACTGAATAAAAATTGAATTGAATTGAACACAACCCCCGTCTGGTCGGAGGATCCTCCCTTTTCATAGGGTATAAGTGAACTTTAAACCCTGTTCCTCATACCTCTATATGGCAATAGGCCGGCCATATTCGCTGTAGAACCGATGACCGTTGTGGTAGACGTGTTCTTAACCCATCAAGCGTCAAGTGTACACCAAGTGTACATAAGAGAAAGTGCTCGAAACGTCAACGGTACACCAAGTGTACACAACAGTGTCATTGTTCTATTGTCAGTATGACTTTACTGCGTCCATTCAACTACTCCGACGCGTGGGGTGTTTCGACAGGTAGGCGAGAAAACGTGTGAGAGGTTAAATGGAGACCCCGAATCGGCAAACGTGAGGTAGGACGTCTTCGGACTAGGTGGAGCGACGATCTTCGCAGGTGGCTGGTAGCAGATGCATGAGAGTTGCCCAGAACCGACTCTGAATGGAGAAGAGAAGAAGAAGAAGAATTGATGAAGCATGGGATGAAAGTACGTGTAGTATGTAACGTTTACCTAAAGATGTTGTTCTTAGTAAGTAATCAAATCTAGCTTAGGTACGTACTAACCAATGACACATGTTCCAATAAAACGAACTCCAACGTAATAAAAAATATCCGATAATTTATCTAAGCAATAAAAAAATAGGTATTATCCGGTAATATTCGCTTTTTATGAGCGGCCCTCTATTGTCGAGATTATTGAAGCAATGGGTTCCGTCGCTTAGAAATATAAAATAAATAAATATTTAAGAAAGATATTGTTGGTCTATGATGCCGGTTCTGTTGTTCACAATTTAAGTTCAGTGCATCTGTTTCTTTCTATTTCATTATGAAAAGGACAGAAGATAAATAATAAGTTTATTTAGTCCTGTCAAATTAATCAGCGCCTGGTATGCATAAATGTACTACATCTCCGGCATTTCTATGCGAATTTTGATGATTCTTCTAATCGGTGTCTTCAATTGGACGTACTTATGCAAAAGGGAACCAACCCACACATTGACAGTTTCGAGATAAAACGATTTTTAACAAAATGTTGTAAAGAAAGTAAACTGTTCATAATTATTATAGGTTTTTTTTGCAGTATTGTGTAAGATACTGCATTTTATGAATCAATGTAAAAAAAAAAGAGTTTTTTATGTAAAAAGTGTCTTTTTTTTAATAAATTATCTCTGGTTCCTTGTGGCAAAAACCCTAAAATGTGGGTTGGTTCCTTGTTACAATATATAAACATATGAATATTATTGGTGAAAATAACAAAAACTCAGGTTTTTTAAGGAAATTGTATTGAAAAATTACTTGGATACCTAAATACTTACATAATCGGCTGAACTCGCTCCAGAATTCCAGATGGAGCGAGTTGTGGAACCAGATTGTTCAAAATTTGTAGCTTGTGAAAGCTACTAATTTTATTATTTTCGCTCATCTGTTTCATCCACCTCGAAATCAAGTTGCCCTAAAAAACCTTCCAGATCATCCTCAATTCTATCGTCTCCTACAAGATTAATATAAAAGCCATGGGAATCTTTAGGAATAAGGTGCAGAAGGCTCTTCAGGCCTTTTACCTTAGTCTCAGGAACAGGCTAGCCGTTTGGCCAAAGAGGTTCCATTACCTCCCTCGTAAGAACAAAAGTTGGCCTACAGCGTAATTTTTTTTTAATGTTAACCTTTTTTATAATCCTCGGTCAAATTAGACCTCATAAAAATTGTGAACATTTCCTCCTGTCTGAGCATTATTTCCTTTGTGTTAAGCCAAGACACTTTAAGACCATCTACAGTTTTCTTCCTATTTGTTATGTTTTTTTCCAGCTTCAATGAAGACAAGAATAGGTAGCAGTGGTGGCCCAGTGGTAACAGCCGCGACTTACGAGTTGTAGGTCGTAGGTTCGAACCCAGACCACAGAATAAATAGTACAAGTCCCAGACAGGTGCTTTACTTCGTGTAAATTATTCCATCACCACTGCTTTCAAAACGGTGAAGGGAAACATCGTGAGGAAACCGGCATGTCCCAGAACCAAAAATTCGAAGACATGTGACATCTAGTAAGCCGCACTGGACCCGCGTGGTGGATTACAGCCCACTCCCTCTCACTGAGAGGAAGCCTGTGTCCCAGCAGTGGGAACGTTATAGGCTGATTACGTTACATTACATGATTGTAATCATCAGGTGTGTATATAACATGTTGTTTTTTTAAGGAAGATTAAATTTTTCCGAAATCATTGTTGTTGGGAAGAAAGCTGTGTCCCGATTCTACAAATTGTATAAGGCACAGCTTTTAGCATCAAAACCAATTTTATATTACAGTTTTGTTCACCGCACGAATCACTCCATAGGATTGGGCGTTTCACGTTGCTCCCAATGCTCTCTAAAATATACTTGATTAGACAACAGCCTTCCTCTTGAGCATCGCGGCCTACTTCACCTTCTACCCAAAGACAACTATGGGTATACAATTTAGGTATTCACACCGGGAGCAATGATGAAGCTCATTGCAATGTGTGGGTAGAAGGTGAAGCAGGCCGCGGTGCTCAAGAGGTAGGCTCTTGTATAATCAAGCATGTTTTAGAGAGGCTGGTCATAAAGTGTCTTGGCTTGACACAAGGGAAATAATGCTCAAAAAGGAGGAAATTTTAACATTTTTTATGAGATCTAATTTGATCGAGGATTATAAAACGGTTAACATTAATAAAAAATTACGCGGTAGGCCAACTTTTGTTCTTACGAGAGAGGTAATGGAACCTCTTTGGCCAAACGGGAAGCCTGTTCCTAAGGTTATGTTAAAGGACCCGAAGACCCTTCTGCACCTCATTCCTAAAGACTCCCATGGCTTTTATATTAATCTTGTGGGAGACTTGATGATGATCTGGAAGGTTTTTGGGGCAACCTGATTTCTAGGTCGATGAACCAGATGAGTGAAAATAATAATAAAATTAGTACTTAGCTTTCTCAAGCTAAAAATTTTTACCCATCTGGTTTCTCAAGTATGCCCAAAAGGCGGGACATAGCTGGTCAACATCACTGTAATTCTTAACACCTGTATCTATTTCTGTACCTATGATTCACAATAAACATGATTGATTGATTGATTCTCAACTCGCTCCATTTGGAGCCAGTTGAGCCGATTAAATAAGTATTTAGGTATCTAAGTGATTTTTTAATAAAATTCCCTTAAAAAACCTGAGTTTTTGTTATTTTTACCAATGATATTCAAATATTTATACATTTTAACAAAGAACCAACCCAAATATAAGGTTTTTTGCAAAAAGGAACAAGAGATAATTTCTCAAAAAAAATACTTTTCACATAAAAAAACTCTTTTTTTTCACATAGATTCATAAAATGCAGTATCTTACACTATATTGCAAAGTAATCCTATTATAATATTATGAATAGTTTACTTTCTTCACAACATTCTGTTAAAAATCGTTTTCTCTCGAAACTGTCATTGTGTGGATTGGTTCCCTTCCCAAGGAACCATGTGATATGAATCTCATAGACTATCGGCAATTTTATTATGTAAATTGGAACCAAACCGCATGATCTCTTTTGTAAATTAAAATAAATATGCTTTATGTGGAACCATGTGACATGGTTCTTTGTCAAAGCTTAGGCTAACGGCAATTTTATTATGCAAACTGGAACCAAACCGCATGATCTCTTTTATTAAATCATATAAATATGTTTTATGCGGAACCATGTGACATGGTTCTTTGTCAAACAATATAAGCACAAAGACTTGCAGTTTTTAACATTACCATACAGCATGGGTCTTTTTATTTTATTTGGAAACTGCTAATATATGAGTTGGTATCCTTGTCGACATAATGTTTTGATATGAAAGAGTAATCAGACAACTATGATCTTTACAGGGCCGATAGAAGGTGCAATTTAAAAGGTTTCTGTATACTTAACTCAATTTTGACCTACTTGTGGGTTGGTTCCCTTTTGCATAAATACGTCCAATTCTTCAATGCACTACACAACTAAAAAGTGAAAAATAAAAACTTTTTTACAAAAAAAAAAAAAACAACTGACTTAAAAAAAAACACTACAAAGATATTTAAAAAACTTAACTTTAATTTCGGAAGTCGGTGTCATAAAACGAAAATGCGAAACCAACGACACCGATTTCCGAAATTAAAGTTATTTATCACTTTGTAGTGTTTTTTTTTTGAAGCCTGTTGTTTTTTTGTGTTCCTTCTCTGCATCATGTTTACCGAAAAAATACCTATATTGTTTCATTCTTTCATAACATTAAGAACTCTTTCCAACAATATTCAATCAATAAGGAACCTTAAGGCGTCTGTGTGGTGCCGGACTTAAAGAATACCACCACCCCTTACTTCCCGTGGGTGTCGTAAAAGGCGACTAAGGATCGTACCGGAGAATGGGCAGCAGCGTTCTCTATGTATTCCACCATCATACCATACTGCGATCGCCAACCCGCCTGCCAAGCGTGGCGATTATGGCAAACCCTCCCAAAATTGGGGGAGGCCTATGTCCAGCAGTGGACGTCTATCGGCTGAAACGACGAAGGAACCTTAGAAATTTGAGGCATACCGCCCTTTGTGGCTTGCAAACATAGGAATGCAATGTCTTCGTAAAGATATTTGACAGTATATATGAATGAGCGTGGGCATGGGCCCCTGAAATTCCCAGTAGCGGCCCCCGCCATAAAGGTACATGAGTAGGTCGGGTATGTTGGGGTAAATTCGGCGGCGGGATAAAACCGTACATCCGAATCAAATTCCCGACTAACATAGTAATCTACAGGGTAATTGGTAAAACATTAACAACCTCATCATTATGAACAACTTTTACTATGGGACCAATACTGAAATCGCGAAAAAAAAATCAGCTGTTCCCTACATTTTGACAAGTTATACGAATATAAATGTAGGGAGCAGATGATTTTTTATTCGCGATTTCAGGTTTGGTCCCATAGTAAAAGTTGTTCATAATGATGAATACAATGACCTCTTAAGAGGTTGTTAATGTTTTACCAGTAACCCTGTGGTTATAAAGAGGTAAAAGTTTGTAAGTTTGTGTGTAGGGATAATCTCTGGAACTACCAGTCGGATTTGTAAAAATCATTTTAATTTTGCATTTTTTGGTAGCCCAATACTTGAGGAAGGCTATAGGCTATACTTAGCATCACGCTAGGACCCTTAGAATCTGAGCAAAGAGAAGAAAACTGGTCAAGAGCGATAATAATGTTTTTAAATATTCATCGGCGAGGTCAATATTCAACAGAGAATTTTAACACTGCGCGCTGCGGTGTAGAATATTGCAGTTTTAAGTCAGCGCCATCTCTTTACCGATAGTGGAACTAATGTAACTTTTGTTGATAATTTCTGAAAAAGTGTGCCATTTAGATACATAGTTTTATTTTTCCTGTAATCTTTACTTTAATAGAATTATTTCAGATTTTTCTCTTTGCACACGTTGAAGATAAAGAGGGGGGAGGGGAACGGTATTTTTTTTACATTTTTCATCAAAAGTCGAAAACTACGCGGCCTAAAAAAAAGAAAAAATGTGCAACCCGCGCTCTTTCATATGATACCCCATCATTATCCATGATGCAAAAAAAAAACTTATTTGCAAAATAGTTGGGCAAACGTCATCTAAAACTATTCCAAATTTACAAATAAAATTGATAGCATTAGTAGCTCTTGAGATATCCAGCTGTGACAGACAGACAGACTGAGTCGCACCATAAGGGTTCCTTATTACCATTTTGGTACGGAACCCCAAAAAGGTAGAAAGTACGCCAAGCGAAAACTAAGTGAGCGAGCGAGTGATGCGATGTGACGGGGTGGGTCGAGGGGCACGCGGACAAAGTCGCGAAGCTAGTATTTTATACCTACTGCTGACAACGCAGAATTCGGGGCAGAATGAAATGGCGCAGAATTTGTTTCGCATGGCCTTTTCCCGGCGCCGATCATACCACTGGCCTAGAATAACCAGCCTATAATGTCCTCACTACTGAGACACAGGCCTCCTGCCTGTGAGAGGGAATGGGCCATAATCCACCACTCGGACTCAGTGCCTTCGAATTTTTGGTTCCAGGACATGCCGGTTTCCTCACGATGTTTTCCTTCGCCGTTTTGAGAGCAGTGGTGATGAAATAATTTACACAAAGTAAAATGCTTGCCAGGGTTCGAACTTACGACCTAAAACTCGAAAGTCACGGCCGTTACCACTGGACTGCCAAAACTGGCCTAGATGTTAGTATATATAAACGTCGCAGCCAACTAGTTTAATTAGCCGTTTAGTACTTGAAATCGAGAAAAAAAAATTTTGACGAGTTACGAGTATATGAACATAAATGTAGGGAACAGCTGATTTTTTTTTTGCGATTTCATGTTTGCTCCTATAGTAAAAGTTGTTCATAATGATCGTGGATGAGTACAATGACCTCTTAAGAGTTTGTTAATGTTTTACCAATAACCCTGTATAACATGCTGCGCGAACCCCAAATAAATTGTGAACATGGATGACCCTTACAGGTCATTGAACAGAAATGTCAACAATGAAAGATGGGCTTATTTTTTCTTCTTCCCGCCCGACCGCGATACATCAAAGGAAAAAAACTGAAAGCTGTTGGTTTTCGCTGCTTTATTCTATTCAATTATCTCCCTTACAAATGAATTTTGGCGCTCACAAAGATGTTTTTTGGCAATCTTTGCGGAGAAACAGTGGCAAAAAGCTGTGGTTAAACTGAGGCGAATTCCGTGCGGGATCATCGTCGTCTAACCGGATGCAGCTAAATATCAGTAGTTTAAATGGAGCGGCTGCCTATCTGACCACCATAACCCAGTAACTGGGTTTTTTTATTGCTGAATGCGCCTGCTCTTGACCTCGATCACGCCTGGTGGAAAGCGATAGATGATGGATCGAGCTTGCCCAGAAGATGCCTGTTCACTCTTGCTTTGATGGCAGATACGAGACCCCTTGGTAAGACTGATTGTCAGACTTTTGGACTTCTGACAACCCGTAACGACTGTAAAAGATTCACGTATGACAGCCGGGACCAACTGCTTAGCGTGCTTTCCGAGCCACGTGATTTGAGTACGTAACACGTTTCGTTTCAGTAGCGTTGTGAATGATGGGTGGGATTAACTTGTATGGAAGTGTACCAACTGGCACGGATAGTTGCATGACTTCCTAACAAACGACGCGCGCAATCGCTTCCCGCGCGGGATTTGCCTCAGTTTGAACAGTCCTTAAGAGACAACTTCCAACTCCATGGTACTTACATCAGTCAAAAAATACTTTTGTTTTAACCGACGTTCAAGATTAGCACAAGATGACAAGCATCTTCGTAGCTCGAGCCAATTTTTAACTAATAGATGGACGTCGTTGGCAAGAAATACGTTACTTTGTCTCGAGAACAAGTCGGAATGGCTTCAAGGATTATATCTGGATGATACAACATGTACCTACCTACTAATATCACGCTTGTATTCCCCAAAGGGGTAGGCAACGTAGTAGGTACAGACGCGAGCACGTCAAACTACTACAATCTGTCAAATTTCTTTAATAGATTTTCAACTTTATCGCTAAAATATTAGGTTCAAAGTTGATTGGGAAAATTTGACAGTTTCTGGAAGCTTGATCTATTGGCGTCTGTAAATCCATTTTAGAAGTCATATTTGAGTAGCAAAAGGGTGCGAGCCTATTGGCATCATCATCTGCCTGGTCTTTTCCCAACTATGTTGGGTTCAGCTTCCAGTCTAACCGGATGCAGCTGAATTTGACATGTTCAGTCAACAAAAGAGATAAGTATGCAGGATCGTCGGATATAGTTGAAGTTTATTAAGAAACCGATGGATGTTGTCGAGTGAAATTTAATCTGATAAATGAGCTTTTTGTTTTCGATTAATAAAATAAAATTATATTCGAGAACATCCATCATCATCATCATCATTTCAGCCGAAAGACGTCCACTGCTGGACACAGGCCTCCCCCAAAAGGGGGGGTTTGCCATAATCGCCACGCTTGGCAGGCGGGTTGGTGGTCGCAGTATGGTATGGTGGTGGAATGCATAGAGAGCGCTGCTGCCCATTCTCCGGTACGCCCCTTAGTCGCCTTTTACGACACCCACGGGAAGTATGGGTGCTATTCTTTAAGTCCGGCACCACACAGACAGTCCGGCACCTCACAGACAAGATAAGATAAGATAAGAGAACATCCATCGGTTTCTTACTAAACTTCAACTATATCCAACGATCCTGCATACTTATCTGTTTTGTTGACTGTACATTACTCCTATACATGGAGTGACTGTCTATCTTAACTCTACAACCCGGTTATTAGGTTGGTAGGGGTATCCCCCTTCGTAAGACTGGTTGTCAGACTTTCGGGGTTCTTACTACCCATAACGACCGGACGAGCCTATTAATCGCCATTAATCAGCAAATCCAGAGACAGGCGAGAGAATTGCGTAACACACTATTAATATGAATGGGTTCCATTTTGACAGTTCAATAATATCCAAAGTCAAAGTCAAAGCATTTTTATTTCAAATAGGCACTTAACAGGCACTTTTGAACGTCAAAAATTACTAAAATAGAATTGATTCTAGTCGCCCATTCCAAAATGTAGTTTTCGTATGGAGAAGAATGGGCAAGAAACTCCACCGTTACTCTTTTAAAAAGTTTTACAATATTTTGCATGTACATTAATTATATAATATACTAGCTGCTGCCCGCGACGTCGTCTGCGTGAAGGCTCTACAGCACCAAAAATACCTAAGATGCCAGTGTCGCTATAGCATTATAAGTAAACAACTTTTAAAATAGCATTAAAATATATTTCTTTTTTGCAAACGAAGCAAGTGAAGAGAGTTGTATTGTATGGCAATTCTGCTGAATTCAGTCATAAGATGTGACTGAAGGAAATATAGAAAATAATGCAGGAATACATTCCAGGACACAAAAGAGTAAAAATACGTACAAAGGTATCATACCTCACAACACTTCCCTATAAACTACGTTGGTAGTTATGCTGCCAGGAGCCAAAATGTAATGAGAGTCAGGACTGGTGACGCGGGAGCAAGCGACGTACAGTTGCCCGTGTGAGAAGCAACTCGTCCTGAGGTCGACACCCGCTGCCCTCAGTGTCAGCCCCTGCGACTTATTGATGGTCATCGCGAAGCAAACAGTCACGGGAACTGTACGCGCTTGAACTGGAACGGGAAGTTATGAGATATGAGGGGGATGCATGGTATAAATACTGCATCGCCGACGCCACATCCCGTAAGAATTTCCGCCTCAATGGTGTGTCTGTGGAGCGAGATGACTTTAAGGCGGGTCCCGTTACACAACTTCGGAGGAGATAGGTTCCGAAGAAGCATAATCGGGACACCGACCTTCAGCTTGATGGTATGCGCTGGAAGTCCACTTGCTGACAGGGAGTTCAGAAATTCCACGGGATAATGTGTGACGTCATCTTGCTTGACAACAGTGTTTATCGAGGTGTAGACCACTTAATTCCCCTCAATTTCCGAGAGAATACATTCGTTAATTGCTGCAGCATTTTTGGGCGGCAAAATGGGCCGCTCACACACCCAAGAATTCTGCTGGTGCGGTATACGACTGATGTCCCCGTACACACAGCGTAAGAGTTCTAAGCTGGACACCACTCTACCGAGAGACTCTGGAAGCACCACCTGTCCACCTCTCTCTTCTGGTAGAGTGCCTTCGCCAAGACTTAGAAGGACATCCGAGAATTCTTGAGCACGTGCATTGCCGCCGAGTCGAGCTCTCATATTAATGGTCAAGCGCAGCGTACGAACTCGTGACCACAACGAAGATCGTTTCAACGAAGCATTCACCTCGTCAGCCCTCGATCCCCGCGTCACCACGGGAAGCGTTTGCCGGAAATCGCCACTGAACAGAACTGTGACACCACCCATCAAAAGTCATACGATCAGAAAGCAATCATTGAGCACGTGTCCCTTATCGCTGTTACGTGACACACCACAAACGGGCGTTTCGGCGCTTTCTAAATCAATGGGAATTTTAAACATGGCATGTGCTGTCTTGCCACCCGGAAGCAGTGTGGCAGCGATTCCCGACGAAGCTACAGCAATAGCAATTTTGCCTTGCCTCCTGACCTCTGCAAGTATGCTAGTGGTAACAAATGTTTTTCCTGTTCCACCAGGAGCATCCAAGAAAAACATTTTACCCTGGTTTTGCCCAACGCTTTCAAGGACGGTGTCATCAATTTGTTTTTGCTCTGAAGAGAACAAAGTGATTTCCACGGTCTTGATGCGGTGATGATTGGGGAGCCGGTAACCCATATTCGATCAGTGGATTGCCGCCGATAGAAATGACCACATCTTGAAGTGAACTGAGACGTGTTCAGCACGCGTTCATCAGTTACTTCGACTTCGTCTCCAGTAGCACGCCTCGAAGCTCGTAGAAAATCTTCAGACAGATGATGGCGATACTCTCCCACAAAGCTACCGGGTTTGCGACTCCACAATACACCAAGATGACGTCAAACGGATGATGCATGCGGTTGGGACTGTCACTGACGCTCGCCTCTGCGAGGGTGCCATTCCAATTTAGGTCACTGTCGAGAAGGTGACGTGCTATAATGCTATTTTAAAAGTTGTTTACTTATAATGCTATAGCGATACTGGCATCTTAGGTATTTTTGGTGCTGTAGAGCCTTCACGCAGACGACGTCGCGGGCAGCAGCTAGTTAGGTATACGACATGAAAATATATTAATTACCTACCAAGCAATAATCACACAGATAAATACCGAACAAAAGTATTAACAGTCAATGTTTATTTTGTACTAACAACATGAAATTGATGAAGAAATGATCATCATCAATGAACATAACTTTTTTTTTTTGTAATACTTAACACCGCAATTTTTTTTAAATTGTCTTCCTCAACTCTGCTCAAGATTTTGAGGGTTTTGTTGGAACTTGAATTTGTCAAAACGAACTAAGTATGCAACTTTTACGAAGAAAATGCACATTACCCCATCTATGAATTTTAAGAATAACTAACTACTAACCTCGCCAACATGATCAAATTTAAATTATTAATTTCCAAAAAGTGTTAACATGTAACTTGATTTGATTTTTATGAAATCTCATAGATGGCGCTGCTTCAAAATTGTCTTTATACTACTAACATTAATTAAACTATGTTTCTCTGTCCAAGTTACTTAAATGGCGTAGTTTTTATAGTGTAAAGCTAGATAATAGCATGGCTTACTCAAAAACAACATTTAAATATGCGTCGTTAGATTACACGCTGTCACAGAATGCGTAAGAAAAATAAAGACTCACAGCTCCTCCCCCGTAGGTGATAGCGTGATAATATGTAGCCTATATGTTGACCCGACCTCTTAGTAATATTCATGCAAAATTTGAAGTAAATCCATGCAGTACTTTTTGAGTTTATCCCGGACATACATACAGACAAACAGACAAACAGACAAACAGACAAAAATTCTAAAAACTATATTTTTGGCTTCGGTATCGATTGTAGATCACGCCCCAAGTATTCTTTTAAAAAAATATTCAATGTACAGTTTTGACTTTCCTACGATTTTATTATATGTATAGATATGTGAAGACGGTGCACCTAAAATAAAATTACTGTACCATCCATTGCGTTATTTACGTTGTTAAGCAGACAAACTTCTCGAACATTCGAAGCAATAGATTAACAATGGCGCCGAATCCCTTGTTCACGAACTAAACTAAATTTAAGTTCAATGCATCTTTTTCTTTCTATTTCATTAAGAAAAGGACAGAAGATAAATAGGTATCAGTTTAGTCCTGTCAAATTAAGACGCTCCATAACAAGTTTAGACTTATTAAAACATGGCTACTAAAGATACGTCAATTTACGTTAAGCGCTGTCTAATTTGACAGGACTAAACTAATATTTATCTTCTGTCCTTTTCTTAAGGTGAATAGATAGTGGTAGACCGTGAAATTCAAATTTTCTTACGATTTTTGCAATTTGCAGGTCAGTGTCAGATTGTATCTTGATCAAAATATAATTCACGACAATAACAGGTACGTATTTAGAGAATTATAACCGTTAGAATCTTTAATATATCTTTCTAAGTTAGATTTCTACCACCAACCACTAATCTCTTATGGAAAAGAGTTACCTAATGGTAGAAATCTAACTACTACTACTACTATAGAATGAAAAAACAACCCGAAACACTAACATATATTATTAACCCCTTTCGTCAGCTAAATATTATAAAGCATTAATATTACAAGGGAGCCGGGGAGACCTCTGCCACCAAATTCGTAATAAAATGAAGTATCTCCTCACCTTATCTCCCAGATATGATAGCAAACCCCTGAGTTATGTCTTCGAGTGATAAATTGCTCCAAAACTACCCTCCGTTTGGTAATAATCTTTGACGTGTCACGATAAGGTTGATTTTGGATTGTAATCGTGTGAGATATCGATTATTGGACCGCGAAATTGTTGGTGTCTAGTGAATTTCGTTAATGGTCGCGAATTTGGGGGTGTGTTGTAACTTATATAACTTTGGTATTGAGGTCCGTTTACATTGGTGAAGCATAATAGTATTGACGTGTCATGCTACTAAGAAATACTGACCCGATGTCAACACTGAAACATTAAAAATAGCTCGCGAAATTAAAATTTTCTTACGTTTTTTGTAATTTGCTGGTCAGTATTAAGTTGTACACGTTGATTAAAATATGATTCGCGACCGTAACAAATATGTATTTACAGAATTATAATCATTAGAATCAATAATACTTACAATTTGTTAAATGTCAAGATTTCATGAAATAGTCATTCAGTAGGATTACTTGGTCTTAAAGAGTTGTGTTGATGACTTTATTAATTATAGGTAATCCTGTAAATACATATTTAACGCGGATAAGCTTAATGTTACTGATACCTATAACGTTACTTATAATATTGTTCTAAGAAAGTGATATTCTATAACGTTTTCTTTTGTAACATTGTTGATATTTTTAGGTTTTAGTATCATTACAAATTTTGGAACGTTTTACGATAACATTTCAGCTAACGGAACGAAATTCATTTCGTATTCAAGTCCCTGCACTCAAGTTACACTCAAGTCAGAAGATAATATGTTACTCAACAATTAACAAGTTTAATGACTTAACTTAGACTTTCAAACTTCAACAGCTCTGTGGTTACATATTGAAAACTCTCCCCTTAGAGATTTAAAAGAAACAATTTGCTAAGACACCTTTCCTACCTCCGGCGATTAACGAAAAACTGGCCAAATGCGAGTGGGACTCGCACACGAAGGGTTTCCTTCCACAAGGCAAAAACGCCGAAAAAAAAAAATAAAAGTAAATTTATTGTTTCTGAAACTTGCATTTTTTAAGAAAGAAAGAAAGAAGAAAGAAAGAAAGAAAATACATTTATTTAGCACAGACTAAAAGACACACTGTACACTAGAGATAATAGTCGTACATCAGATAAAAACAAAAATAAAGTTAAAAATAAAAAGTGCAAAGTCCGATGTAAGAAATTTGCAGGAATGGGTGCCTCACGGCTGCGCCAAAAAGGCCCAGTTCAGCAAAAATGCCAGACAACTAGTGCCTGACGCTGACGCTTTACGAGACTCAAATCTTTTCTACGTTTCTTGAGCGCGTATAGGTAATTATCATAATAGCTTCCTCGTCGTCTGTGGGACATGTCCCAACTTTCATGGCTCATTTTCAATAGTGACTAATTAAATTTGTAAGTCGATAACGCAGTCGGTAGACACTATCAGCTGGAAATCTGCGTGAAATTCATCGGTCCGTAAAAAGCGTGCCCCAAACCGAATGAAAATGAGCCTATAAGTACCCTTGGAATAAAATAGACAGTTTTTGTATATAAATATTATCAAAAATTAAATAACTTTGCTCGGATAAAGATGTCTGCCGTTGGAACAATCAGCCTAGAGTATACAAAGTAATTTTCAGTACTTACTGAAACAAGTTTGTTCAGAATCAACAATAGAAAATTATTCAGCAGTTTTTTTACGATGTATTTTCAGTATAGCATTTTATTTTTGGTTATTGTTCTCATCGGCCATCTGGCAACTTTATTTTCATTCCTAACTTTTCAGTAAAAAAAAATACTTTTTTGTTGTTTTTCTGCTATTCTGTACAGGGTGATTTATATATACAGGGTTATTGGTAAAACGTTAACAACCTCTTAAGAGGTCATTGTACTCATCATTATGAACAACTTTTACTATGGGACCAAACCTGAAATCGCGAAAAAAATCATCTGTTACCTACATTTATGTTCGTATAACTCGTCAAAATGCAAACAGCTGATTTTTTTTTGCGATTTCCGGTTTGGTCCCATAGTAAAAGTTGTTCACAATGATGAGTACAGTTATAACAACTTACACGTATTCCCCCAGTTTTGGGAGGGTTTGCCATAATCGCCACGCTTGGCAGGCGGGTTGGCGATCGCAGTATGGTATGATGGTGGAATACATAGAGAACGCTGCTGCCCATTCTCCGGTACGATCCTTAGTCGCCTTTTACGACACCCACGGGAAGTAAGGGGTGGTGGTATTCTTTAAGTCCGGCACCACACAGACTTACACGTATTGTAAGTTGTTTATTATCTAATACACGATAAATATTGAATAGTTTGTACATAACAATTTCAGATGAGAATACTTTCTTGTTTTCATACATTTTAGAGCGTGGTTTTTCAGTAGGTAGGTAGTCGGGTTTTAGTTACTTAGCTGCCTCGGCTTATTTTTAATTAGTTTATTTTTGGATTTTTGTTTTGTTAGGTATGTACTATTTAGCTGTATCTTTCTCACATAAGTATAATTATAAATTCAACATTATAATGTAACTAATATTTTTATACAGATATTTTTTTTTATACAGCGATGCGGATGAATTTTTCGACGCTATTTTTTATGTATAGATTTATTTATATTAGCATTTAATTTTGTTATTTTTATTAATTAAGTATTAATTATAATTTGGTATTATCGTTATTAATAAAATAATTGTATTAAGGTGTTACCATACTTCCCGTGGGTGTCGTAAAAGGCAACTAAGGGGCGTAGCGGAGAATGGGCAGCAGCGTTCTCTATGCATTCCACCACCATACCATACTGCGATCGCCAACCCGCCTGCCAAGCGTGGCGATTATGGCAACCCCCCCCCCCCCTTTGGGGGAGGCCTATGTCCAGCAGTGGACGTCTTTCGGCTGAAATGATGATGATGATGATGATGATTAAGGTGTTATGATATATTTTTGTAAAAATATAATTTAAAAGAGTGTCCATGCAGTTTCTTGCCCATTCTTCTCCATAATTTTGTTTAATTGAAATAAATGCTTTGAGTGTTTAATCTTACTTTTCCTAAATAATCCTACATGTCTAGTTTATTCTCAAATGTTCTCAATTTTCCTTCACGTCATGTCTGTTCTCGACGAACGAGGATGAACATCACATCGTAAGCATATTTTCTGTGACCACATTTATTTCGTAGAACCGTACGCTACTGTGACAGACGGTGTATTGTGACGTACGGACGGTTCCATTTTGTATAGAAATAGCAAATGTGCGGTGTGGACATGTTTTCAAGATTTTCACACAATCTTGTCAAGGAAAGATTCTTGTTAGTAGTCACGAAGAACTCGGGTAAGATGATTTATTTATTTGGTGTACCCAAATATGGTAGATAGATATTGGTATTTAACAAAAATAAGATATAAGGATTTTTCGACGTTACTATTGCGTATTTTAACATGGAAAAGTAGTTATTGTGACATAACTGTAATAGTTAGACATATGGTATTGCGGACTTTTTTGTAGATCTTGATGTCCTCTATAAAACTGTCGTACATCACTTTGCTCTATTGTCAATAGTTTCCGCAGCGTACGCGTATAAGGATTTTTTTTGGTAGTTTTTGCACATCTTGGGTTACACTATCGAAGTTTTCATACGGATCCCCAACTTTTTTGAAAATATTCTATCGCCTATATTCATCAAGGATAATGTAGAATTCTAATGGTGAAAGAATTTTTCAAATCAGTCCAGTAGTTTCGGAGCCTATTCAATACAAACAAACAAATCTTTCCTCTTTATAATATTATTAGTGTAGATTGTTGGAAAACACGACTATTTTTATTGAAAATGGCTACAATATTTTCAGGTTTTCAGCACAATGTTGTTTTTCTTTGATAAGCACACTGCTATTCTTCACCCAGTATTCTTTTCTCAGAAAACCTATTGACAGCAAAGTAGATTGAAAACTTTTATATTATTTTGTATAACTAGCAGCGCTCCGCGGTTTCACCCGCGTAAGTTTCGATCCCGTGGGAATATCGGGGTAAAAACTATCCTATGTCCTTTCCCGGGATGCAATCTATGTCTAAATACTGCTGGGAGTTGAGGTTTTGTTCAGCAGTGGGATAGTGTTAGCCAACTAAAAAAAAAAAACTTTGTCTTCAAACGAATTCGCAGTCAACTAAGTATGGTTCTCATAAAACTATATTACCATTCCCGATACTTATATAACTGCCTACCCAACCGATACGAAGATACAATAGTATCAGGTCCCACGGCAGGTTACCTTCGTAACAAGTCTAAGTGTTAGGTCTCGACCAGAGTGCGGAGGCTGGGGCGGTGGCGAGTTATTAATCAATAAGTAGGTACTGATTGGATTGTTGTCATTTGATATTGGTATATTCCATTTATTGGGAGAAGCAAAATACATATTAATATTATAAATTCGAAATAACTCTCTCTGTGGGAGAAGCAAAATCCATACTTATAGTATAAATTCGAAAGTAACTCTGACTGCCTGTATGTTAGTTACCTTTTCACGCCTAAACCATGAATGGATTTCGATAAAATTTGGCAGAGAGATAGATTGCTTCCCGGGGATATAGGATAGTTTTTATCGACATACCTCGCGTGCGATGCCGCGGGCGGAAGCTAGTAATAAAACATAAAATAAATAAAAAACTTTACATCAGACTTTAAATCCATAGAATGTTAGTGGGTATAGTAAAACTTATGAAACTAGGGTTAGTAGTAGTAAAAAAAAATCAATATCGAAATGGCAAAGTGAATAGCTACAAGGTGGCGCGTGGCCAAAATTGAAACCATCTTGTTTTTTATACATTTTCTGTGAAAATTTCACAAATGTTAATTATTCATGTTAAAATTCGTCGGTGCTCCATTGACCAATTCAAATTTGTCCAATTGGACTGTGGGGAAAATGACATGTTTCCATCGTCCAATTACCAACTGGACTATGGAGAACACTGGACGTAAACCAAAACTATGTTCCATTGTAACATTATAACCCTTAGTTCACACTAGTTTTTGCGTAAAAAATTATGCGTTGTTTCTGTACTTATACCTACCTACTGTATTTAAAAAATATATATATTATTGCATGCCGTGCCTATCGCCTAATACTGTGCACATGATATACGATCTCGAATCTTTCACACGATATACGATAGCAGCAATCAGAGGTACATACTAATTAAGCACAGGGGGGATACATATTGTTACGAGCTTCGGGTTCGTGACAATAAAAACTGCCGATTTAATAACCAAAAATTGACACTTTAATTAACAACACTAATTACAACTCAAACACACTAATTACAAAACATAATTGCACTACTGATCGCCTTAAGTCGCACTTGAAGATCGCTTCGGATGTTTTCACTTCGATCGCCACTGTGTCGCTCGCGGCTCACCTTATATGTATAGTGCCGCAGAGAGTTCTAGAACCTTTCATTGTAGAAACATCTAGAATGTTCGAGTACATACAGGCCCCGATCGACCAGATGTCGATAGTTCGGGAAAGTTCTAGAAAGTTCTCGCATCGAAATTTCTAGAAGGGTCTTGACTACTAGTTCCGCTACTCGATACTAGATGGCGCTAGTGGTAACTACTGTCACCACGTATCAGGCATTAATTGGTCCTTATAATACGCCACCCGCTGCTTGTCATTCCCGTTTGTCACTGTGAACGTAACCTAACTCGTATTGTTTAGCGTCACCGACTTCTTTTTGTAGCACTTCCTAAGTGTTGCGAAACAGATAGGAAACTGTATTGTTTAGTTCAAACTGAAGTAGTTAGTGGAAGAATTGTATCAGGAAATCTGTGAGTTGCAGTTTAAATTGTTTTAAGTAAATGGGCTGGCCTTCAGGTTAGAGAGATAAAATTAAATATACTAAATACAATAGTTAAATTGTTTGGAGGGACTCGTGGCTAAGTGGTAACGCATGTGTCGATCGAGCAGGTTAAGCTACGCTCACCGCGGTCTGCCCGTGGATAGGTGGCCATCTTTACATAACGAGACCCCTCCGTGCCTCGGAAAGCTGTTGGTCCCGGCTGTCATTCGTGGATCTTTGATAGTAGATACGGGTCGTCAGAAGCTCGAAAGTCTGACAACCAGTCGACCCCAAAAATAAGATTTATGAAAAGGAAGCAGATGACTGATTTTTAGGGTTCCGTACCCAATGGGTAAAAACGGACCCTGTTACTAAGACTCCCTGTCCGTCTATCCGTCTGTCACCAGGCTGTATGTCATGAACCGTGATAGCTAGACAGTTAAAAATTTCACAGATTATTAATTTCTGTTGCCGCTATAACCACTCACGCGGCCATAACCACGAGCAGGTATTGAGGAAAATGTTACACTCGCTCGAAAACCAAGATCGGCCATTGAAAAAACTGCGACAGCAAGCATTTTCCACACCGCAGTATTTTATTTTTAGTAATTTTGTCTATGGGAGTATTGCTCACGTTCCAGGTTCTTTAGTCGAGTGGTTAGATGAAGTACATTTGTGCCAAAGGCCGTGTGGTTATATCGGCATTACGAAATAAGTTATCTGTAGTTGAAAATCTTTAAGGGGAATGCTCCAACCAGCCCGCGAAATTCAAAATTTCTTGCGTTTTTTGCAATTTGCAGGCCAGTGCTAGGTTGTATGTTGATTAAAATATTATTCGCGGCTGTAAGACGTATGTAGTTACAGAATTATAATAATCAAAATCACCAATACAACCCTCCAACTTCATAAAGGTGTAAGAACAAAAAAAAAACAGAAAAAGTAATTCTAACAGCTTTATGAACTTAGAGCGTTTTATTGATGATTTTCATGATTATAATTCTATACCTATATATGTCTTACAACCGCGAATAATATTTTAATCAACATACAACCTAGCACTGGCCTGCAAATTGCAAAAAACGTAAGAAAATTTGAATTTCGCAGGCTGGTTGGAGCATTCACCTTAAATAAACAAATGAGACGGCGATGACGCATGCGTAATTTGATACTCGCGTGATGTTATTGTTATTGTATATCAAAACTTTGGAACAACAATGGTATGTATTATATGTCATTCGATTCAGTATGAATGGGGCTATTTTTTAGGTAAATAAAAAAATAGGGTCATCGCTTTCGATTTTGAAATAATATTATTTTAATTTTTAATTGTCGTAATGTAACAAACATTAAAAATAAACAATTATTAAAAAAAATCAAAGTCTCTTAAAGTTACGGAACAAGTTTTGTTATCTACACTTGTCTATCCACTTGAAGAAACAGCCATTAGTTTAACAGCGGTCCATAGAATTTTTTTCTGTACGAGTCGTGTATAAGTGGCGAGGGCGCTCCGCGGCGCGTCGAAAAAAATGTGCTAAAAACATACTTGCGTATAGGAAGGCGTTACCGCGGGGTACTTGCGCGTGAGTGGATAACAACAAATATCTAATAAAAACAGAATAAAATAAATATTTAAGGGGGCTCCCATACAACAATCGTGTTTTTTTTCGGCGTTTTTGCCTTGTGGTACGGAACCCTCCGTGTGCGAGTCCAACTCGCACTTGGCCAGTTTTTAATCATTAGCTAGGATATTTTTCTTTTTGCTAATTAGTAATCATGTAAGTATTGCATTATACTTCTTCCTGAAACGAAAAAACAATCTCTATAAAACACAAAAAAAAATTTTTAATAAAATGAACATAAACCTCCCTTCCCTGGGGGTGGGTAGAAACTACAGAACACCACCTGCTAAATCCTAAAGCCCGGAATACACAATGCTTGCGTAACTTGTACAAAAGTATGCAAGTAGTTTGCACAGTGTGCCATAACAACTTCTGATTGGTGAAAACCAGAATGGCATGCAAGCTACTTTTGTGCAAGTTAAAGGCATGTGTATTCCGGGCTTTACATACCTATTACTTAATGAACCACCTACTCCTTTTGCCTCGTTTACGTTCATAATATACATCTTTAAAAAAAACCGGCCAAGTGCGAGTCGGACTCGCGCACCGAGGGTTCCGTACAAAGTTGTAGGTATGTAGGTAATAGTTTATCAAGGAAAAAAAAATTAAATGTAATGTAACTACAAAAAAACCGGCCAAGTGCGAGTCGAAGGGTTCCGTACCACAAGGCATAAAACGCCGAAAAAAATGTTTCTTTTAAGCCCCTTTACATTTTAACTTTATTGTATTTTTATTATTTGTTGTTATAGTGGAAACAGAAATACATCATCTGTGAAAATTTCGACTGTCTAGCTATCACGGTCATGAGATACAGCCTGGTGACAGACAGACAGACGGACAGTGGAGTCTTAGTAATATGGTCCCGTTTTTACCCTTGGATATGGAACCCTAAAAAGGGTTTTCGGATTTTTTCCTTTACTTGTGCTACATAACATTGCTTCATGCCAAATTTCATGATTGTAGGTCATCGGGAAGTACCTACTCCATAGGTTTTGATTTCCTAGCGAGTGTCAAAATATGCGGCATAAACGAAACAGCCCCGTATCTTTTGATTGCGTTGACTTAGAAGTTTGATTTTTTCACTGCTTCAAGGGATTGCAACCCTGAGTATTTGATATTAATTTCAACTTGATAACTCCACGCGTTCTTGAGAAAAAGGGTCCTGACAGACGGACAGCGAAGAGGTCTTATAAGGTTCCATTTTTCCTTCTGAGGTACGGAACCCTAAAAATTAAATAGGTACTTAAAAAGAAACAACAGGTGCTTGTTATTCTACTAATTGTAAGTCTCCTAATTAATGAAGCTTATTCCAGTGCTCTCTGCTACCAAACTGACGCTATTTTAACCACACAAAACACAGAAATTTTAATCTTCTGGCAGAACATGTCGTTTTCAGTACGACTTTATTCATTTTAGTTTTTGTGGGGACAGGATTTTTAATTGGAAGTTTTATTTTTAAGTTTTTTTTGTATGTGTACCTACTAGTGAATAAATAAATAAATAAATAAATTTGATTTTTTTAATTGAAGGATCCGTTATTCTGTAGCATGAAAATGTAACGTTTTTGTCATGTAATTTTCGCTATGAAAACTCGATATACAAGCTTATTTTTATTTAAATGACATGTGTGTGTGTTTTAATATTTTAATTTTATTTATTTTTTCAATTATTATATCAATTTTATTTTTTATGTATTGTTAATGTAATGGACTTTGTCTGAAAAATAAATGAATTATTATTATTATTATTAGCGAGCCCTAGGATGGTACTGTGAGAGCTCTTGCGAGTGGGACAGCGGGATGAGTAAAGCCTCATGGTAAAAATTTGTTTAGCAACATGGTTGTATAAACATGTTGCCAAGTTGCTGTCAAAATATTAATAAATATTATAATAACTGGATTGTTCTATGGAAAATTCAAAATCACTCTAATTTGGCTGTAATACTATTTTTCGAAAATGTTCTCTACTAACATTTTAGACCTTTGTATCCTGCTTATGCGTATGAAGTTTCATTAAAATCGGTTCATTCATTTCGAAAAATAAGGGCTTGAAAGTTTGTATGAAATGCTTTACGTCATAAACGCTCATAACCAACACAACAAGGACACAGCATTGTATTCACATATCTAGTCTAGAAAGTGCTTGATTAGGATTCTACTCTCACCGCAACACGGAAATATGTAGCTATTCATCATTCTACATTGTTGTATTGTGGATACAGAGGTTTTCAGTGAGGCAGGTTAGATGCAGAAGGTTATGTCTGCTGAAATAGGGTCGCACATGAAACTCAAAAAATGATTGTAACCTATAAAAAGGTTCCAGGAATGTTTCCTGGAACTTTTTTGTGGGTTGCAATCTTTTTTTTTTTTTCGAGGGATAATGGAGAGGACAAAAAGCGAATTGTCAAGCCATTTTGAAACTAAAGGGTGCAATTAGGTGACCAGCCGGTCGGTTCTGTTAGAATCTCACAGTGAGGAGTTAGGTGAAGTGAGCTGTCATTCTAACTAATGACAGCTCACTTTAAGCTCACTTCACCCGAGTTATCTTATATCCGAGTTATAGTTTAGACTTTAGATCTGTAGACCATTTTCTATTTTATCAAGTACTTGGTACTTGCTGACAGGCCTGCACTGTCCTCCCATACCTACTGTAATCTGGAAACATTGCAAAAGCCAATTATTTTTAAAAAGAGTAACCATGGAGTTTCTTGCCGGTTCTTCTACATAGGAAACGACCAATTGGAACCGTGCACCTAGCTTCTGACGTTTCATAAGTGCCCATGTAGGTTTATGTGAAATAACACATTTTGATTTGATTTAATTTATCATGGTGAGATTTTTACAGAATAGCACTACTACCTGTCGATTCTGTAAAAATCTCACCGTGTCTATTGACAGCTCACTCCACGCTCACGTCACCTAAGTTTTCACGGTGAGATTTTAGTACTACCTACAGAAAGAAAACCAAAAAGACGCTTTTCACTGGACGTTCCAAAGCTCAATAAGCTATTTATCCTAATATATAGCATCATTTAAAAACACATTTACACCGCTGCGCGCTGCAGCAATATCACAGCTAATAATAAGGTAAGTACTTAGTTGGTGCAGAAAGATATCTCTTCTGATCTGAGAAATCCGGAAAAGTTACGTCAATGCGTTGAATAGAAGACTGACGTCAACAAAAACTGGCCAAGTGCGAGTTGGACTCGCACACGAAGGGTTCCGTACCAGAAAAATGCCGATAAAAACACGTACGTTGTATGGGGCTCCCATAAATATTTACTTTATTCTGTTTTTAGTACCTATTTGTTGTTATAGCGGCAACAGAAATACATCATCTGTGAAAATTTCAACTGTCTAGCTATCACGGTTCATGAGATACAGCCTGGTGACAGTCAGACGGACAGTGGAGTCTTAGTATTAGGGTCCCGTTTTTACCCTTTGGGTACGGAACCCTGGTATGGTCTTCTACATGACACCCGCATTTATTCGACGTTTATCGTATTCCCTGGCACGCAGCATCCACAAACGATGTACGAATGTTTGTCGGCCAATGTTTGTGTGAGGTTGATCGAACAAATCATTCGTTGGACAAGCAATTACTGTGCTTGTTGATTTGTGGGACGTTTTTTAAATGTTTTAACTTATTGAGCGTTTGGAAGTTTGTTTGAGGAATAACTGCGGTGCTATTCTGTAAATAAAAAAAAAATTCAACTGTCTAGCTATCGCGGTTCATGAGATACAGCCTGGTGGCAGACAGACAGACGCACAGTGGAGTCTTAGTAATAGGGTCCCATTATCTACCCATAATTACCCTAAAAACAAACCTTTTTTTTTATTTGCTTAGAACGTCAGAAAAATATCAAGGAAAGGTAAAAGGAAATTCCTTTCAAATTTTTATTAACCTTCTACTTAATGGTCTTCTACATGACACCCGCATTTATTCGACGTTTATCGTATTCCGTGGCACGCAGCATCCACAAACGATGTACGAATGTTTGTCGGCCAACGTTTGTGTAAGGTTGATCGAACAAATCATTCGTTGGACAAGCAATTACTGTGTGCTTGTTGATTTGTGGGCCGTTTTTAGGGTTCCGTACCCAAAGGGTAAAAACGGGACCCCATTACTAAGACTTCGCTGTCTGTCCGTCTGTCCGTCTGTCTATCACCAGGCTGTATCTCAAGAACCGCGATAGCTAGACAGTCGAAATTTTCACAAATTATGTATTTTTGTTGCCGCTATAACAACAAATAGCGTTTTTGCCTTGTGGTACGGAACCCTTCGTGTGCGAGTCCGACTCGCACTTGGCCAGTTTTTTAAATGTTTTAACTTATTGAGCGTTTGAGAATTTGTTTGAGGAATAACTGATTGATATTTTAACTGCTACAGGTCTAACATTTCGGAAAACCGGCCTAGTGCGTGTCGGGCCACGCACAGTGTAGGGTTCCGCAGTAGCCCGTTATCACAATATCGATTCTGTTGATCTTTATTCTAAATATAAGTAATGGTAAAGATATAGGAGTTAATGGTTATAATAACAAAAATCGACTTTAAATTTGAACTAGCGGCAGTATTGTAAAACTTATGATAATTTATTATGGTTTTTTCATTTCATATTTTGTTGTTCAATGCAAGTCTTTACCCGTTATCAACAAGCAACTACTTCATCTAAAGGCTCACTGCCGGGCACGGCATGGCATGGCAAAGGATTTTGTTACTAATCAAGTTATTTTGAATCTTATTTCAATGAGTTTAGAGTTCATGTTACTTTATTTGGTTGTGACTTGTGCAGCGGTCATTTCGGTTAATAGGGCGATCTTGTTCTCCACAAATTATGCACCCAGAAATGTCTTTTCGTCAAATTAGCCGTTCTCATTTGTCTCTCTTCATCTTCAGCTGGAAGTGCTATTAATACTAAATCCCAGTCAACCATAACGACACAACCAACTTCGAATCCGCGCGGAGCAAAACTGATTGATGCCAGAGTGCACGGCATGCTACGGGATACCACGGCATGCCACGGCACGCTTCGGCATGCCGAAGCACAACCTGCCATGCCACGGCATGCCACGGAACGCCGCGGGATGCCGCGTCACAATCTGCCATGCCATGCCGTGCCGTGCCGGCAGTGAGCGCCGGCCTTTAGTCACTTAAAAGGATTAATGCTGAGGATTTGGTGTGGTTGTGGTGTGGTGGTGGTGGTATAGTTCATAATATATCCATGTCATCATCATCTGGCTAGCCTTTTCCCAACTATGTTGGGGTCGGCTTCCAGTCTTACCGATGCATAAATAGATTGAGTGGACCTGTCCAGAAATCGCAAGCTAACAGTTAGGTAACATTCTTGAAACATTTACTTCTCCTTCGTATTAAATTAAATAATTTGCTGAATAATTAAGATTTAATTATTCAATCATCACTACCCGATTACTTAAGTTGATCTCGGGTTTGGAATTTAGCTTATAAATGGAAAAGTAAAGATCAACTTTGTTTTTCACACTCTCTGTCTTTATCTTACTTGTTCTATCTTTAATTTCTCTGCTGCTCCGACATGCGACAGATATGGCCGGCTCAGTTCCACAGTTCAGTAACTGTGCGGCCAGCGCCTTTTTATTATTATTGCTGAATGGGCGCTCTTGACGTCGATCTCGCCGAATGCCTACCCAGAAGATGCCTAAAGCACTAGAAGTCCCACGCATCGCCGATATACAGCAGGCTGCTTGACGCCGGACTCCTGTGGGAGTGATCGCAAACCAGGCGGGCATTAGCCCTACCACGGCAAGGGAAGAATTGGCCAGTCAAATAAGGTGTTGGGTGTGACTGACCAGGATGCGCCGAGTGCTCAGATCAGTTGAGTAACTGGCGGAACAAACTGCGCTACACGAGGAGGCTTCATAATGCATTCCAAAAAATTCACTGTCTGTAAGTCTGCTATTTGTGTTTTGTGAACGAAGTATAGAGTTCCTAATGCGGTCTGAGGGATGAGCAGGACTCTCCCCACAATCGCATTAGACTGGGAAAAGTGGAGAGAGGTAAGGAAAGCCTTTACTCTGTAGTGGAACAAAACAGGCTTATAATTTTAATATCCAAGCTTGTTTCTATATTTTTACTGACACCCACAACTTTATCTCTCCGTTTCACAGCTCGTAAAACTTCGCGCATCTCGGAAAAGCAACTTATATTATTTATTCCCCTATAAAAGGTTACATTGTATACGAGCAGCTTAGCTGCCGTAGTTGTAAACTCAGTGAAAGTGACAATCAACATCTGACAGTTGTTGCAGCCGCCATCTTGAATCGACGGTTAAAGTCGGTTTTTGTTTTAGTGTGTGTGAACTGTGTTTTGTTGTGGTTATTGGAGGTCGGTGTTTTGTTGTGTTTATTGGCATTACAGCTTAATAAATACACCCTAAAACTATAAAAATCGCCTTTTTAGCAGAATCGCCACCCCACTTACATAGGTCAATAAAAATCGCAGATAACTAGTTCATTTTGCATCAAAATGTCGACTGACTGTGCATTTTCACCGTCGATGTTAGTCACCATGCAACCTGCCGCCGCACGGAAAAATTGGAAACTCTACTTTGAAATTTGCGATTTTAGTCACCTGCGACTGCGATTTAGACAATCGATTTTAGACCAGCGGCGAACATCGTGCGACTATAGCCACGTGTGTAAAGCCAAGGTTAGGTAGTTTTAAGTTGGAGTTAGTTTTGTTAGTAACTAATGTTAATAGTACCTACTAGTTATAATCACTTAAGTATCTCATTATATAAGCGAAGTGTTATTTTTAAGTTCTTATCCATACTAATATTATATATTCGAAAGTAACTCTGTCTGTCTGTCTGTATGTAACCTTTTCACGCCTAAAACACTGAACGGATTTCGATAAAATTTGGCAGAGAGATAGACTGCATCCCGGGGAAGAACATAGGATACTTTTTATCGACATACCTCTCGGGCGAAGCCGTGGGCCGAAGCTAGTGAGAAATAAATTTCTTTAAACCTTTATTTAAAGTCATATGGGAAATAAAAAATCGCGAAAACCAGCGAACAATTATAGATAATAGTTTTGGTTCGCTCAAATCTTACACGTCACCCTAATGCAGCCAAGCTCAAATGGGACTGAGCTGGACGCGTTTGCCGCATGTCAGATGCATCGTGGGCTAAGACCAACACATCATGGGTTTTTAAAACCGTTCAACGGCATCGGGGAATACCCAGGCGTAGATGGTGGGACGAACCGAGCCGGCTACAAGCCTTTCAATTAATTTTTTTCAATCAAACGAAAAAATCAAACAATTTACATTGTGTTTGAAATCGTTACTAAAGATAAAAATAATAAAAAATTAACATCCTTAAAACAACTACCCAGCACGTTCAAAATTAACAACATAACTCACAACACCATCATCAAAATTAACATCATGATAAAACAAAAAATTACCTACAATAAAATTTTCAATGTCAACTCATTAAGAATTTAAGATTAAAAATCGTAAGCATTTAGAAAAAAAAAATTGTTCAATGTCAACTTAAATAAATCTTAATAGGAATAATACTATTTGTCATTTAAAAATAATGTCCATATCGTTCACAAAACAATAATTTCAGTCGGCTCTAGTAACATAAGTTTACAGGAGAAAACGCATGGTCATAATATTTCATGTCGCCTTTAATAGCCGGCTGGAGAGCCGAAAGTGAGGAACAAGACTATTCCCGGGAGATAGGTTCCATGGGGTCACTACCGCCCAATTTAACAGTTCGCCATACGGCCCTGCGGATTTCTATATATCTCGCAGCTCTAGAGCTCGGAGCGCGCTAGCCGCACCACAATGATTACTAACGAGTATTAGAACACCTTCCTTGTGAAGGAGTGTATTTGTAAAACTACTTCTTGGGCCGACAAGCGCCATTACTGTTTTCAGGTTAGAAAAATATATGCCAGTGAAATTACAAAAAAAAATATATGATATAATCTTGAAGGATAGGATGCAGTAAAAGTTAAAAGCACATTATCTTATACTCTGGTAAATGTATAAAAGAATGCTCTTGGCGTAAGGTACTTACGATCAATAAAGTTTATTAGCATTTTACTGCTAAACACCTGAGTAATTTTCGTAATTTTAAGAACGTTCACGGTCTGATCATCATCTGCCTAGCCTTTTCCCAACTATGTTGGGGTCGGCTTCCAGTCTAACCGGAAGCAGCTGAATACCAGTATTTTACACGGAACGACTGCCTATCTGACTTCCACAACCCAGTTGCTGGATAATACGATACCCCTTGGTAAGACTGGTTGTCAGACTTTCGGGCTTCTGATCTGACTAGCCGTAACGACTGTCAAAGATCCACGAATGACAGCCGGGACCAACGGCTTAACGTGCTTCCCGAGGTACGGAGGGGTGTAAAGATTACACGGTATGTAAAGATGGTCACCCATCCACAGACCAACCGCGGCAAGGGTAGCTTAACCTGATCGATCGACCTGTGCGGCTGGTATTATTTAGCCACGGGCCCCTCTAAAATAGAATACTCTTTATTATGTACACCATATAAATTACAGACATATAAATATAGAAACTGTACAAAGGGTGACACAATGGGCGGTCACAGTCTGATCTCAGTCTGAATCTATCAAAAATAATTCTAATTTCCTTACATTTTTGACAAGCTTTTGACATTTCGATTTTGAACGTTTTATATTACGAGAATTCGCCTTCTGGTAGCCGTAGTCTACTAAATCTGTAATTTACTCAAGCAATAGTTCTCCATATGAACCTAGAATTACATGCTAGGCCCGACTCCCTCAATTCCCAAACACAGCAGGCCGTTTACCTGAGCCCAGCCGGCAATCTAATGGTATTAAATTAGAACTGAGGCCACGTCTAAGCCCTGTACCTAACATCCAACTGTGAGGCTTAATGCATCACCGAGCCGCTTTCATTTCTCTGACAGAGAATGTAAATAACAACCGTGTGTGTGTTTATAACAAACAACTTGTTAAGACGGGTTGCATCATGAGGAAGTATCATGACACTGCTTAAACGGAGATATTAATAATCAAAGGTGTTCAATCTTCGATCGTCCCCTGCGGCTGCTATCATTTAGCCAGGAGACTAATAGGAAACGTGATAACGGACTGTAAAGCATAAAAAAATGCTAGTTAACCCTTCGCGACAAGAAAGTCACAATCGCTTTCAAAGCTTTTCGTATTTCTACAACGACTCTCAACAGGATTGACATAAGCTTTTCTCTCACTCACTCTCATACATTTTTGACTTTTCCATCATCATTATCGCTGATAGAATGTCTAGACCCTCTGGCCATTGATTATAGATGATTAATGGCATTTGTTTATCTATTGATGCTGACTTCCCAAGCAGTTTTCTCTTGAGTGGGCACTCAAAAGATGTTGCAAAAAAATCCACGAAGAAAAATAAATTAAACATTTAGCCAGTCAGCGAGTTTACAAGGAAGATGACGGCATAATTCAAAAAGTTACGAGAACTTTTCGCAGTAGCCAGATATTCCGCTCCAAAAGTTAACGAACGTTTAAGACCCCGTGTAATCGTCAAATGCTAACGAACGGAACTGACGCTTTGGTACAATCCGTCCTAAATCTCTAGCATATTCTAACATTGTAACGCTATGTTTCAGTTCCAGGCACATTTCTAGTCGCTTTTCAGTCTAGATCTGCATACAGGCTGAAAGTCCTGATCTCACCATGTTTCACGCATGAAGAATTACGTTTTATATCATGTTAAGGCCGGGATGCCTTCTGACTTTGTGCTTTATTTTGTAGGTGGTAGATGTTAGATTGCTTTGTCTTGCTCTCAGTTATTGGATTAATTAAGGCTCTCGTATCTTTCATCATGAGATTAGGAATCCACTTCATCCTTTATACACTTTTGCGTGGAAAATGGGTGAGGGGTCCGTGGCTAAATAATAACAGCCGCACAGGTCGATCGATCAGCTACCGGATATAGCCACTGATCTCGGTACAGTGATACAGGACTCTTCTCATGAACAAAAAGACGGAACATCACCAAAGTAACTTAAGGACCGGGCGTCAGCCTGCCGGGGCAGCGGGATTGTCCGAAAGGGTTACCGCTACCCCGGAACATAAAGGGCTAAGGAAGGAACATGGATGGGTTTTAGTCAGTGAGAGTCTGACACTCCCTTCCGCTCCACCCATAGCGGGAGGAGGCCATTTCATCATTTCAAACCCACAAAAAAAAAGGGGCTGGGCGTCACCAAACAAAGGCGGAAAGCAGAGACCATAATGAAGTACAATTTTGTTCAAGATGAAATTTTCGCTTTCAAACTAAACTTCAACAAGTAAATCTTAATCGACGATAACAACGCCTTCGACGAGAATTCTCATCCAAGATATCTTAGAAAGTTCCCAAAAAGCTTTGAACACTCAACAGCAGGGAGAATATAAATGATTAAATAGCCAACCAACACCTGATTCCCCGAAAGATTGATAAGCCCCAAACTTAGCGTTAAATATTCAAGTAAATCTGCTTCACAGTGTGAGAGCCGACCCGACGTCCGACCGACATCGTTCCTATGGTAATGTTCCGTCCCATCTAATGTACTTACTTAATTCCGGGCTCAGAATATTACAGAAGGTCGGCTCCATACAAGTACAGATCTCCCAGAAAAAGTATGGGCTTCGGCAATCATCGTCAATCTTTGGAAATACAAACGCACGGTTATGAGATCCATCGATGGATTTTTGATGTTTGGATTTCGGCATTGAAATGGTACGACGGTTTTTTGTTTTTCCTACAAACGTGCAATACCTACGCAGTCAAAATATATGGAACAGGTAATATTTTTTGCACCCTTGTTTGGTATACCTCACCTTGTATAGAGATATTAAAACCATGGAAGTACCTCCTTACCTATTTTGTATTACAATGGTTACAAAATTTGATATTAACTACTCTATGCAATTCCAAAAACTTGTTAGTTTTTGAGTGATCAAGGTGCGATCAAAGTACGTAAATCAACTAAGAGAAAGCGTCATACAAACGCAAACGGGCAATGACAGGTGCACTACGACCAATGACGGCAGTATAAAACTTAGAAGCTTTGCCTGTGGTGTGACGTTCATACTTATTCGAAAACACAAACATTACCGAAGCGCACACATGATGTGGTTTACCTGTACCGACGGCGATCTCAAACAACTGTTGTTTTGTTCGTTGTACGAAGCCAACCTTCTGTAGACTACTTCTCTGTGCTTACGTCCAGCATTGGACGTAGCATAATGCTGACTATCGGAATAACACTCCATAAAACTATCGAAGGCTCATGATATCGTAGTATAGATAGGAAAGGGTTTCAGCACAATTTGCTTAAAAGACTGCTGAAAAGGCATATCGGGGGATTATTTTAGAGTTTGCAAATAGGTCGCTCTCGTTGGGTTTATCGCGTGTCTATGGATATGTAAATTTTGTGTTAGGTAGTTGTTTTTATGGGACAACGTTGATAATCCCTGACTTTCATACTACATAGTTGATCCTATGTACATAGATAATCCGTGGGTCTCAGAAAATACCTACGCCATTTGAGTCAACTTTTTACATGCTTGAGCATGAGGCTTTTGGCAACTTTGTGTGTTTTTTTTTTTTTTGTAATATGCGTTTTGTTTGTGCAGAATAAACAACTTTTATTTTTTTTTATTTTAGTCGTGACTAAAGAATACCTAATAGAGAAAATACTTTAAAATTTTAGTGGTTTGTGGGCAGGGCAAAAACTACTGAACGGATTTGATCAAACTTTACAGTAATATAGCTTTACATCAGTATAACACATAAGATACTTTTTATCCCGACATTCCAGCAGGATTGACACTTATGTGTGGGACACACATTGACACTGTGTGTATTTTAGTCTGTGCTAAATAAATGTATTTTCTTTCTTTTCTTTCTTTCTTCTTTTCTTTCTTTTATGGGGGTGAAACCGCGGGGCACTGCTAGTAGTAGTGCAAAACGTTCGAAATCCTTCACCTTGGAAGTCCATTCCCAAACTAATTCAGTTACAAAACATTACGATGTTAAAATACTCATTCTTTTTCATAATGAGTTTTTTTCAGGTTTGAGGACAGACCGCAATGAAATGAGAATATTAATTAACCTTTTTCTTGAAAAGCTTAGGATTCTTAGTAGTGTCATCAAAAAGAACGCTCATACATTTTCGATTATGACTTATTAAATACTAGCAGCGCATCGATCCCGTGGGAATATAGGGATAAAAACTATCGTATGTCCTTTCCCAGGACTCAAACTATCTCTATAGTCTATACTTAGCAAAATTTTATCTAAATCGGTTCAGCGGTTTAAGCGTGAAGAGGCAACAGACAGACAGACACACTTTCGTAATTAGTATGGATATCAGTTGCTCAATTATGCTACACGTCCGCCAAGAGGTTGGTTGACTCTTCACGACCAGAGGGCTGGCCTATTTTAGCCCAAAGAAAGAATCAGCATTGCCATCCAACGTGCACATATCCCATTGACAGCGATGCGGACGAATTTTTGGATGCCCAATGAGCTCGTCTTTTTCTTCAATTTTTATTACATACATGTATAATATTATATTATGCAATGTTTGTACAATATTGGAGGTGGCAATTTTCGTAAAAACCAATCTAAATTTATTCGTTACTGGCCAAGATAAGACCACGTAATGGCCCCTTGAGATCCCAATACAAGAACTTGCTACATTCGGGTCATTACTAAACAGCACTGTTAAGGAAAAGTATTATGACAATGGAACCTGTCGAAAAATTCTAGGCAGATGATGATTCACTGAAGATCCCGAGAGAGACAAAAACGACAAACCATTTCCCGTCCAATAAAATTAATAAGTCACATTCATTGAAGCTAACTACGTGTTGAATCGTGTAGAACAAAGACAAAGACACTGATTGTGCCATCCACCCTAACCCCCTCCCTAAAGGGTAGGGTAAGAGGGGCGAGGGCTATTGGTTTATATTGACCTATTTTCTTAAATGACTGTTACAACTGAATTCAATAAGCGATAATAGCTTAAATGGGTCGGAGGGGCCCTTGGCTAAATAATAACAGCCGCACAGAAAGAAAGAAAGAAAGAAGAAAGAAAATACGTTTATTTGCGGCAAACATGACGCATAAAAATAAAGACACAAACAAAAAATAAAACAAAATAACAATTTGGGAGAAAGAATGCGTCACATCTACGATAAACGGCCATCGCTCAGCATAATGCTAAGACCCTATACGAGACAGAGCCCCAGCGCTGGTTTTCAGCGACAGCCGGCGTCGACGTGATGACGTCAGCCGGTGCAGCATGCGATTAAATATTAACAAAAACAACAATCAAAAACAAAAACAACAATCAAAATAAGAAATAAGGTCGATCGATCAGGTTAAGCTACGCTTGCCGCGGTTGGTCTGTCGGTGGGTGACCATCTTTACATACCGTGACCCTTTCGTGCCTCGGAAAGCACGTTAAGCCGTTGGTCCCGGCTGTCATTCGTGGATCTTTGACAGTCGTTACGGGTAGTCGGAAGCCCGAAAGTATGACAACCAGTCTTACCAAGGGATATCGTATTACTTAAATAAAACATCAACAGTTTCCATGAATCGGAATCGTAACCTCTTTTACCGACCCATTCAAGCTCATCATCTGCCTAGCCTTTTCCCAACTAAGTTGGGGTCGGCTTCCAGTCTAACCGGATGCAGCTAAATACCAGTGTTTTACATGGAGCGACTGCCTATCTGACCTCCACAATCCAGTTACTGGGTAATACGATATCCCTTGGTAAAACTGGTTGTCAGACTTTCAAGCTTCTGACGACCCGTAGCAGCGCCCCGTTTCACCCGTATAAGTTTCGATCCCGTGGGAATATCGGGATTAAAATTATCCCATGTTATTTCCCGGGACTCGAACTCTCAATCTAAATCGGTTCAGCGGTTTAAGCGTGAAGAGGTAACAGACAAACACACTTTCGCATTTATAATAATAGTATGGATAGTATAAGGGGCCAGTTAGGGCCGAAGCCTGCCGGGTCAGCGGGATTGTCCGAAAGGGTTACCGCTGGCCCGGAACATAAAGGGCTAAGGAAGGAACATGGGTGGGTTTTAGTCAGTAAGAGTCTGACACTCCCTTCCGCTCCACCCAGAGCGGGAGGGGGTCATTTAACGATTTCCCATCCTGAAAAAAAAAAAGTATGGATACTAAGAATCAGCTGCTAGGGTACAGTTTGTCAGAAAAGTGCTACGATATAAAAAAAAAAAAAACTTATCACGTATTCATTTTCTGAATGTTTTGCCAAGTCGCAAAATCCGTGCAAAGCAGGGGCGGGTTGCTAGAGTCTATACTAATAATAGAGCTGAAGAGTTTGTTTGTTTGTTTGAACGCGCTAATCTCTGGAACTATCGGTATGATTTGAAAAAATCTTTTTGCATTTTATAGCCCAACCAGCTGCGCCCCGCGGTTTCGCCCGAGTAAATGTCGATCCCGTTTGAATATCGAGATAAAAAATAGCCTATATGTTAATCCAGGGTGTCAGCTACCTCCATACAAAATTTTATCAAAATTGGTCCAGCAGTTTGAGCGTGAAGAAGTCATCAACATCATCATTATAAACAATAACATTTGCTTACTTTGTAAAGTATTATATTTTTTTTTTTTCATTGTGATTTGTGAATGTGAAGACGATGTGGGTCATTTTATAAATTTTTTATGTTTTATTTTTCTCTGTTCTATTACTTGTTTTTTTTTTTCTCTCATGGTCTGGCAGTTTGAGTAATTTATGTGGCCTACCCAAATGTCCTTTCTTTGGTATTGTTCGTCGAATCGTTGAGCTCCTTAAGTCTTGAGTTGAGCTGCACGATTTCTGACAAATGCGTGCACTGACTGGACAGGTCCTCTCAATCTGTGTGGTTCTTTTCTCAAAAGACCATCTCAGACATCGATCTACATGGTCTTCATATAACCTGACCAAGATTATGTCTGGACTTTAAAAGAGACTGTGACCTCTGAGTTTGGTTTGGCCTTTCTTCTCAGAGTAGTCAGATAGGAAACGCCGACCTCATCTAGTTTAAAAAAAAACATGATTGACCTGTAAAAGTGTTTGTACAAACCTACTTACAAAAATAAAATCATTTATCATTTCAGCCGAAAGACGTCCACTGCTGGACATAGGCCTCCCCCAATTTTGGGGGGTTTGCCATAATCGCCACGCTTGGCAGGCGGGTTGGCGATCGCAGTATGGTATGATGGTGTAATGCATAGAGAACGCTGCTGCCCATTCTCCGGTCACCCTTAGTCGCCTTTTACGACACCCACGGGAAGTATGGGGTGGTGCTATTCTTTAAGTCCGGCACCACACGGACAACGTTTACGTCTACGTAAACGTCGTTTACGTTGCGTGAAGAAGTAACAAACATATAAACACACACACACTCACAAACTTTCGCCTTTATAATATTAGGCTATCTAACATCACGCTACGACTTTTAGGAGTCGAGCAAAACTAAAAAGTCAGAAAAAAGCTAACCCGTTGTCCTAGGTGAACGACAAACGCGGTAATGCGACGCAACGCGACGCGACGCTGCGCGACAATATCAAATAGTCGTTATATGTACTTGTAGTGCGACAACGTAGGCCACGTTGTCGCCTTAATCAGTGTGCGACGAAACGCGAGGAAATTTTGAGTATTAAAAAAAAAACATAGTTTCCAAGAACCCTGAAGATGGCGTTGAACTGACTACGTTACTAGGTGCCAAAGTCCAAACGCTTGGGAAAAAAAAACATTGCGTCACGTCATATACGCTCGTTGAGTGACAGTTTCGTTTGCTTTCGTTTTACGATCTCAAAAGCAAGAGATTCTACCCGAACAAAGTCGCTGGCAGAAACTAGTTTAATATAAAGTACTAAGTACTTAGACAGAGAAGAGTAGCGGAGCATCCACTTTAACACGATTCAACATGAAGTTAACAGTTAAAGTTTTACATCGAGTCCAGTTCCCGTATTTGGCTTAAAACGGTCCTACGCAAACAAAGCTCCGACGTCCAAACGTAAATTAGATAAAATGGAGAATTTCTAATAGGAGGGTATAACATTTTGTACTTTTTACCTACCTCTATGATGGAACGTGGAAGGATAACTCCATATTTATATTATGACTAGCTACGCCTCTCGCTTAAGTGTCGATCCCGTGGGAATATCGGGATAAAAAGTAGCCTGTATGTTAATCCAGGGTGTCAGCTACCTTCATACCAAATTTTATCAAAATTGATCGAGCCGTTTGAGCGTGAAGAAGTAACAAACATATAAACACAAACACAAACTTTCGCCTTTATAATATTAGTGTGATAACACTCATCATCATCTGCCTAGCTTTTTCCCAACTATGTTGGGGTCGGCTTCCAGTCTAACCGGATGTAGCTGCATACGAGTACTCTGCCTATCTGACCTCCACAACCCAGTTACTGGGCAATACGATACCCCTTGGTAAGACTGGTTGTCAGACTTTCAGGCTTCTGACTACCCGTAACGACTGTCAAATATCCACAAATGACAGCCGGGACAAACGGTTTAACGTGCTTTCCGCGGCACGGTGGGGTCTCGGTATGTAAATAATGGTCACCCATGCACAGACCAACCTCGGCAAGCGTAGCTTAACCTGATCGATAGACCTGTGCGGCTGTTATTATTTAGCCACGGGCCCCTCATTATGATAACACTAAGGGGTTTATTTATAAACGATGATTTAAGTTAAGTGACGTTTGAACGTCAAAATGTATGTTTAAACATACGCTAATCACTACTATGAATAAAGGGGTAATAGCGTAGACTCACATCTGTATCATTATGATGGATATTGCTAATCCATTGCTTCATAATAATAATATGTCCGACAAATTTATTTATTTATTATTTACTAGCTGCGCCCCGCGGTTTCACCCGCGTAAGTGTCGATCCCGTGGGAATATTGGGATAAAAAGTAACCTATATGTTAATCCAGGGTGTCAGCTACCTCCATACAAAATTTTATCAAAATTGGTCCAGCCGTTTGAGCGTGAAGAAGTAACAAACATATAAACACACACACACTCACAAACTTTCGCCTTTATAATATTAGTGTGATATATTCAAAATTTTGTAAATAACACCATAACAGCTAAAACGCCAATGCAATGTTACTACCACAAAGATACACATACATTTAACTTACATTGAGTAGGTAGTACTGTTCCTTAAAAATACAATTTAAAATACAATAAAAAAAATAAATAAATAAAAAACACAAATAGAATACAAATACCATTGAAATACAATTAAAATCACTTTCCAACATTTTCAATGCACTTCAGTGCTACTTCTGTGAACTTCATTAGGCTGCAGTGAAATATATCTACCTCATTTGAAATAATATTTGTCTGCTCAACAATGTAATAACACAATGAATGTTTTTGAACTGTCAATATGAAAGCCTACTGCTACTGATAGTGAGTTCCGTAATTACCCCACCAGCAGGGCTAGCATGGGCTGGGGATACAACTTTTCTCCACCGGTTATTTCCACTGACAAGGGATAAAATTATTTTATCCACCTGCCAAAATTGCAAAAAATGCTGCCCCTAAATTGGGGGAGGCCTATGTCCAGCAGTGGACTTCTATCGGCTGAAACGACGATCCACCTGCCAAAGCACGGCAACAGGGGGAAAGAGAATTATATCACTTTTTGACATTAGACGTGGATACTCACCCCCCGCCTATAGCATGGCGACTAGTGGAAGAGAAAAGTTACAGATATTTTGACATAACAAAGGGAGAAATTTGTCCTCGTCTTTAGATGGTGGGTTTAAGTATATCTCTTGGAGAAAATATAATTAATTGTAATATAAAAATGTCTCGTACTTACTGCCGCCGTGAATAGTTTATCCACCCATGTCGCCGTGCTCGGAGGGTGGACAAAATTGACAGAGGGGAATAGTATTTTCTCCTCTCCCCGTGGATAAAATGTCTCCGGCCATGCTAGCCTTGCAGGGTGAGACATAGGATACTTTTTGTCCCGGTTGTATGTTCCCGTGGGATATTTTCTGAATTTCCGACCTCCACGCGGACAAAGCCGCGATCAAAAGCAAGTCTGTTGTAATTAGGATAGAGCCAAACATTAAGGGGCTTACAGGACCTAAACACAAAAAAACGCAAGTTTTAGAAACAATAAAAGTATTATGATCGACTACAGTAGGTAACCAAAATCAGAAAAATATATGATATTCTTCAGGATATATGGTAGGTAGATAGTGTGTTGAAATCATAATACAACTAATTTAATACGATACAAAAAAAATCATAAAGATGCCTCTAAAAACTTTCTTTTTACATTATAAACCATGCTACTACAATCATTTTGATTTTTTGTCAGGTTATTCTACAAGCAACATACTAAAATACTAGTGTTTTAATTTTTTAGTCAACACGACAGATTTATACAAATCTGTCTAATTCATGTTGGATTTATGTAGATTGGGTTCCGTAGATACAGTTAGCATTTATAACTTTGTAATGATGAATAGTTAACTGATCCCTAAAAAAACTTATTGACCAGCTAATGACGGTAACTTTTTTAAATTAATGACCCGCTAAAAACTTTGTTCGCATCTAATGATGCACACTTTTTATAATAATTGGGCCTCTTTTTTAGCTTCCTGGCCTTTTCTTACAGTTGTTTAAAATTAATGAACCGCAAAAAAATTTGTGCGCTTCTAATGAGGCACACTGTATTAAATAATTGAGCCTCTTTTTAACTTCTTGGTATTTTCTTACAGTTGTTTAAATTCATGAAACGCTAAAACTTTTTTACGCTTCTAATGATGCTCGCTTTTCAGTCCCCTTTTTAACTTTTTGACCTTTTCACACAGTTGTTTAAATTAATGAACCGCTAAGAACTTTGTGCGCTTCTAAGGATGCAAACTTTTTTAAATAATCGAGCCACTTTTTAATTTTCTGACCTTTTCTCACAGTTGGTCGCAGTAAATAATAGGACACCACAACCAAAGTTAGGATAGAACCAACGTCAGTGAGAGTCTGACAGACCCCTCCGCCCCCCCTCAGAGCGCAGGACATCCATGAAAATTTTCCAAACCGGAACAAAAAAAAGGTTAAAACCAACTGTGGCCGCGTGGGAGCCGATCGAGCGGAGCGAGCGGTGCCGCAGAAGTTACCGGTGAGTGCTACATCCAAGTTGTTCGCTGTCGTGTTGATTGATCAGTAAACGAATATGATTGCAACAACAACACGTTTTCCTCTCCCATTCTCCACTGTCAGACGTCAGACGCACGCAAGTCCAATAAAATATTTAAGGGAAAAGTTTCCATTGTCTTCCGATCTTAAACTTCTCGGAAGCAACTGATATATTATTTCGATGTTATAATGGAGTCTTCATCGAACTTTCACCCGTAGTGTCTTTGAGGACTTTCTCGGAGATAAACTAATATTGTTTCAATAAATCATTGTCTCTCTGCTCTCTCTCTACTCTAAATTAGTTAGCTACTGGAGAAAATTCAATTTAGTAACAAGAACAATAGGTAACTATCGAGATCGGGTGCCTCAGAAAGCACGTTAAGCAGTTGGTTGGTCCCGCCTGTTATTCGTACGTAGATCTTTGACAGTCGTTACGGGTAGTCAGAAGCCCAAAAAGTCTACTAACAAGTCTTATCAAGGAGAGCCGTGTTACCCAGTAACTGGGTTGTGCAAATCATATAGGTAGGCTCTATGTAAAATACTGGTATTCAGCTGAATCCTGTTAGACTGGAAGCCGACCCCAACATAGTTGGGAAAAGGCTAGACAGATTGATTGATCGAGGAAGCACAATAGGTAGGTACGTATTATTATGGATATTTTGCCAGATAAGGAAACTTTCTGTTTCTATACTTATTTCATAATGCCTTAGTATTAGATGAGAAATGAGAAAGTTAATTCACAAGGAAATAAGCTTTGTACAAACGCCAGCACATCAAGCTACTACAATCTGTCAAATTTCTTTAATAGATTTTCAACATTATCACTAAAGCATAAGGTTCAAAGTTGATTGGGAAAATTTGACAGTTTCGGATAGCTTGATGTGCTAGCGTCTGTACAAAACTATTAAATGTAGAGACTGCTAAGAAATTGTCTCTTTCTATTACGTAATTATGTTTAGAAAAGAATTTGTGAAAATCTAAAGATCATAAAATGTTACATAAAATCCATGCTCGGGTCATGGGGCCCGAGTGCGCGTCTCCTTTTTAAGGAAATTTCTCGCCGGCTGGTCGACCAGAGGGCTGGGCCGTTCTTTGGCCAAAGAATTAGCATTGCCATTCAACGTGGCAATGCTGCCAGTCTTCTGGGCACGTTTCCGGATGACAGCGATGCGGACGAGTACTTCGACGCCTAAGTGTCCTTTGTTTTTGTATTTATTTGTATAGTAAGTTAGTCATTTGATTTAGTATCTAGTGTTAATAGTTAGTCAAATTTTCTCTAAATAAAAAAAACTTTTTTACACCTTAAAAAAAGCCACATTAGATTAACGAAGAAGAATTAGAAGATTTAGAAGAATTTCTCATTTCGTAAGGCGAGCATAGATTGCCATTAACCGGACACAAATCCAGGTCCAGCACGCGTAGCATGAACACTTCTATCTCTACGAAGAGAAGACACATTGCTTTCTATACAAAGTGACATTTCTTTTCTTCATTTTTGACATACCGCCTAGAAATCTTTCTACTATCTGTCATTTTGTCTTTAGTTTCTAACGATCTTTGTCTAGGTCCGTTTTTATGTAGACTATTTCAGAAGAAAGTTTTCTATCCCAAATGTCAAAATCACACTGACAACTGTCAGTTGTCTAAGGGATTTTGTAATCGCTAAAGACAGTAGAAAACTTTCTACTCGACGGCCACAAAGTATATACGGTTATCTACAAAATCCCACAAAAAAAAAACAAAACTCCCAAAATTCCACTGTCAAAGATCCACGAATGACAGCCGGGACCAAAGGCTTAACGTGCTTTCCGAGGCACGGAGGGGTCTCGGTATGTAAAGATGGTCACCCATCCACGGACCAACCGCGGCAAGCGTAGCTTAACCTGATCAATCAACTTGTGCGGCTGTTATTATTTGGCCACGGATCCCTCCTTATAATGTGACTTAATATCAGTAAAAATTAAGAACCAAAAACAAAAAAAAGTTGTATGACAAAACAAAGAATTTTGAGTCAAATTAAGTAAAACAGTGAATTTCGTAAAAAGTGCAGTTGCCTCTTTCTACTTTGCTGCCGTCGTACTGTCTACACGGAACGTCATCTTTGTCTACTCTTCTGTCGACAAACCGGTGCTCATGCTACGCGTGGGCTACTTCTGAGAAATTCCAGACGGAAAAACCCAATAACAGCTTCCCCACCCAGAAATCCAACCTAGGACCTCGTGCTTAGCTGCAGCGCTTGCAACCAGTAGATCAACAAGGCAGTAACTATTCTTTCTTCGAGGAATATAATGTCATAGCACAAAACACTGACAAAAGTCTTTTGCAACCCTAGTAACACGAATGACGATATCAAACTCCTTACTTCATCAAATCCAATAACATTTTATCTTGTGGCTAAGATAATGAAAGCCGCTCGGATCAATCGATATCCGTGGTTTACTCCGTACGGCATTTCATACAAACTTTCAAGCCCTTATTTTCCGAAATTAATGAACCGATTTTATTGAAACTTCATACGCATAAGCAGGATACAAAGGTCTAAAAAGTTAGTAAAGAACATATTCGAAATGTCCTATTAAAAAAAGATAACTGGAAATCTCTGTTTCAATGGAAAATTAAAATCGGTCTAATTTGGCTGTAACACTATTTTTCGAAAATGTTCTCTACTAACTTTTTTGACCTTTGTATCCTGTTTATGCGTATGAAGTTTCATTAAAATCGGTTCATTCATTTCGAAAAATAATTGGGCTCGAAAGTTTGTATGAAATGCCGTACGGCGTAAACGCTCTTAAGCTACGCTCGCCGCGGTTGGTCTGCGGATAGGTGACCATCTTTCCATACCAAGACCCCTCCGTACCTCGGAAAGCACGTTAAGCCGTTGGTCCCGGCTGTCATTCGTGGATCTTTTACAGTTGTTACGGGTCGTCAGAAGCCCGAAAGTCTGACAACCAGTCTTACGAAGGGGTTTCGTATTACCCAGTAAGTAACTGGGTTGTGGAGGTCAGATAGGCAGTCGCTCCATGTAAAATACTGGACTCAAACATAGTTGGGAAAATGCTTAGGCAGATGATGACTTCGCATTCTACAAAAATAGTAATAAAACGTTTGACTTCAACGGAACTTCGGATATTTATGACGGAACTCTAGAAATGTTGCAATTTGTCGAACCATCCGAGCATTGAATGCAAAACATGGTTGTCAGACACTGCGGCAACATGCAAATATACTACGGACCTAGTATTGTGGCGCATGTTCCGAATCGGGTTTGATTTCTATTTGAAGTTTATGTTTATTATATTACTCTAGTTCCACAAGCTCAAACTCACTCAAACACAAAGCATTTGTCTATATAAATAAAACCAGTTAGTACCATTTATAACTCTAAAACGGCTGAACCGATTTGTTGGATTTGTTTCCATCCCGAATAGCAGAATAACTATTAAAACATGAGAACAATTCACGACAAAAAAAAGCTAATCATTTTGTCATACATTTTGTATGGCACGGCCTTTTTGATGATAAATTATCTCGAGAACGGATTGACTGATTTCGATGGCGGGACGCAGTTCGCCGGGTCAGCTAGTTTCAAATAAACAAATTACAGGAACTTTTGAATTGTCAAGGGGTCGGTCAGTCAGGAAGATGAAGCTAGTTGCCCAATTCAAAGCGTAGTTGGTACCTAGAGAGAAGAACAGGCAAGAAACTCCATGGACTCTTTTAAATGTATCATGAGCACAGAATAGATCTTTTTGTATGCTTGTTTCTGTGACAGATAAACCCTTTCTTTCTTTCTTTTCTTTCTTTTCCTTTCTTTTCTTTCTCATCGTCATCATTCAAAGCCCGACACACCCACTGCTGACCATAGGCCTTTCTTGTCATGTGCCAATCTCCAGGCTCCTGTGCCAATCTGCAGACTCCTATGCCAGCCTTATCATGGTTCTAATCGTGATGGCAACAATATCGGTCGTCCGGCGGCGAGCCGCCGGACGACCGACACTTTGTTTTCGAGTCTTTAAGCCGGCCATACAGACTACGGTCCACCGGAGAGGTCTTCATGTGCAGGTATGCCTGCGCAGGTGAACCGGAGCGTATGTGAAAAATTGAGAATAGACTTGTGCAGTTTTTTGAACCTGCGCAGGCGGCCGGCGCAAAATCGAAAACCAATTCTCTCGAGTGACACCGTACGGCGTACCTGTAAAAGAACTGAAGACCTCTTCGGTACACCGGAACGTCCCCATACACGCTACCGACGTGTGGTTGACCTGCGCAGGCAAACCTGCACAGGTAACCTCTCCGGTAGACCGTAGCGTGTATGGTTTACATTAGATGAATAGATACGGATTATGTAACTCAATTTGGGCAGCACACCTGGCAAGGCGCAGTGACAGTGATGACAAGTGGAGTAAGGCTGTGACAGTGGCGTTCAAAGACTGGAAGACGAAATGTCGGTCGTCCGGCGGCGATGTGGGCGGACGACATTGTTACCTTCGCGGGTTAAACCTAGATGAGGCTGGCACAGAAGCTTGATAGTTTGAACCTGTCGATTCCCTCACAATGCTTTCCTTCACCGTTTTGAGAGCAGTGGTGATGAAATAATTTATACAAAGTGAAGTGCCGGTTTTAACCCACAACTTATAACTCGTAAGTCACGGCCCGAAAAGATTGAGTAAGCATAATTAAAGGTGCTCATGGAAAGGGTGCTTAAAACACCGTCGCAGAGTGACGAAGGGTTCTTAACCTAACGAGTCTACCTTTTGGAAAAAGCTACGAAAATCAATTCTATTAACTTTTAAATTTTGACATTCAAATGCACCTTTTACGAGGGCGTAGTTGAAATAAAATAAATGATTTGACTTTGATTTGAAACATGATGGCTAACCTGTTACCAGGGTAGGTATCAGCTATTTTCGTACAACTCGAACTGATATACAGGGTGTTTGGAAGCTGAGTGCAAAGCTTTAAGGGAGAGATAGTTGACACCATTAATTAACATACAGCATACAGCATTTTAAGCCATACATGTCTTAGATGAAGTTTTTTTTTTATTTTTAACTAAAAACTGTTAGTTAAACACATAACCCTCCTTTTGAGCTTCGCCGCAGTCGGGTAAAAATAACATACCATTTTTTTTTTTTAATCTCATTTATTTTTAAATAAATGAGATTAAAAAAATAAAGGGATTTTTGTACGCTTATGCGACGATGTCAATCCCATCGTGCTTTTACAAATAACAACTTACTAACAAAACTAAATAAATTAATCTTAGACAAACAGAACTTAACTAAGGGCTGATTTTTCCATCGCCAGACAAATTTCATTGGAGAAACAAAATTGACGTTTGACAGTTTTTGTATGAAATAACTGTCAAAATTTCAAAATTATTCCCTGAATAAAGCCATCAGTTGATTGAAAAATCAGCCCTTAATCTAATTTTTTACCTAATAAAAACGTAAACAGTTTTTTTGCTGCTTTAGAAGTAGGCTTGGCTAAAATACCATGGAACATTCCAACATCCATTCTCGACAATTTTAAAGAGTTGAGAAGTTCGTTTCTTTTGTTATTATATCGGACACATTCCACCAACACATGCTGTGCATCCTCTACTGTACCACACACCTATACCAACTTTAACCGGCCCATAGGCCGGCCATATTAGCCGTAGAACCGATGACCGTTGGGGTAGACGTGTTCTTGAGCGGAGACCGCGAATCGGTAAACGTAAGGTGGGACGCCCTCAGGGTAGGTTGAGAGACGATCTTCGCAGGATGGCTGGTAGCAGCTGGATGAGAGTTGCCGAAAATCGAGTTGAATGGCGTGCAATAGGAGAGGCCTATGTCCAGCAGTAGGCTGTTAGAGGCTGGTGATGACCAACCGTACGCCCCGACGTGTGTCGACAGCTGTGGTTACCTCTGCTGCTGATGTGTGCACACTTACCAGGGTATGTAGGGTAGGTATCGGCTATTTTCGTGAAACTCGAACCAACATTTGTGACAGAAAGACTCAAACGAATGACACTGCTAACCATTCTCCTATCCTTTAGTCTCCAATGAAAGCCATAGATAGAAAGAGAGAGAGCATCTCCCTAATTGCGCAACAGACTATCAATCGCAATCTGATTCATTTTTAATGATATTGCTAATCCATTGCTTTATAAGTTCGAAAAATATGTCTGCTCAACAACGTGAATAACGCAATGAATGACGTTGAACTGTCAAAGTGAAAGTCATTCCTACTGTTAGCGTGTTAAGCAATTAACCCACAGGCAAACTACAAACACAGTTGTAAAGTCCGTCTAACTTCCCGCCATCATCCTAGAAGTTAGACGATTCTCAGAGAGTCATAGTAAAATGTTTCCGTTCAGCGAAACAGAGCAATTTGTGGGACTCCCCGCGTTCAATGGTAAATTCCCGACTAGGGGGCAGCACGGTCGTTAGTTCCCGACTTGCAAATATACCGACTTTGCTTTGTGGATTTAGTATAGCGGACTTTAAGCGGATTCGGGTGGGGTGCCACTTGAAGCGACATTTTATCCTCTAGCGGACGAGAGTACAGTTGCTAGATTGTTGTTCTAATTTTTATATTTTATACATATTTGCTTGAGAGAGGGGGAAAATCTATACTAACGTCAAAGAGGTAAAATTAGCGAGTTTGTATGTAGTACCTATACCTTTGGAAGTACTGATCTGATTTCGAAAATTCTTTCATTAATCGAAGCTACAGTATTGCCTAGTGACTAGACAGTGTCATAGAATATAATTATTTTATGTTAAAACAAGTTTCTCGAAGATTAAGTCACGGGCAAAAGCTAGTGTAAAAATAAAAACAAAATTATGTTTTTGGTCCCATTTAAATATTTAGGTTGATGCTTTATACATTACACCCATTGACATAGTTGTTACGAGCTCAAAAAACGTTGGTGCCCCATGGACTAATTTAAATTTGACCAATTGGTCTATGGGGAAAATTACATGTTTCCATCGTCCAAATACCAACTGGGCTATGGATAATTAACTGCTTCTGCAAGGCAAATCGTAAAAAAAAAATATTTCAGGCCCACAAACTCCATTCGGATAGTACCTACACGACATGATATGAAAGTACCTATACTTAGGTACGGTACTTATATCAAAAAAACAATTTTTAAAATTTTTGTCTTCCTCTGCCTTTCTGTTTGTTCCGGTCATAGAAATGTTTCTTATATCTATGGTTCCTGTAAATCTCCGAAAAGGAGCCTGGACTGTATGGATTTTGATGGGAATTTGATTAACAGATAGCTGACGCTGCTGAATTATATTGTAATAAATTTAAAATAACAAAATCAAACAGAATATTAAAAACAAAGCTTAGTTCTTAAGACTGTTATAGAATAATCATTGCAACCATAAACAATTTAAAAAAAACTGGCCAAGTGCGAGTCGAACTCGCACACGAAAGGTTCCGTACCACAAGGCAAAAACGCCGAAAACAATTAGTATTTGTTGTTATAGCGGCAACATAAATACATAATTTGTGAAAATTTCAACTGTCTAGCTATCGCGGTTCTTGAGATACAGCCTGGTGACAGACAGACGGACAGACAGCGAAGTCTTAGTAATAGGGTTCCGTTTTTAACCTTTGGGTACGGAACCCTAATGAAAGATCGAAAAATATGTAAATTAACAAACACAAAAAATTAATAATCAAATCAATTAAGCTACTATGCCCATACTCTTTCCTCTAGGAACTCTTTAATATTAATTATGCCTTATTCACTAAATATGTCTTAAGTTTTCTTTTCAAGTGTACATGCTCCTTGCAACTTTTAGGCAACTTATTGTAAATAATTGGAGCCATATGAAAAACACTTTTACGCATATAAGTGCAGTCCTACAGGGAGGTACACATAGTTGGGTTTGATCACGCCTGTTCCTGGGAAATAACCGGGTACCTGGGTAACCGTTAAAAGTTGCGACTGATAGAGAAAACCGTAACTGCATTCAAATTCTAATAACATACCTAAAGTCAGTTTTGCCAAGTGAAATAGATCAAGAAGTATCCATAAGGACCTACTGTAAACGAGAGAAACTAAGGTATAATCGCTTTAGAAGGTTTAATTGATTCAATAACCTCTAAAGAGTAGTTACACGAAAGCAATTGCAGTAACGGATCAATTAGCTGAACAGTTTGCGAACTGAACTCAAAATCTGCCATCGCGAGAATTGCAACTGTGGAAGTTTCCCTTCGCACAATGCAATCTAGTTAATAGTGGCTTTAGTTTAGGTTAATAAGTGTCTAATGCAGACTGATGTAAGTAAAACAACAGTTTCTACATAAAACAGTGAAAGAAAGAAAGAAAAAAAAATTGTTGGGACACGCACAAGAAATCATCATATCTGCCTAGCCTTTTCCGAAATATGTTGTGGTCGGTTTTCAGTCTAACCGGATGCAGTTGAATTCCAGTATTTTACATGGAGCGACTGCCTATCTGACCACAGGAAATACAAGTTTAAAAAAAAGAGCATTTAGAACTAACAAACTTACATTAAAAATAACCAAAAAAAAGACCTGTTCGAAGCCAAAAAGGCTCATAATCAGCATAATGCTGCGATATTTAAAGAATAAATAACGCAGCGCTGGTATTCTGACAGGGCCCACTGGGATGGCACAGACACACCTACTGACATGTACCTATAATCCCACCAAGGGAGAAAAAAAAATATAGCAATAAAAAGTGACAGTGACAGTGACGCTGTCATAAAAATTACGACACCGGGGTTTGACTTTACGGTGTCACGCTCTCTATGATAACACACCATCTTACATATTAATAACGTATCAGTGACGTCATTCGCCGGTAAATTACGGACGCTATGTGGCGGTCACCGCTCTTCTAGGAAACTGTAGTTTTAGTCGTAACTACTTACGCACAACAATCTAATTTAAACCGATACGTTCGTGAGAATAGGTAATTAGATAACTGTACCTAAGTATGCTGCATTGGCTGACGTTATCAAACGCCGGCTGTCGCTGAAAACCAGCTCTGGGGCTCTGTCTCGTATAGGGTCTTAGCATTATGCTGAGCGATGGCCGTTTTGCGTAGATGTGACGCATGTTTTCTCCCATTACGGAAAAAAAAATTTTTTTGTTTATGTCTTTTTGTCATTTTTGCCGCAAATAAACGTATTTCCTTTCTTCTTTCTTTCTTTCTTTTTATTAAGGCTTTTTTTATCTTTGAACACATTATAGTTCTCAGAATCCATTAAGATTATAATGCTTTTATTTTCTAGAACATTTCCCTGTAACTTTACGTTATTGTTCAATTCAAAGAAAAGTCCGCATTAAAAAATGCGGCCAAGTGCGAGTCAGACTCGCATAGGAAGAGTTCCGTACCACAAGTCAAAAAAAGGTCGACTAAAACACATTTCTTGTATGACTTTAATTTTAAAATCCCTTTACTTTTAACTTTTTTAAGTATTTTTATTATTTGTTGTTAAAGCGGCTATAGCATTACGCACTCTGTGAAAAGATCAAGTGTCTACCAATTACGACTTAAAAGATACAGTCATGAGACAGACGGAAGGACGTCGCCATAGTAACAGGAGGTTCACTCTCTAAGTTCGTCAACGAAGATGGGTCCGTAACCCGCCAAAGCAAGTGCTAAATTCAAGTTTTCGGACGGAAAAATACACATTGGAAGTCAGGAAGGGATAGCTGTCAAATCATGTTGACTTTCATTCTTAGTTCGGGGCCCGCACTGATCTGGGGGTCTAAAAAGGCCACTTTGGAGAATCATAAAAGGATAACATTACGGATTTGGAAACATCCTTAACTTCCACCGAACCTAGGGATTACTTCGTGCTTACTTAGACCCTCAGGATGTGTGTTGTGGTGTCCCGTTGGCACCATTTGAGTACGGAACCCTAAAAACTCTAGAGTAAGCAGCAAAACGAAAAACTTGTTCCTCTTAGTACCTACTACAATTTTCCGCCCAGTTGCCAAAGTCCTCGAAACATTCAATATTGAATTTCATTCAGTTTTATTTTATGCATAACTGAAAAAGCTGCATCAATTTGAACTGCACCGATTGGACGGAGACCTGAATACAAAGCGGGTTACTGCTGGTCCGCACAGTAACTTGTAAATGATTGTGCTAACTTTGCTTTTGTAGTGGTCCCACTGCTAACGAGTTGGAGGCTATATTAGTAGGTGTGGATGTTGTGTAAGCGGGAGGAACTAGGTCTTATGACTTACTACTTGTTGTATTTGCGCACTAAATTACAATATCATATCAAGGGCCCGTGGCTAAATAATAACAGCCGCACAGGTCGACCGATCAGGTTAAGCTGCGCTTGCCGCGGTTGGTCTGTAGATGTTTACATGCCGTGACCCCTCCGTGCCTCGGAAAGCACGTTAAGCCGTTGATCTCGGCTGTCGTTCGTGGAGCTTCGACAGTCGTTACGGGTAGTCAGAAGCCCGAAAGTCTGACAACCAGTCTTACCAAGGGGTATCGTATTACCCAGCAACTGGGTTGTGGATTTCAGATAGGCATTCGCTCCAAATAAAATACTGGTAGTCAGCTGCATCCGTTTAGACAGGAAGCCGACCCCAACATAGTTGGGAAAAGGCTAGGCAGATGATTACAATATAATATCGAATCCAATTTCATGCCCGTTCTTCTCCATAACACGCCGAAACACGGTCTGGATGACTTTAATGGGTTCCCCATTAAAGTCCTCCAGACCGTGTTTCGGCCACGGCGGCCAATCTCAACGGAGTGTAGCCTTCGGCGCGAGAGATATTATAGTGCACAAGTGTTCGCGCAGACACAGATGCACTCCCTCTTCCATCACTCTCATAGTCCGAGCGAACGTGCTATTGGCCTTTCCATAAGGACCAATACTATGCTTAGATATGAGCAACTAGCTTCATTTTTGACTGACCGACCCCTTGACAATTCAAAAGTGCCCGTAATTGGTTTAATTGAAATACATGCTTTGAGTTTGAGTTTGAATTTAAAAAGCTGACAAAATACTAGATGTAAGTGTGTATTTGGATCACTGTTTATCTTCTTAATTTGAAGAAATATTACTGCTCAATTTATCATTGGTGATTTTGTGTTGCAAATTTCCATTGCGTTTTCTACTATATCCCGCTCTATAACTAACATATTTATCGCTGCTATGTCAGTACCTCTGCCTCGTCCTTTTCCGGCGTAACAGTTATGTCAATCAAATTGCGCTCCACCGAAATTCAATCAGCCGTTCAATACCCGCTGGTTCTGGAAAAATTTCACCGTGATAAGTTAGGTGAAATGATTTTGAAGTGTGCTGTCAATAGCGTCAATCCCTGGGATTGGATGGAATGACAGCTCACTTCAACTTTCTTGCGGTAATCTTCAAAGATACCCTCCGTCTGGGGAGAATAGAGAGTTATGACTGACTCCTACCGACTAAAGCTCACTCCACATAAATTTTTACTGTTGCTCGGTTGCAGCATTTTTATTGCCAAACTGGACATATAAAGAAGCCAATTTTACCTGTGATAGCTACTTCCATATGGGAGGGTCGACTATGCACAGCTATGAGGTCTTTGCATCATTATTGGTAAAAATACAAGAGTCTTAATTTTAAACCAGAACGGTCCGTAAACTTTTTCAGAATACAGAAGGCATTTAAAGAATACACCAGTCGCTGTCAGTGTGACCACGCCTCGCGCTCGGTCAGAAGTGTTGACCAAAGTAAGCTGAAGTTGATCGATACTTCCAGCGCTTCGAGCGCTGATCGAAGCGAGCCAGCATTTAATTTGTTGCTAACTGTCTCCACAAATTGTCGCTTGAAGCGAGTTGCGGTAAGTAAAGTGGACTTGAATTGAAATTGATTATTGATTGTGGGTTCTAAGTTTTTGGATAAATGGAGGTTTGATTACCTTGTACCCTAATTGCGTAACACGGTTTCAATCAAAAACTGAGGGTTTCGAAGGATATTGCTAATCCATTGCTTCATTGGTTAGGAAAATTCGTCTGATTAGCAACGTAAATAACGCAATGAAATTAGCCAATTGATCGCAATGTCTGTCAAAATGAGCGATCAATTGGCATTTTATGTGTTTTACGCAATGACCCCGGTGTCTTCGCACGAAATATACTTAGCTTAAGAGCGTTTACGCCGTACGGCATTTCATACAAACTTTCAAGCCCTTATTTTTCAAAATAAATGAACCGATTTTAATGAAACTTCATACGCATAAGCAGGATACAAAGGTCTAAAAAGTTAGTAGAAGTTAGTAAAAGTTTTTGTATTGACAAGTATGTTTACTCATAAATCTGTAAACATACTTGTCAACACAAAAAGAATACGCTTAAGAGCGTTCACGCCGTACGGCATTTCATACAATCTTTCCATCCCTTATTTTTTGATGAAGTCCTAAAATCCGTTTACCACAAGCTCAGTGGGCGTCGTCGTAAGCGGATTTCTGACTCTAATGTAAGTCATACACGCTACGGTCTACCGGAGAGGTTACCTGTGCAGGTAAACCACACGTCGGTAGCGTGTATGGGGACACCGTACGGTGTCACTCAAAAGAATTGGTTTTCTATTTTGCGCCGGTCGCCTGCGCAGGTTCAAAAAACTGCACAGGTCTATTCTCAGACACGCTCCGGTTCACCTGCGCAGGCATACCTGCACAGGAAGACCTCTCCGGTGGACCGTAGTGTGTATGGCCGGCTTAAGATAAAGTAAAAGTTATAAAAAAGGAGACCTCGCAATTCGACGATTGGATTCGGTATGCTTTAAAAATCCTTCACGTAAGACATTCCTTCTCAGGCAATCAGCGTCGCTAGCAACCAGCGTATTTCGAAAAAAAAAAACTCATGCCAACATGACAAAAGAAAAAGACAGACATCGCAGGCACTTCATTATTCACCAAACATGTTCTTTCTTAAACTCTGTCCGAATTAGAACCAAAGTTCCCAAATTGGTTTCTCCGATTTCAAATCACAATCAGAACTGTTCCGCAACCAACCTAATTCGGATTTTATTATCTATTCGAAATGTAAAGAATCCGGTCCAATGTCCCGGTTAGACCGACTTATCTGAGCGGATATCCGGGTCCGGTGACCCGGGTAATAAGCGGCAAAGTGCATTGGATTACCGACGGACCCACAATCTGGCGATAGTCCAAAACTGGGTGTTTTTGGATCTGTAGATAAATATATTGGTGGACGATGAAAAATGGGATGAAGTGAGGAAATTTATTTTGTTTTGCATTGTTTAAACTGAACGTGAGGCCTGCTGGGATTAACGACGAAGAAAACAATATGGGGATTTCTCAGTAGCAGCCCGGAGTCTGAATTTGTGCCAGGTTGATGGCAACAGGCTCGCCCCCTATTCTTTTTTTTTTGCTAGCCTGTGCTGTCCCACTGCTGAGCAAAGGCCTCCCCCAAATCCTTCCAGGAACTGTTTTCCCGCGCCACCTCAAACCAGCCCTCGCGGTACGAGTAAAAAAAATAAAAAAATCTATTCTACTAGGGTACACCCCTGCAATGGCGTAACTATACCTTTTGGGGCCCGAGGCAAATTCAAGGGATGGGGCCCTCCCTCAATGTACAGAAGCAACGTTATAGTTTTTTTTTTACGAGCACTTTTCCGCGACTTCTTGTACTTCTTGTTTCTTGACTTCTTGTAACATGTAACACTTGACTGCTTCGTTGGTCTAGTGGTCGCAAACGCTAATGCTGAGCATGAGGTCCTGTCGAAAAAATTAGACAAACAATGGGAAGAAGGAACAAAATGTTCGAAACCTAAATGATGTCCTTTGTTGCACATTTAAAAAAAAAATTGCATTTATAAACTTATGTTAGGATCCTCCTGCCATGTGCTCATGGCCTTCTCAGGCCGGGGCCCCTCTGGCTGGAGGCCCGTGGCATTTTGCCCCAATGCCACATAGTTACGCCACTGCACCTCTGCCTAACTTCGTGGATTGCAAGCGTGATGTTATGTATTAAAACAATATGATAAATCCTTGAATCCCTCACTGAGCAAGCGTAGTGATCATCGCTTGGTTCTTCTATTTGTGAGAAGAGTATTTTACTGGTTTTACCGCAGCGAGGTGATTACGTAACAGACATAAAATGGCAATCGATTGCAATGTCTTACATTTTGACATCCATTGCTTCAAAAGCTTGAAAAATTCGTCCGCTCAACAATGCGAATAACGCAATAAACGTGGCTGAACTGTCAACAGGGCCGTTTAAGGCAACAAACACACTGTTTCACAATAAACATTTCATTCCTTCCTAATATAAATTATCTAAATTGATCTGCCTAGCCTTTTCCCAACTATGTTGGGGTCGGCTTCCAGTCTAACCGGATGCAGCTGAATACCAGAATTCTACATGGAGCGACTACGATACCCCTTGGTAAGACTGGTTGTCAGACTTTCGGGCTTCTGACTGCCCGTAACGACGTCAAAGATCCACGAATGACAGCCGGGACCAACGGCTTAACGTGCTTTCCGGGGCATGGAGGGGTCACGGTATGTAAAGATGGTCACCCATCAACAGACCAACCGCGGCAAGCGTAGCTTAACCTGATCGATCGATCTGTGCGGCTGTTATTATTTAGCCACGGGCCCCTCCATCCATCCAACATAAATTTACTAAATTAGTACCTACATTTTGAATAACGCTTTAAATAATACATACTATTAACCCGAATACCCGGTAGAATTCTCCTCACATTTGATATTATTTACGCAGCCACCGAACGATTTATGCCCGGGTTTGTTTAGAACACATACGGATGTTCTGAAACTACGGAGTTCACCGGATATTAAATTCCTAGTACATTTAATACAGCGTAGGTAGTGGTTGCTAAATCCGAAATAAGGAACTCCAAACAAAGGGCGTGCTGGCGTGATGTGCTTGTCGGAAATACGTCATTCATTTGACTATTCGGAACGTCAGCGCCATCTGGTGGCGCTGGACAGAGTCTTGCCTGAGTCCGTGGAGGGGTCGAGGAGAGCGAGCTTCGAGGTGCAGCGGGGGACTTGACCATTGGACATCGGACGGACAACATGTGCTTAGAAACTGTCCGTTCCTGTTCCGTATCGTTGAGTGTGTACCTACAATGTGTGATTCGCTAGTGTAATTAAACTGTTCGTGAAATTATAATCTGATTTGAACTGCAAACTGTTTTTCTATTGCGCAATAACCAGCACTACCCATAGTTCGCCCACAATAATTAAAATATGCCTGATGATAACGAGGCGCACTATACCTTCTCCGACATGCTTTTGTTTAGTTTTTTAAGCAGCCCGAAAATCTGACATCCAGTCATACCAAGGGGTATCGTATTACTCAGTAACTGGGTTGTGGAGGTCAGATAGTCAGTACCTCCATATAAAATACTGGTATTCAGCTGCATACGGTTAGACTGGAAGCCGACCCCAACATAGTTGGGAAAAGGCAGGCAGATAATGATGAGATTCTTCTCATCATTATCTGCCTGCCTTTTCCCTGCGTGCTAATCTGTGTTAGTTTCTTCTTTGAATGAGAATTTTTCCCAGTGGTGACACAGCTGATATTCATCATCATTACCATCATTTCAGCCGAAAGACGTCCACTGCTGGGCATAGGCCTCCCCCAAGCACCTCCACTTCGACCGGTCTTGTGCTTCTCGCATCCAAAGAAAGAAAGAAAAAGAAAGAAAGAAAATACATTTATTTAGCACAGACTAAAAGACACACAGTACCTACACCAGAGATAATAGTCGGGTTCCTGCGGCCTTCTCAAGGTCGGTTCACCTTGTGGGAGGCCGTTCCAACGCTACATCTTCCGGTACGCGGTCGTGGCACAAAATACAGATAGTACAGAAGGCAATCACATGTATGTACTTCACTTTTCATACCTACGCTCGGCGGTCGCGCTAGGGTTGTCAACTTTGGCTTATGCACAAAAAACTATCGTGGTAGTGGCACTCGTATCTAGTTGTTTGATTTATTGTTGAGCTTATTCTACAATATTAAAACAAAACAATAAGCATAGTATTACAATACAAAAAGTTTACAGAACATAAACCTATAAAATTTTACATTTGTCAATTTTCACTATCGAAAATCCCTAATAACTTCAAAATGGATTACCCTATTTACACAATTTATTTTGCCCTATCCGTTTTAGACCTAAACCTAACAAATGACACTAAAACAACATAATATCTACACAAAAAAAATTATGTTTTCAACTTACGTAATAGTTGGTGGCGTGAATTTACCTCACAAAAAAGTTACTTCGTTTATACTGATTCAAAATAGGAAACTATTATATAAATCGAGCTTAGATAGGCATTTTTTGTTGCTCCATTTTTGCACTTCACAGACGCGTGTCCCAAGCGGATGGTCACAAATGTCAAAAGCACAATGACCTAATCATCATCTGCCTAGCCTTTTCCCAACTATGATGAGGTCGGCTTCCAGTCTAACCGGTTGCAGCTGAATACCAGTATTTTACATGGAGCGACTGCCTATCTGACCTCCACAACCCAGTTACTGGGTAATACGATACCCCTTGGTAAGACTGATTGTCAGACTTTCGGGCTTCTGACTACCCGTAACGACTAATAAAAGCACAATGACCTAATAATTTCGTTAATGTACTTTTGTATTAATAAAAATTTTTTACGAAAAAAAAACAACCGACTTCCAAAAAAAACACTACAAATTGAAAAATAACTTTAATTTCGGAAGTCGGTGTCTTTGGTTCCGCATTTTCGTTTATTGACACCGACTTCCGAAATTAAAGTTATTTTTCAATTTGTAGTGTTTTTTTTGGAAGTCGGTTTTTTTTTTTTCGTAAAAAGTTTTTATTTTTCACTTTTTAGTGGGTCCGTTTGTAATTTATCTAAGTTACAATAGCCTAATGTCAACTGCTCATCACTTGTTACAAAATATTGCTTTTCGCGATGTTGGGACGTTAATTGTTGAGGAGTTCTCCTGGTAAGAACCAGGAGAACTCAACAACCACTCACCATACGCTTTGTGACGAGCATAAATTGCTTAGCAACCTTAATAAAGTAATCGAATCGCAACCCGTGTCATATTTGTCACTGAGTACTTCCAATGGCCATCTGTGGTCTTCTTCATCAGCTCCACTTTACCAAATGATGATTTCCGAGAGCAAATGCTCAAGTTATTTAAAAAAATACCCAAATCATTATAGCTTTGCCTATAAAATTTGAGGGTTTCCCTCGATTTCCATGGGATCCTCTCATCAGATTCCAATTTGATGATAATGGGACCACCTCGAGAGTATACCCTTTCAAACAAAAAAAGAATTTTGAAAATCGGTCCACTATTGGCGGAGTAATTGCGTAACAAACACACAAAAAAAAAAAAAAACATACCGTCGAATTGAGAACCTCCTCCTTTTTTGAAATCGGTTAAAAAGATCATTTAAATTCATTATTTTGTGATGATAGTATGGCTTAAAGAGGGTGAATACTGAGGCAATAATCACACTAATATTATGAAGGCGAAAGTTTCTGAGTGTGTGGGGGGGTGTGTGTGTGTGTGTTTATATGTTTGTTACTTCTTCACGCTCAAACGGCTGGACCAATTTTAATAAAATTTGAATAGGCTACGTTTTATGCCGATATTTCCACGGGATCGACACTTACGCGGGTGAAACCGCGGGGTGCAGCTAGTAGAGATGTATGGAGAAAAAAAAAACATGCTGAAAGGCAATACTCGTAATTTTAAGAATGTTCACAGTCTGATCTCAATCTCAATCTGTAAAATCATCATCTGCCTAGCCTTTCCCCAACTATGTTGGGATCGGCTTCCAGTCTAACCGGATGCAGCTGAATACCAGTATTTTACATGGAGCGACTGCCTATCTGACCTCCACAACCCAGTTACTGGGTAATACGATACCCCTTGGTAAGACTGGTTGTCAGACTTTCGGGCTTCTGACTACCCGTAACGACTGTCAAAGATCCATGAATGACAGCCGGGACTAACGGCTTAACGTGCTTTCCAAGGCACGGAGGGGTCTCGGTATGTAAAGAGGTCACCCATCCACAGACCAACCGCGGCAAGCGTAGCTTAACCTGATCGATCGACCTGTGCGACTGTTATTATTTAGCCACGGGCCCCTAAAGGTCTCAATCTGTAGAAAATACCTCTAATTTCCCTACATTTTTGACAAGTTTTTAACATTGATTATCGCTGAGATGAGATTACTACTAGAGACAATTTTGAAAGATTTGATTACGACTACATTTCAAACTCAAACCGTCTTATTACAAAACGAGATCTAATTTTAGACCTAGTCTAAACCTTCGAGCCAGTTACTCTATTTTGTACTTTATTCTGACAAACGTAAAGTTCTTAATGCAAAATTGACAACTTAGACTCGGGTTTAACGTCAGTTTTTGTAATAAGAACATTAGCTTCGTTGGATTATAGTTCGAAATTTAAAAATGGCTGGATGGTTTAAACCTGGGTCTAAAAATATATCTTGTTTTGTATTATGGCCGAAAGCATTTATATCAATTAAACCAATTACAGGCACTTTCGAATTGTCAAGGGGTCGGTCAGTCAGAAAGATGAAGCTAGTTGCCCATTCCATAGCGTAGGTACCTATGGAGAAGAACGGGCAAGAAACTCCATGGACACTCTTTTAAATAAAAATAATTTGGTTACAAAATAATATGGTTATGGTTATTTCGAAAGTTTTTAATAACGGGAATTAGAAAATAGAAAATATTTATTGTCCAAGTAAGCAGGTGGTTAACAGCAAGTTAAGACGACATGAGTAGCTTAAAATGTTACTATAGCTAGGTTACAATATAGTATTAACTAGTGAGCCCCAAACTAGACAGTTAGTCTGTATCTTGGGGCTCGGAGTACGAATTCCAGAGTGGAGACTAGAGAGGTGATTTCAGGTATGGTATGGTACGTGTGTATGTGTGATATTTGTGTGGTGTGTGTGTATATGTGTGATGTGTGAGTGGTGTGTGCGCGCGTCAGGTGTGTGTGTGTGTGTGTAAGTGAGCGTGTTTGTTCCATTGTGCTTCGTTTAATTTGGTGTCAGGTGAGTGTCTTTATATTAATTGTTCCAGTCATCATAGCCAGTGTTAAGCAAAATTTCCTTTACAATTTTTTTTTGCAGCCGAATGAAGCCTAATATTTTTAATTTCGCAGAGTTTGCATTTCGCAGAATTGTCCTTTTAGTCTCTCATGACTGCTATTTTTATTTTCGCAGAGTTTGCATTTCGCAGAATTGTCCTTTTTAACCGACTTCAAAAAGGAGGAGGTTCTCAATTCGTCGGAACCTTTTTTTTTTTAATGTATGTTCCCCGATTACTCGAAGCTTGCTGGACCGATTCCGGTATGGTCTCGAGGTGGTCCCATTGTCACCAAGTTGGAATCTGATGAGGGAATCCCATGGAAATCGAGGGAAACCCTCAAATTTTATAGGCACACCAATAGCGATTTGAGTATTTTTTATAGCAACTCGTGCATTTGCTCTCGGAAACCACCATTTGGTGAAGTGGAACTGATGATGAAGACTACTGATGGCCATCGGAACTACACAATAATAAGTATTTCACGGGTTGCGATTCGATTAGGTATGTACTTTAATTTGGTTACGAAGCATTTATGCTCGTTACAATGCGTATTTTGAAGTGGAGCTGATGGTGACTTCTCAATCAGCTCCAGTTCTCCTGGTTCTTACTAGGAGAACTACTCAACAATTAACATCCCTGCATCGGGAATAGCAATATTTTGTAAAAGGTGATGAGTAGTTGACATTAGGCTATTGTAACTTAGATTAATTACAAACTGATCCACTAAAAAGTGAAAAATAAAAACTTTTTTACAAAAAAAAACAACCTATTTCCAAAAACACTACAAAGTGAAAAATAACTTTAATTACGGAAGTCGGTGGCAAAAAACTAAATTACAGATCTGAAATTAAAGTTATTTTTCACTTTGTAGTGTTTTTTGGAAGTCGGTTGTTTTTTTTGTAAAAAAGTTTTTTAGTCTCTCATGACTCTAGATAAATTAAAACCGAGGAAGAAAGATGTCGTGCCTTTTAACGCTGATGGAACAGGTCGAATAGTTTCCGCCGAAGAAAAAGTAACCAATTCCCCATTCCAAAGATGGATTACGGCGGAGATGGCAATCGTTCAATTTGGTGACCAATATAGAAATATTGAGGACGTGAAGGTACAGTCAACAAAAGAGATAAGTATATAGGATCGTCGGATATAGTTGAAGTTTAGTAAGAAACCGATGGATGTTCTCGAATCAAATTTAGTTTTATTAATAGGAAACAAACAGCTCATTTATCAAATTAAATTTCAGTATATCCGACGATCCCGCATACTTATCTCTTTTGTTGACTGTACGAGTAGATATTAAGTTTACTTTCTCATTTCCGATACAGGGGGCCTAAAAATGCCACCTTGGCAGAATCATAAAAGGATAACATTATGAATCATAATATGGCGAAGACAGTCCGTGTTTTTCTTTCTTTTCGCTGCACTACTTATGTATAATCATCCGATGGGAATTGGACTTAGATTAGAATTTAGTAGAGACAAAAAAAATAACTGAAAAATCCTTCACCAATGGGATTTGATACGATTAACTTAACAGTAAACTGTACATTATGATTCATAATGTTATCCTTTTATGATTCTGCTGAAGTGGCCTTTTTAGGCCCCCGGATAGCGCAATCCACGAAGACGCGCCCCACTCTTCGTACTAGTAGTACTCTTCGTCGCTAGTAGTTGTTGCTAGTTGATTCCGCTAGAGTTTTAGTTTGTTGTTTTCTACACACTAATTACCCACTAATAAGTAATTACTTTGTATCGACAAAATTAAAACACTAGCAAGCACTGCAAGCGATTAGGAAGAAGAGTGGGGCGCGTCTTCGTGGATGGCGCTATCTATACTGGTGTATTGATTTATTTTTCAATACCCGGTCACAACTAATACGATACAGTTAAAAGAATAGAGAAGTCTCTCTTTTCCATAGATTCTTCACTCTCACTTCGACTATTCAATAAAAACAAATCAGTGTTTAAACTTAAAACAAAGTCAAAACCTTATTTCTTAATTTTATATCTAAAGTAGCTGCGCCCCGCGTTTTCACCCGCGTAAATGTCGGTCCCGTGGGTATAACGAGATAAAAAGTAGCCTATATCACAGATTACTAAATAGTTACTTCGTAACAGATACATCACTCCCATACAAAAGCGAAAATACCTACGCTATAATAGCCTACAAAATCTTACTAATAATACCAGCTGTTTACAGCGAGAAAAAATGTACCTTAAGCTCGCACACAGAGAGTTGAGATTGTTTTGCCCGCCGCGTAACCCACGTGCGAGCGCGTCATCGAGCGAATGTGCTAGGGTCGTACCTATGATGATAATATTGGTAATAAAACGAATGTTGTAGAAAAACAATAATTTTTTATTTGTTGATCAAATATGTTCTATTTTAATAAAATGATAGATGCATTTTTTTCCTTCTCTGAATTCCCGATTATTAAATTTTATTGTCGAAAATATCCGAAACTGCGTACCTAAATAATTTTAATAAGTACCTAATCAAAAGGGAAACAGGAGCAAAGCGGAGGAAAATGAATTGTTTTTAAAATTTCCAAGACGGTACTGCCAGGCCGATCCATTATGACTTTGTCCAAATTATTTAAAAAAGCTTTTTCTAATTCTTCAATATAATAATTATTAAAAGTTTCTGGTGGGACTTTAAGCCCGCCATAAAAAGACGAATCCTTATTATAAGCTTTGAAATGAGTAAACAGTGCTGTTTCGTCAAAATTAGGTTTCTCCTGTAACAAAGCATTGAAGCTAGTGCAGTTATGTTTTTTTCTACACTTACCTATATAATAAATATCCTGATACATAAGTCAACGCTCTTTACTTTGACACCCATCCACTGCACAATAATTACGTGGTTTCGGCATTTTGATACTCAGCGCGGTAACCGTGACGTGCGAGCGAGCGCTCAGGCGCAGGCGGCGTGCGGCAACCCGCTGTCGGTTGTACCGACGGCGGTACGCGAAGCGGTAGGCATATAACGCGTGGCCTTGAGCGAGTGACGGACGCCTGCCTATATGGTAATCAAGGGTGTCAGCTACCTCCGTACAAATTTTTATCAAAATTGGTCCAGCCGTTTGAGCGTGAAGAAGTAACAAACATATAAACACACACACACACACTCACAAACTTTCGCCTTTATAATATTAGTGTGATTCATTTATTTTAGGCAACGCAGGTTAAGCAGACGCTAATCATTGCAACGATTATAAACACAGACGCTAATCATTGCAACGATTATAAACACAGACGCTAATCATTGCAACGTTTATAAACACAGACGCTAATCATTGCAACGTTTATAAACAGGGAGGCACAGGGGCGCTTTGTCATTACCCAGTACATGCGTTGCGAACAATAGGCAACCCCGCCGCCCTAATGCTGCAATAGCATATTACTACAATTGATTTTACTTTAAAACTTCATAAAAATAGAATTCTAGTTAACTCCAATATTCAGTTGTTAATTAAAACACGATAAACTATATGGACAGACCGCAATTGCTACAATGACTGGGATTTCAGTCGGCGAAATTGGATTTCCACAGAATCTATTCAACGACCTGCTAAACTAGATCAAGTAGGTATTTATGTAAATAAACAAACTCATCATCTGCCTAGCCTTTTACCAACTATGTTGGGGTCGGCTTCCAGTCTAACCGGATGCAGCTGAATACCAGTATTTTACATGGAACGACTGCCTATCTAACCTCCATAACCCAGTTACTGGGTAATACGATACCCCTTGGTAAGACTGATTGTCAGGCTTTCGTTCTTCTGACTACCCATAACGACTGTCAAAGATCCACGAATGACAGCCGGGACCAACGGCTTAACGTGCTTTCCGAGGCACGGAGGGGTCACGGTATGTAAAGATGTTCACTCATCCACAGACCAACCGCGGCAAGCGTAGTTTAACGTGATCGATCGACCTGTTCGGCTGTATTTATGTAAATAAACAAACTATGAAGAAATAAAAATTGAGCCAGTCCCGTTTGTCTGGGCACAAGCGCTAATGTTGAACATGAGGTCCTGGAAATCCGAGTGTTATTGGATTTTCATCAAAAATTGCTCAAAAGTGACGGAGTCCAGATTATGTCCTATTTATTTTTTTCTGAATTGGCCCGCTCCTCTTAACCTCGATCACGCCAGATGGAAAGCGATGGATGAGGTCTATGACGGAACGAGTGTGCCCAGAAGATGCCTAAAGCACTGGAGCCCCCACGCATCGACGAAACACAGCAGGCTGCTTGACGCCGGACTCCGGTGGGACCGGACGCAAACCAGGCGGGCGTCAGCCCTGTTTTTTTTTGTTGTCGGGGGAACCGACCTCCGGGGAGGGAGGCCGGGGAGTGTGGGATTTTTACCACCCCGGTGATCACCATTAGCACATAGGGACGGTCCCGGTTCTTCTTAAAAGTCCAATTCCGGAACCCCCCGTGCAACGCCTGTAAGGCACATCCCTGGGGAGACTGTAAAGGGGCCTCCCCTGAGCCTCGCTATGCAGGCAGCACGTGGCCACTGTGCCACCGTCTTCCCTGGGGTCACTTGGTGGGCGGACAGAGTCCCCACAAGCAAGGGAAGAATTGGCAAGTCAAATAAGGTTGGGTGTGACTTTCCAGGATGCGCCGAGCACTCGGTTCAGTTGAGTAACTGGCGGAACAAACTGCGCTACACGAGGAGGCTTCTTTATGCATCCCAAAATTGTTGATGACAATGAACTCGCCCCATACTTCCCGTGGGTGTCGTAAAAGGCGACTAAGGGTCGTACCGGAGAGTGGGCAGCAGCGTTCTCTATGCATTCCACCACCATACTATACTGCGATCGCCAACCCGCCTGCCAAGCGTGGCGATTATGGCAAACCCCCCCCCTTTGGGGGAGGCCTATGTCCAGCAGTGGATGTCTTTCGGCTGAAATGATGAATAGACTCGCCCGGGGTATAACAGGGTCTTAAACATTACTAGCGAAACGTGGGTGTAATATAGATGCACTTCCGTCTAATCCTTGGGGAATACACGCGAGATTTTTATGTATGTTATGTAAGATCTATTCAAATGTACGTTTCGAATTGATGTTATTTCAAGTTAAACAAATATCAACCTTATTTTAAGAGCGTTTACGCCGTACGGCATTTCATACAAACTTTCAAGACCTTATTTTTCGAAATGAATGAACCGATTTTAATGAAACTTCATACGCATAAGGAGGATACAAAGGTCTAAAAAGAACAAGAAAGAACAAGAAAAAACATTTTTGAAATGTCTTATTTAAAAGAAGATAACTGGAAATCTCTGTTTCTATGGAAAATATAAAATCGGTCTAATTTGGCTGTAACACTATTTTTCGAAAATGTTCTCTACTAACTTTTTAGACTTTTGTATCCTGCTTATGCGTATGAAGTTTCATTAAAATCGGTTCATTCATTGCGAAAAATAAGGGCTTCAAAGTTTGTATGAAATGCCGTACGGCGTAAACGCTCTTAATCACAATTTTGTTGATTTCAACTTGCACTTTTGAAAAAGTTATAAAAATGTTTGAAGTCGTAGCGTAAACTGAACTTAATGGAAAATGAAGTTATTTTTCCATAAACTTATATTTGTTTACATTTTGGTAACTGAATTGCGAACGCAGTATATTTACATAATAATTTCTGTTTCAGAAAGTTCAAATTGAATTAAGTGCAGTCAGCAACAAAAGTCGATTAACACTTTAGTTTTTTTTTAATCTCATTTATTGAGCAAAATATTAACACTTCAGTTTTTTTAATCTCAGTTATTGAACAAAATATTAACACTTCAGTTTTTTTAATCTCAGTTGGTTATTGAACAAAATATTTGTTAAAAATTGAATTGTACTTCTGCTGTAATTTTGAACAAATATTTTCCTCAATAACTGAGATTAAAAAAACTGAAGTGTTAATCGACTTTTGTTGCTGACCGTACCTACTTATATGGAAAGCCAAACAAACAAATACCAAAATAATGTTAATAAAGTGTAAACAAAACGTTTTATTTTAACAACGAACGACCAACTTCCGACCCTGTTTCGCAAGTATAATATTGTTCTTTATGAAGCCAACTTTTAATTTTATTTATTGTGTAAGGTGAATGGGTAGTTGAGACCGCGAAATTCAAATTTCCTTACGTTTTTTGCAATTTGCAGGTCAGTGTCAGGTTATATCTTAATCAAAATTTGATTCGCGACAATAACAGGTACATATTTAGAGAATTTTAATCATTAGAATCATTAATACATCTTTGTAAGTCAGATTTCTACCATTAACACTTTTCCATATTGGTGGTTGGTGGTAGAAATCTAGCTTAGAAAGATATATTAATGATTCTAATGACAATAATTCTCTAAATAAGTTATTGTCGCAAATAAAATTTTATCACGATACAATCTGACACTGACCTGCAAATTGCAAAAAACGTAAGAAAATTTGAATTTCGCTGGGACGGGAGAAGACTTCCTTGGGGGACATATACGAGGACCTTGTTGGTGAAGTTCTTCAGATAGGTGAGGGGTTTATTGCTAAGTAGGTAATAACAGCCGCACGGGTCGATCGATCAGGTTAAGCTACGCTTGCTGCGTTTCGTCTGTGGATGGGTGACCATCTATACATACCAAGACGCCTCCGTGCCTCGGAAAGCACGTTAAGCCGTTGGTCCCGGTTGTCATTTCTGGATCTTTGACAGTCGTTACGAATACCTAGTTACTTTAGGGCCGAAGCCTGCCGGGTCAGCGGGATTGTCCGAAAGGGTTACCGCTGGCCCGGAACATACAGGGCTAAGGAAGGAACACGGGTGGGTTTTAGTCAGTAAGAGTCGACACTCCCTTCCACTCCACCCAGAGCGGGAGGAGTCTTTTGATGATTTCCCAACAGCAAAAAAAAAAGGGTTGTAGCAGATAGCGTTCTATAGTTACTGCCTACCTCTGTTGGAAGAAGGCGTAAATCCATTTTTTTCAATTTCAAAATTTCTTTGTTATGAAAAAAATCGAGACACGTCCAAAATAATCCCGCCAATTCCGTTTTACAGACGTTATTCCGGCCGGCCGACACGCCCGAACGGGCGCCGGAATTGGGACGCGGAGGGACCAGTCGGCTGGCAAACGAATCGGTCAGTGAATAAAATCCTATTTCCCCGAGTTTTATCGCTTCGTTCAGAGTCAGGTGAGTAGTGGGAGGATAGCAGAAGTTTAACGTGGCTGTTTGTCTTAGCTTGAATGGTGTGTTTTAGTTCAGTTGAGCTTGTTTGATGAATGTTGCTAGTTTTGTTGACTTTAGTTACCTGGGGGCCTAAAACGGCCACTTTGGCAGAATCATAAAAGGTTTACATAATGGACAGTTACCTGTTAAGTTATTCGTATCAAATCCCATTGGTAAAGCATTTTACAGTCTTTTTTTTTTTGTCCGTGCTAAAATACCAATCAATCCAATCCAAATCCAATCCCAATCTCTTTGATTATACCTATGTAAAGCAGCGAAAAAAAGAAAAAAAAAGGACTATCTTCGTCATATTATGATTCCTAATGTTATCCTTTTGTGATTCTCCAAAGTGTCCTCTTTAGGCCACTTTGGAGACAATCTTGTCAAAGAGACGGTCAGTCAAAAAGATGAAGCTAGTTGCCCATTCCAAATCGTAGTAGGTTCCTATGGAGAAGAATGAGCAAAAAACCTCATAGCCTAGAGAATTTTCAATGTTAGTTCACATAAAAAAAAAACCAAAAAGTTCAAAAACTACCCGTTTTATGAAAAACAGACATTTTAAAAGTTGTACTACTGTCAGTTTTCATATTTCATATTCAAAATCGGGCGGACACTGAATTTTTATGGAATCCAATCGACTCGTTTTCAGAATCGCTCGCGTTTCAATCACGAATATTATGTTATTACTCAAACGTCTGGTAATAAAAACTCCCTGTGATTTGATTCGAGATTACGCTTCACTAATAATTGCTTTTTTTATGAGTTTCGAGATGAATAAGTCATGGTTTGACTGTGAGACAGTCTTTTACCAAAAAGTAAAAAAAAATCTGTGATTTAAGTATTCCGTTTATTTTTTGTCTAGAGATATGGAACATTAAAAAGTAGAAATTTTTCTTTTTACATATTTCATCTACTTTTACAATATTTGTTAATAACTTGTAAATATGAGAGCACCATGTATCTATCACATAATTGATTTACCTGTCATTGCTTCAATTTTAATTCTTTTTACCTTTTGTGGTAGACTAATTTTATTCTAGATGCATCGTCTTCATATATCATTATATTATGTATAGAAAACCTTGTAAAACATTTTAAAAGACTAACGGTGGAGTTTCTTGCCCATTCTTCTCCATACGAAAACTACCTTTTGGAATGGGCGACTAGAATCAATTCTATTTTGTTAGTTGTAATTTTTGATGTTCAAATTTTGAACATCAAAAATTACAACTAACAAAATAGAATTGAAGTGCCTTTAATGTGCCTATCTATACATATAGAAAGAAAGAAAATACGTTTATTTGCGGTAAACATGACGCAATATAGAACATAAACTAAAAAAATAAAAATAAGAAAGGCTTGGGGGAAACATGCGTCACATCCACGCAAAACGGCTATCGCTCAGCATTATGCTGCGACCCTATGCAAGACATAAAATTCAAAGTCCTGACTGACTGACTGATATATCAACGCACAGCCTAAACCACTGGTCCTAGAGACATGAAATTTGGAGCGAAACACTAAGAAAGGGTTTTTCGAAATTCCACCCCTAAGAGTGGATGGGGGGAGGGTGAAATTTCACGCGGACGAAGCGCGACTTTTGAATAATAATTATAATCAATCAATCAATCAACTTAGCCTATCGCAGTCCACTGATGGACATAGGCCTCTCCCAGACTGTGCCACAGCACCCTGACCTCCGCTTTTCGCATCCAGTCTACCCCAGCCACCTTCTTTAGGTCGTCCGTCCATCTAGCTGGGGGGCGTCCCACACTGGATTGAATAATAATACCAACCTAATACTGTTCCACTGCTGGGCAAAGACCTCTTCTCTTATAGAGAAGGCACGAGCATTGTTCACCACGCTTGCTCAAGGCGGGTTGGCGATTTCAGACTTATGTATCACACTAATATTATAAAGGCGAAAGCTTGTGAGTGTGTGTGTGTGTTTATTATGTTTGTTACTTCTTCACGCTCAAACGGCTGGACCAATTTTGATAAAATTTTGTTTGGAGGTAGCTGATACCCTGGATTAACATATAGGCTACTTTTTATCCCGATATTCCCACGGGACCGACATTTACACGGGTGAAACCGCGGGGCGCAGCTACTTTAGATATAAAATTAAGAAATAAGGTTTTAACTTTGTTTTAAGTTGGAAAACTGATTTGTTTTTATTGAAAAGTCGAAGTGAGAGTGAAGAGTCTATAGAAAAGAGAGAGCTCTCTATTCTTTTAAGCTCTCCTATACCGGCCAACTGTATCGCATTAGTTGTGACCGCGTATTGAAAAATAAATCAATACACCAGTTAAGTAGGTATAGATAGAGCCATCCACGAAGACGCGCCCCACTCTTTATCCCGATATTCCCACGGGATCGACATGTACGCGGTTGAAACCGTAGGGCGCAGCTAGTATTTAGGTACATAAAGTAAAGCGCCTGTCTGAATTCAAACCTACGACCTACAACTCATAAGTCGCGTCCATTACTACAGCAATACACACATAAAGTAAAACACATAAGCAATTCATTAATTTAAGGTCAATTTTGGCCCTACAGTCTGAATAATGTCTGTTTAGTGCCGGACTTAAAGAATAACACCACCCCATACTTCCCGTGGGTGTCGTAAAAGGCGACTAAGGGTCATACCGGAGAATGGGCAGCAGCGTTCTCTATGCATTCCACCACCATACTATACTGCGATCGCCAACCCGCCTGCCAAGCGTGGCAATTATGGCAAACCCCCACTTTTGGGGGAGGCCTATGTCCAGCAGTGTACGTCTTTCGGCTGAAATGATGATGATGATGATGAGTCTGAATAAAATTGGACCGTAATATGTTTTACTGTCATATTTCTCGGTATAAGGAAGCCAATGTCCCGTGTATAATTATTCAACATTCGTGTATCAATACCCTACTGACAGATTGTGTGAAACACGCAGACCGAACGATTTGTATGAATATTTATTAAATTTTTGCATTGGTAAACTGTTTTTTTCTATCCTGTGGATTCAATTAGCTGTGGACGGAAGTATTTTTTTAAGCTGTGGTAACATGTCATGTGGGAAGGAAACAGCGATAAAAAAAGAAAATGTATCTTTTCAACTCGCAACAGGCGTGCGTGTGGAGGGGCCCGTGGATAAATAATAACAGCCGCACAGGTCGATCGATCAGGTTAAGCTACGCTTGCCTCGGTTGGTCTGTGGATGGGTGACCATCTTTACATACCGTGACCCCGCCGTGCGTCGGAAAGCACGTTAAGCCGTGGGTCCCGGCTGTCATTCGTGGATGTTTGACAGTCGTTACAGGTAGTCAGAAGCCCGTAAGTCTGACAACCAGTCTTACCAAGGGGTATCGTATTACCCAGTTACTGGGTTGTAGATGTCACATAGGCAGTCGCTCCATGTAAAATACTGGTAACTCTTTAGGGAATATTAGCAGCGCCTCGCGATTACACCCGCATAAGTTTCGATCCCATGGGATAAAAACTATTCTATTCCCGGGACTCAAACTTTCTGTGTACCAAATTTCATCTAAATCCGTTCAGGGGTTTAAGCGTGAAGAGGAAAACAGACAGACAGGCACACTTTCGCATTTATAATAGACTAGCAGCGCCCCGTGGTTTCACCCGCATAAGTCTCGATACCGTGAGAATATCGGGATTAAAAGTATCCCGTGTTATTCTGATGTATAAGCTATATTACTGTAAAGTATTGAAATAATTAAACAATCATAATAATCAGTGAACATTTACAATCAAACAAAACTCCATTAATATAATAACATTCATTTTCACGGTGTTGTGTCCCAGATTTTGCATAATCGTGAAAATTAAGCGATTATCTCGCTTTTAATGAATCTCCAATTCCACAATAATATTTATTTTTCACTAAGCTGATAAATTCAATAGAAAAATAAACAATTTTGCGAGCTTTGCCTGGTAACCGATTTAGTAAAAGCAATATAAATAATTCGATTACTAGCATGTCGTCAGAAACGCAGGTGGTCAAATACGCACTTCGTCATCTCTCAGGATAGTTTGTTTTGTTTAATTTTGTTTTGTTTTGATTCGTTTTGTTTTTGTTTGCTGTTTGTGAGCAGTGCTGGCCCCGACATACGAGTTGTACAATAGGTGGGTTCGAACCCAGGCTGGTGCCTTACTTTTTCTAAGTAAATTATTTCATCACCACTGCTCTCAAAACGGTGAAGGAAAACATCGTGAGGAAACCGGCATGTCCTAGAACCAAAAAATCGAAGACATGTGACTTCAACCATCCCGCACTGGGCCAGCGTGACAGATCCTAGCCACTATCCCTCACACTACTGGGCCCACTATCTCTCACAGAGAGGAGGCTTGTGGCCCAGCAGTGAGAACATTATAGGCTGATTTTGCTTATACTGCTACCTCAGGGTGTTTACCTTAAAAGTCAGTGTCATGAGTCTAGTTTTTTTTTTTTTGGATAGGAAGTCATCAAATGACTCCTCCCGCTCTGGGTGGAGCGGAAGGGAGCGTCAGTCTCTTACTGACTAAAACCCACCCGTGTTCCTTCTTTAGCCCTTTATGTTCCGGGCCAGCGGTAACCCTTTCGGACAATCCCGCTGAATGAGTCATGTAGTTAGAAAGGCTTTGAAAACAGTCAACGAAAACTGTCAAACAGTCAATGTTGGTCCGGCTTAAAACAGAAGACGAACTAGCAGGGGATCGAGGAGAGGGGGGTGGAGGGGAGGGGTTCAGGGATCAGACAGTTCTGAGTTGAGCTACACAATTACTCACAGCTTGCACAGACTGGACTGATCCTCTCAAATCTGTGTAGTTTTTCCAACAAAAGACCATTTCAGGTACTAATCTATTGTCCTTACATGATCTGATGGACCCTTGAGTTTGGATAGGCAATGTCGACTCCATTTGTCCATGGAGTTTCTTGCCCGTTCTTCTCCATAGAAATCTACGTTTTGGAATGGGCAACTAGCTTCAACTTTCTGACTAACCGACAGACTATTTAATTTTGACAATTCAAAAGTGCCTGTACAAGGTTTAATTGAAATAAATGCTTTGAGTTTGAGTTTATTTAGTTTTTTTTTTATATAATGTGAGTTGTAAATTTCAGTGATCCTGGTATCGTGTTTACAGAAAAAACAATTTCATTTCAGTCACTCGACATGGTACCTCTTCTTCCTCACTGCAGCACAGTGTCCATGTAGATTCAGCAATCTGTCATGGCTATTGGCATCGCATAAATACGGGGATTGGCAGTAATCCAGCCCATCCATCAGGCGCGCCGTGTCGCGGATAGCCGGGTAACTGCACACATCCGGGTATTCAGTTAGCCGCCTATAACTCCGGGATGTTAATTGGTTTAATTTGTGGAGCTCTTTTGGGTTAAGTTTCTTTTAGCTGAAGTTTTTTGGTGATGCTATGTGTGTTCGCAGATGTACTTGGCAGGGTGGCTGGTACAGCTGGATGAGAGGTGCCAAGAATGGAGCTGAATGGTGTACAATTGGAAAGACCTATGGCCAGCAGTGGACTGCTGTTGGCTGATAATGATGTACCTGACCTGACCTTTTTGGCGCAGCCGTGAGGCACACACTATTGTTGTTGAAACATAATTTTTATTTTTTGTTAATTTTGTGTTTCACGAACTGTGTCCAAATAAACTTTCTTCTTTCTTTCTTTTCTTTTCTTTCTTTTTTTTTTCTTTCTTTCTTTATGTACTTACATGTTTGTTTGTGGGACTCTTTACTCACAAAAACATAATATAAGACTTAGCGATATCTTATTTATTTATTACTAGCCGTGCCCCGCGGTTTCTCCCGCGTAAATGTCGATCCTGTGGGAATATCGGGATAAAACGTAGCCTAATTATGTTAATCCAGGGTGTCAGCTACCTCCATACAAAATTTTATCATAATTGATCCAGCCGTTTGAGCGTGAAGATGTAACAAATAGAAGAAGTAAGAAAATAAAATCAGCTGTTCCCTACATTTATGTTCGTATAACTCGTCAAAATGTATGAAACAGCTGATTTTTTTTTCGCAATTTCAGGTTTGGTCCCATAGTAAAAGTTGTTCATAATGATGAGTACAATGATCTCTTAAGAGGTTGTTAATGTTTTACCAATAACCCTGTATATGTAGCATTCAGGAACTCTCCTAACACCTATACGTAGTGATGGCTATGTCAATATCATTCACTCAAAATGTCGATCTTTTAATTTATCAATTCACTCTCGGTTTATTGCAGTTTTTTGCTCTGAAAATGCCATCAACTCCCGTCGGCCTCACTCTACATACGAGCTCAGCGCGGGTGATTTGTCAATCAAGCTGGACTATACATACGATGAGTGCCTATATCGGACACTCAACCAGTTACTCGAAACTGGGTTTTAATTACTTGTTAATTAAAATGGGACAGAGTTTTTCCAATACTGTATCTATATACATACATAAACTCACACCTCATTCCCATAAGGGTAAGCAGAAACTTCAGAACGCCACCTGGTACGATTCTTACATCCTCCATCCTACTAATATTATAAGCTATCTGCGCCCCGCGGTTTCACCCGCGTAAACGTCGATCCCGTGGGAATAATAGGATAAAATGTAGCCTATATGTTAATCCAGGGTGTCAGCTACCTCTATACAAAATTTTATCAAAATTGGTTCAGCGGTTTGAGCGTGAAGAAGTAACAAACATATAAACACACATACACAAACTTTCAAACAAAACAAACTTATTAGTGTGATGTGAAAGTTTGTGAAGATATTTGGATGTTTGTTACTCAATCACGCGTAAACCGTTGAACAGATTTGGATGAAAATTGGAACATAGATAGACCATTTCCTGGATTAACACATAGGATACCTTTTATCCCGATATTCCCACGGGATCGAAAGTTATGTGGGTGAAACCGCGGAGCGCTGCTAGTATAATAATTTATAAGATGATTTCGACTTCATACCTCTACGCGTTCCTGGGAAAAAGTGTCTTGATTGACAGACAACGAAATGATCCTATAAGGGTTCCGTAAAACAAAAAACGGAACCCTATTACTAAGACTTCGCTGTCTGTCCGTCCGTCTGTCTGTCACCAGGCTGTATCTCAAGAACCGCGATAGCTAGACAGTTGAAATTTTCACAAACTATGTATTTCTGTTGCCGCTAAAACAACAAATACTAAAAACAAAATAAAACGAATATTTAAGAGGGCTCCCATAAAAAAAAACGTGTTTTTTTCGGCGGTTTTGCCTTGTGGTACGGAACTCTTCGTGTGCGAGTCCGACTCGCACTTGGCCCGTTTTTTCTTTTTCAAGTACAGAACCTAAAAAGAAGCAAACTATGACAGTTTCCATAAAACAACATTTAAGTACACAACAACAATGAAGTCGAACACAAAGCTCTTAAAGTTCTCACAGATTTAAATTTCGGAAATAATTACAGGCTCCCCCTTGAACAGTCAGAGAGTAAGATCCTCACTTTGAAAGAGGAGTCTTAAAGGAGTTAGACATACGACTCGTTGCTTTATGATATCTTAACCTGTGGTTCAGGAGTGAAGGATTTGCTAGGCTTAGGGATTATTTTTCCATCGCCAGATAAATTTATCTGGCAGAATATTGATGCTCTGAAATTTATTTGGCATAACACACTTGGCATAATCTTCTTTAAACGAATATTTTTAAGGCATATAAATTATTTAACATAATTATTGTTTGGCCGAATGTTTATATGTCCGAATTTACAATGGCATACTTGGATTTTATTTGGCGTAATTTCACTTGGCATACTATGAAGATAACAGTAGAATTATTTTTTAACGAATATTGTTTGTTCGGTGTATTTTTCCATGTTATTTGAATGAACTATAAAAATAATGGTTTCTATAAGCGATTTCGGGATTTGGGGCACCCCGACTTGGGTTAGGTTAGGTTCGTTTAAGCCCGGTAGACAGAAATACGCCCCGCGAAGCGGGGCTCCGTCGACTCCTCTTATTTATTATTGCTTGTAAAACTCAAACTCAAACTCAAACCATTTATTTCAATTAAACCATTTACAGGCACTTTTGAATTGTCAAGAAGTCGGTCAGTCAGAAAATATGAAGCTAGTTGCCCATTCCAAAGCGTAGGTACCTATGGAGAAGAACGGGCAAGAAACTCCATGGACACTCTTTTAAATTGTATTTTTACAAAAATATTAGTTACATCATTAATGTTGAATTTACAAGTAAATGTGAGAACGATGTAAAAAAAAATACGTACGCGTTAAGAGCGTCCAGAGTACAGCAAATAGTAAGAAGACAACAATCCAAAAATAAAATAATTAAAAATAAGCCGAGGCAGCTGAGTGATGACCAGCCCCAACTGACGGCGCCCGTTCACGAACATGACGCATAGATCAGCACCATTCAGCTCAACCATTTTGAAGGGAGCTCACCTAAGGGTTCCTTCTATTTGGCAGAATCTTGATACTCCGATTTTTATTTGGCATAACTCACATGGCATAATCTTATTTAATCGAATATTTTTAAGGCATAAAAATTATTTAGCATAACTTTTGTTTGGCAGAATATTTACGTGTCCGAATTTACAATGGCATACTTTTATCTTGGCAGAATTTTTTTTCGCATAATTACCTTTGCCATAATTAATATTATGCATAATTTTGTTTAGCATAACATTTATTTAGAGATACGATTATTTGGTATGGGTGCATATTTGAACATCAAAAATTAAAATAGATGTATCTTCTTGTAAAAATTAGTGTTCAAAACATCAAAAACTTATAATATATGGAATAAAATTGATAATTTAAATAAAGTAAATTTATGCTGTCGAATGGTTAGATAACCTACGTGCAATGTATTTAAAATCGAATGGTTTGCAAAAGTGACATAGAATGTTCTAAATATAGCATGTATTGGTAGCATTTTCAATATTAAATTAAATTTGTGTCATAAAAAGTCAATACGTTGTGCTGCAAAATTTTGTGACAGAAACGAATCGCTGCGAAACCGACTTTACGCAGTCTTGTCTGCCCTACCCCTAGAGTGTAATTTAAACCCGCGTAGGCGCGGAGGGGTAGGGCGGCCCGCGAGCTGAGGAGCAGGTGGTTTGAAGGGCCGCCACCGCGGCTGAGGCTGGCCGGCGAAGCCGGCCAGCAAGCCGAAGCTGCGGTGGTGAGCGTTAAAACCATCTGTGACGATAAGCTCGCGTGGCGCCGCCCAAACCCCGCAGCGCCGGAGCCGTGACAGAAACAATGCTTGCTGCATGTTGCATGCCTGCTTGCATGCTGCATGCCTGCTGCATGTTGCATGCCTGCTTGCATGCTGCATGCATGCTGCATGTTGCATGCCTGCTTGCATGCTACATGCATGCTGCATGTTGCATGCCTGCTTGCATGTTGTATGCCTGTTTGCATGCTACATGCATCCAAGCCGACAATATTTTTGTAATTAACATTTAGGTTAGCGTTTTGATATTAGTAGTAATATCATGGTGTATTCTTGTTTGCATGTTTGAATGCTTCTTACAAGGAACTAAAAACAACTTATTTTCACAATCAATTGTTTTATTGAGTAAATACATGCAGAATCAACTATTTTAGTCGCATGTGTGTGGCGAAAAAAATCAGTTCTGCCTTTTAATGACTATCGATATAAAATGTATGCCAAAAGACGATTCTGACTGTGAATTTTCTGCGATATGATGGTTCTGCTTTTTAATTATTATGGATATAAACATTATGCCTAAAGATGATTCTGACTAACAAAATTATGAGTTTTGAATGTATGACAACTGAGTGTATGCGAAATGATTTTCTGCGAAATGAAGTTTATGCTATCCGTTGTTATGCAAAACAATATTATGACGTAAAATGTTCTGCTATAAAAGGTAGACCCCTCACCTAAACCAACTTAGACCCTAATTTTTTTTTTTTTTAATGATTAGATTAAAACTGTAACCCCTTCGCACGATCTCACGTATGCCAAAAGAGGATTCTGACTTACAAAATTATGAGTTTTGAATGTATAATAAATGAGTGTATGCCAAACGATTTTCTGCGAAATGAAGTTTATGCTATAAGCTGTTATGCAAAATAATATTATGACATAAAAAGTTCTGCTATAAAGGGTCCACCCTTTTTGCATGAAATAACTGTCAAGATTTCAGAATTTTTCCTCGAAAAAAGTTATCAGATGATTGAAAATCAGCCCCTAGTGTAGTTTGAGACTTCTTCAGGCTATAAACAACGACTAGGAAAAGTGTGCTAAACATGAATATTTGGGGCAACTTCACTTCATCCGGCTCGAAGGTCAAATCTAAGACCTAGGCTCACGTCGCACCGTGACGCTTGCGACCACTTACTAGCAGTCACAATAACTGTTTTAACAAAAACACAGCCTAAAAAACTCCGAAATTAAATAAAAAAAAACAATCAACACCTCATTTTTCAAAATTGGCTCAGAAGTTTTTGAGGCACGATCTAACATACATAGACACAACACATGATTATTTTGCTTATTTTTTCATATAAATGTACATATTAATAGTATTTTAAATATTAGTTTAATTGAAATATAGAGACAACTCAAAATTCTTTCTTTTCATAACTATTAGTAACTGCAACAAACAAACCCGTGGTGTTTCCAGAAAACTTTTCAGGCAGGCAACAATTACCAAGACTGAATCATCATCATCTGCCTGCCTTTTCCCAACTAACATGAATTCGGCTTGCAGCTGAAAACCAGCATTTTACATGAAGCAACTGCCTGCCCGAAGAATTGCCAAACTGAAGTGGCAGTGAGCAGGGCACATTACTCGCAGAACAGATGGCCGATGGGCCCGAAAGGTTCTGGAGTGGCGACCGCGTACCGGAAGACGTAGCGTTGGACGGCCTCCCACAAGGTGGTTCGACGACCTTGAGAAGGCCGCAGGAACCCGTTGGATGAGAGAAGCACAGAACCGGTCGAAGAGGAGGTGCTTGGGGGAGGCCTATGTCCAGCAGTGGACGTCTTTCGGCTGAAATTATGATGATAATGATGAACTGCCTGCCTGACCTCCACACAACCCAGTTACTGGGTAATACGATACCAACTGTACCACAGATAATAATATAATACTAAACAGTATTCGTAAGACTCAACACTCTCTATTCCATGAGCAAAAAAATCAACTTTGGAGCTGCAACAAAAAAAGCCCACCTAGAAAGAATCTGAACTGAACTAAGACCTACAACATATCAGTTTCATTAGCTCAGCCGCTTCTTGAGTAAGTTGTTCACGCTATTGACTGTGAGCAAAACGTTACTATCAAAGTATCTATTAGTTTCGGTCGGAGTATACCGAGCGAGCTGCGAGGCTCACGCATTGATACTTTCTATTCTGCACCATGTTTGTTTGCGGCGCTTAGTAGGTACGTTGAAACTATACATTTTCCAAAGAATAAAAGTTAGTTAAGAACACTTACATTTATAATGGATCCCTAGTGTATTTATCTCTTATTTATTTTCGAAATAATATGAGCCGGAAATGAAATTATTGCAATAAACTCGGGGCCTAAAAAGGCCACTTAGGAGAATCATAAGGATAACATTATGAATTATAAAATGGCGAAGACAGTCCGTGTTTTTCTTTTCTTCGCTGCACTACGTAGGTACAAACAAAGAGATTGGGATTGGATTTGGATTGGATTAATTGGTATTTTAGCACAGACAAAAAAATACTGAAAAATGCTTCACCAATGGGATTTGATACGATTAACTTAACAGTTAACTGTCCATTATGTTATCCTTTTGTGATTCTGCCAAAGTGGCCTTTTTAGGCCCCCTGTTTTTGAGCCTAATTTTGCAATATAGCAGCTTGATATTCTCGGGAGACTTTTCAAGTAAAACTGCCTTGACTGTACTAGGGACACTCAATGCCCGTCATCTTCGTCTCTCCCTCTCCATCTTTTCCAAAAGACACTACCAGTTATTCCGTAATAAACAAAGCCCCCGCTTACTGCAACTAACCGAACTAACTCCTACAACTTATCAGTTTCATTAGCTAAGCTGCTTCAACAATAAGTTGTTCACGCTATGAACTGAGAGCACAACTTTACTATCAAAGTATCTATTAGCTTTGGTCGGAGTATACCGAGCGAGTTTGCACGTAGTACTTGCATTGATACTTTCTGTTCTGCATGTTAGTTTGCGGCGCTTGTGCGCTCAAGTTAAGTTAAGAATAGTTAAACTTAAGAATCACTGAACCACACTAATATTATAAAGGCAAAAGTTTGTGAGTGTGTGTGTGTTTATATGTTTGTTACTCCTTCGCACTCAAACGGCTGGACCAATTCTGATAAAATTTTGTATGGAGGTAGCTGACATCCTGGATTAACATATAGGCTACTTTTTATCCCGATATTTCCACGGGATCGACACTTATGCGGGTGAAACCGCGGGGCGCACACAAACCACGGACTACATAAATCACGGGTCTCTTAGTTTATTTATCTCCTAGTTATTTTCATTGTAAAATAAGTTGGAAAAGAGATGTTACCCAAAACAGTTTTTAGGCGCCATTCTTGCAATATTGCAAAAACTGTTTTTGGTACTTTACAGGCAACCATACGAGGTAGCGGATAAAAACACACTGGTTTACACAACGAACTAAATCAAACTAAGTCCTACAACATTTCAATGTCATTAGTTAAGCACCTTCAACGCTATTCATTGAGAGAGCAACTTTACAATCTAAGTATCTATTAGTTTCGGTCGAAGTACACAGCGCGAGTTGCGGGGCACGAAGTTCATGCATGCAACAGTCTGGGAACTACCTAGACTAACAAATATTCTGTATCGTGAACTTGGGCACATGCTATGATCGCTTTCGAACATAATCGTCGTTTCAGCCGATAGACGTCCACTGCTGGACATAGGCCTCCCCCAATTTTGGGAGGGTTTGCCATAATCGCCACGCTTGGCAGGCGGGTTGGCGATCGCAGTATGGTATGTTGGTGGAATACATAGAGAACGCTGCTGCCCATTCTCCGGTACGATCCTTAGTCGCCTTTTACGACACCCACGGGAAGTAAGGGGTGGTGGTATTCTTTAAGTCCGGCACCACACAGACGAACATAATATTCGGTTTGAATTTAATTATCAAACAAACAAGTAAATCAATTTTTAAACATTACCCTCCTTTTGGGATTTGCCGCAATAGGGTAAAAACGGTGACTATACTTGTCGCCAAGAAATGGTGCAATAAAAGTCATTGAACCCACTTGTACCAAAAAGTCTCGAAACTTATCGCTCGGCATACAAAACAACTGTCGCTAACACTGCTTCAATCGAGATTCGTAATACCAAATACTTAACACAAACAGAACAAGTAAGAAAAAAAACTGGCCAAGTGCGAGTCGGACTCGCACACGAAGGGTTCCGTACCACAAGGCAAAAACGCCGAAAAAATACATGTTTGTTGTATGGGAGCCCCCCTTAATTTTTTATTTTATTTTAATTTTATTATTTATTATTAAAGTTAAAATACAACTAAGTATTTTGTGAATATTTCAAGCGCCTACCTGTTGCCATTTTTGATATCAAGCAAAAAAGGGCAAAAAAATCGCGTTTGTTGTATGGGAGCACCCCTTAAATTTTTTATTTTTATTTTGTTTTTAGTATTTGTTGTTATAGCGGCAAATGAAATAATTTGTGAAAATTTCAACTGTCTAGCTGTCGCGGTTCTTGAGATACAGCCTGGTGACAGACAGACGGACAGACGGACAGATGGCCAGACGGACAGACGGACAGAAAGCGAAGTCTTAGTAATAGGGTCCCGTTTTTACCCTTTGGGTACGGAACCCTAAAAACGTACATTTGGGAACGATTTTGGTGTTTTTTCAAAGTTTCTAAAATACACATTTAAAAAATGAATTATGATAGTGTCATTGTTTGTATATTTCGAAAATAATTTTCATCGTGTATTGCGTATGTTTTCAATTTATATTTCACTAGCTGCACCGCGCGGTTTCCCCCGAGTTAATTTGGGGAAAAAATCTACTAAAATATATTCCATTACTTTAAGAGTATTACTTAGTACATTATTTCTTGAATCTATTTTAGGTACATCACGCTATGAGTAAAGTGGAACTATAGTAAACCTTGCAAAGCTACCGGCGGCCGTGCGGAGTTATTTATAACTATGTTATCTCCTAAGATATTCATTGAAATAAAATGATATCAAGGGCAACTTAGCCACGAGCCCCTCCTTGCACATCAAGCTACCTGAAACTGTCAAATTTTCCCAATCAACTTTGAACCTTATACTTTAGCGATAAAGTTGAAAATCTATTAAAGAATTTTGATAGATTGTAGTAGCTTAATGTGCTGGCGTCTGTACAAAGGGTATCTACTAATTAAGAATAAACTAGTCGCGAGCTCAAACTCACTCGTGGTCATGGCCAAAAAGCACGCTGTCTCACCTGGCTTCGTGTCTAACAGAGCCAGTATCAGTGATGAGCAGTTAGACGCTAGTCTACACGAACAAGGTCTAGTTCTCACGCACAGAAACACCGTTCCGAACTGATAGGCGTGTAAAAAAATCGAAACATGCTTCGTAAAATCGAGTTTTATGAAAAAACCACTGCATAAATCAATTAGAAATAAAGTTGATTGAACTCTTCGATAACTGAGCTTTGACGGTACCTACGGACTTGGTTTTGAAGATTTTACAGTTTTTTTTTCTTATTTACACCCAAAGTTACGTTAAAAACAGCAAGAAAAACGAATCTTTTTTGGCTCATAACTTTTTAATGGCTTTTTATTTTACTATTCTGTTTCCGTACAGACAAAATTAATAATAAGTCAAAACGATATCATGTTTAACTTTGGATGCACAATGTCAAACAGTGGAGTAATACTCTCCCGAAAAATATCGACTAGTGGCACCTTAAAATCCCTAGCTGCTATCAAAATTCCTAAACATAAACTTTTGTTAATGAAACTACCTCAAAACCGGCTGTGGCTAATGGCAATGCACTATTACTAGACCAAAGAAACGCTTTCACAAAATACAAGCTCAAAAGTGAGCTTCACCAATGTACCATTTAGCTCTTCATATTACACCCATTACGCGAATGCAAACCGCATGTTGTGACCGCAAATATCCGCACATATCCGAATATATCCGAAATATCCGCCACTCGGATATACACGGCCGGCTTGCTAATTGATTTTAATTTATTTCGAGGCAGCGATTTTTTAAACGTTGCAAAATATTTTACTCGTATCCGAATTGGGCTAAATGGAAACGTTGCATCTATCAACATGGATTAACAAGATTAATGACTGTGTAGTGTGTAACTATAGGATTATAATATAGATACATTAGGTATACAGTTAAGGCGCTGCCCAAACAAAGGACATCCTAGGGCGATTGGCACACTGCCCCGCATCACACAGCGAGATGCAGAAAACGCGCCCGCGCGCGTGATTTTTTACATACAAATTCAATCAAAACGCGCTTCCGTGCGGGGAATAATGCGGTGCAATGTGCCAATCGTCTAAAACGCTCAGTTTTTTGTCACACAGTTAGGCGCATATAGCAAGCCAGAAAAAAGTTGAGTGAATTGTCAAATGTTCTAAGAAAACCCTTAGGTACCTATTCAAAAATATGTCATGAAGTGAAATTGTATCATGATAAAACAATAGTAAAATAGGTCTCAAAAAAAAATTTCGTCGCATAATTCTCAAAATTTTTACCTAAACTATCATATTTTATGTAATGACTAGCTTCTGCCCGCGACTTCGTCCGCGTCAAATTCGTACTTTCCTCTTATAATTTCGAAAATGTATGTTTATGATCTTTATCATTTATTTAGATATAAATAAGTATTCGGGCCAATTTTTTAGTTTATAGCTCAAAGGGATCAGATTTTTTTTAAATAAACTGTATCCCAGCTTTTTACCCCCCCAGGGGAGTACCTAATTTTGAAAAATCGTTTGGGATGTGTTCATAACTTGACTCAAAGACCCATACCCATTTTCGAGTTAATGGAAGCAAGCAGTAGAATTTTCCACCTTCGTAGGAGTCAATTTTTGAAAAACCCTAAATCATTTTTTTTAAATTAATTTTTGTTTTAGTAGTTTCGAGTTAATACGACAGCGGGTTAAATATTTTTCTAATCCATCAACTTTGTCACCCCCCAAATCCTCTGTGAGGGATTTTTTAAACTAAAAGTGACAATCTTTATTATTTATTGACCCAAATATTGCCAAGTTTCTAATCTATTAACCAAATGAATAAGATTTTTCATATAAACCCCTTTCATGTATCCCCTCTTTCTATCCCCATAGGGGTGGAATTTCGAAACATAATTTAGATTATTTATACCAATTTTCCAGTTAATCAAGCCTCGTAATAAAATTCTGCCCTGTGAAATTGACTACACCTCTTCACCCCATTAGCGGTAGATTTTCGAAAAACCCTGAACCACTGTATTATTTATTTTGGTCTTAGATACCGCGCATTAAAATTTTTCCATACTAAATTTGACACCCCCATTCTCCCCTTTGGGTTAGTTTAGAATTCCACAAAAATTCGAACTTTATAATTATTTGTGCCAAGTTTCAAGTCCAAATTTATTAGTACCATTTTTTTGAGTTTATCAAGGCACTCATTAAAATCCCCTTATAAATCGAATCACCACTTTTTGTCCCGTCAGGGGTCAATAATTTTCGAAAACCCCATACACTTACTAATGATTCTTCATCTGCCTAGCCTTTTCCCAACTATGTTGAGGTCGGCTTCCAGTCCAACGGGATGCAGCTGAGTACCAGTATTTTACATGGAGCGACTGCCTATCTGACCTCCACAACCCAAATACGATACCCCTTGATAAGACTGGTTGTCAAACTTTCGGGCTTCTGACCACCCCTAGCGACTGTCAAAGATCCACGAATGACAGCCGGGACCAAAGGCTTAGCGTGCTTTCCGAGGCACGGAGAGGTCACGGTATGTAAAGATGGACACCTATCCACAGACCAACCGCGGCAAGCGTAGCCTGCGTAACCTGATCGATCAATCTGTGCGGCTGTTATTATTGATTATTTTCTGTCAAAAGTATTAATACTGAGTTTCGAGTAAATCGGACCGCGCGTTAAAATTCTTCCATACAAACTTTGACACCTCCCAATCCCCCTCAAGGGGGCAGTTTAGAAAAAAAAAGCCAATCTTCATAATTTATTTAGATAAGTATTCGTGCCAAGTTTCATGGTTATTAACTCAAGGAATAAGATTTTTCATACAAACAAAATCTCCTCTTTTCACCCCTTAAAGGTTAAATTTCCAAAAACCCCTGCTTAGTGGATATCTTACTCTTCACAAAGAACACACCCTCCAAAATTCATTTCTCTACCCAGCGGTACCGACCAGCGTTTTAGACTGTGCGTTGATATATCAGTCAGTCAGGACAAAATTTCATCCCCCCTTTCACCCCCGTAATGGAAGAAATTCTAACAACACCCTTGTGTTAGCTTCCAATCATAAGCCTAGATAATAAATTTATTGATCTTTACGTCGAAAATGAATGACTTTCTATACTCAACTTCATCCCCCTTTTTAACCATTCGGGGGAGGAATTATCAAAAACGCTGAGACACGTATAAATTAATTTTTAATTGTCAGCCTAAATACAAAATTAGAAGATCCTTACTTCAAAACTGTCGGACTTTCATATAAACTTCCATCCCCTATTTTAACCCTTTAGGGGTTGAATTCCCAAAAATCCTTTCTTAGTGGATACTTACTCTTCACAAAGAACACACCTTCTAAGTTTCAAGTCTCTAGGTCTAGCGTTTTGGGCTGTGCGTTGATATATCAGTCAGTCAGTCAATCAGTCAGTCAGGACTTTGAATTTTATATATATAGATAATAAAAGGAATTCAATCAGCTAAAGCAATACCTACCTAAAAATTATTCTACTGAGTCGCGCATTTATTTCTTAATTTAATTAAAACTGCAAAATTAGTTTTATTCTGGTAGTCATTCGATTCAACTAACATCAAACGCATCGCTGTTTTGAACCTTATTTGTTGCCGCGATGCGCTATTGTTAATTACCTAAAAACGCACCCCCGCGCAAGGTTTTTTCATACAAATTCAATTAAAAATCATAAAAATATTTGCACTTTTAGCGCCAACTGAACTTTATTAGTGGATATTAAATGTGTTTTTTCAATAACACATGTACAGTCAACAAAAGAGATAAGTATGCAGGATCGTCGGATATAGTTGAAGTAGAAACCGATGGATGTTGTCGACTGAAATTCAATTTGATAAATGAGCTGTTTGCTTTCTACTAATACAATTAAATTTTATTCGAGAACATCCATCAGTTTCTTACTAAACTTCAACTACATCCGACGATCCTGCACACTTGTCTCTTGTGTTGTCTGTAAACATGTTTACATGTTTAGAAACTAAATCCCGTACGCAGTACCTATAGTGGTGTAGTAAAAACTTTTTTACAAAAAAAAAAAACATTATGCGCGAACAAAAAACGCAATGCAGAGTAAACGAAAAGATCGTTAATGTAGACAATGTAGATAAATTTTTAGATTTTTGTTGATTTTTTAAAAACTTCTTGTCTGATTACGATAAAATTTTCATGGGACCATTTGGAAAGTATACCCTTTCCAACAAAAAAATATTTTTTCAAGTTGGTTGGCAAGCAACGGAGCTATGTGCGAACAAACATTTAAAAAAAAATACATACATCCGAATTGCGAACCTCCTCCTTTTTTAGAAGTCGGTTAAAAATGTACTTTTGGTGTAACTCGGGCTGTCGGACTATCTACCGTCTTGGGGCCTGTACCCAACGCCCGACATTAATAATGTATCTCCATCCCGATAACTACTGCATATCGCTTGAACGATCTCTTATCCGCGTGGCAAATTCAACTCGGCTATCCAAATGTCAGAGTGATAAGATGTCACATGTCTTCGAATGTTTGGTTCTAGGACATGCCGTTTCCTCACGATGTTTTCCTTCACCGTTTTGAGAGCAGTGGTGATGAAATAATTTACACAAAGTAAAGCGCCTGTCTGGGTTCGAACCTACGACCTACAACTCGTAAGACGTGTCCGAGACCACTGGGCCACCACTGCTCTATATCCATCATCACAACAACAACCTCACTGTACTTAGTCTAAGCTCGTCGATACAATTTCGACACAAAACTATGCTACCAGCATATTCTGTCCATTATTACGAACCCTACATTGAACCACAAAATACGGAGAGTACAGAAGGCGATCTACATACAAAGTGCGCTCGAGCAACGCAAACATAGTCCAACCAGTCCGAGATAACGTGTCCGTTAGACGTTCACGGACACGTTATCTCGATCGTCGATCGGTCATCGATTTCGATCTCGTTGTCGGTAGTGCGAGCGCGGGTGTCATCCGCTTGAGACACGCGTCTGTGAAGTGCAAAAATGGAGCAACAAAAAAATGGCTATCTAAGCTCGATTGTGTAAATAGGGTAATCCGTTTTGAAGTTATTAGGGATTTTCGATATTGAAAATTGACAAATGTAAAATTTTATATGTCTTTATTCTGTAAACTTTTTGTATTGTAATACTATGTTTATTGTTTTGTTTTATTAATGTGGAATAAGCTCAACAATAAATCAAACAACTAGATACGAGTGCCACGACCACGATAGTTTTTTGTGCTTATGACAACCATAGCGCGAATGCCGAGTGTAGGTATGAAAAGTGAAGTACATACATGTGATTGCCTTCTGTACTCTCTGTATTTTGTGATTGAACGGTATCCACGCAGCCATTGTTATCGCTAACGCAGGCTTGCGCTCATTGAACGGTTCATGATGGGCCGATAAACAGAGCTCTTTGGATACTTAGAACAATGTTATGCCCACCCCTGTATGCGTGTTCTAACATAGTCATCGATAGAATATCTGGGGGCACGGAAGTGCCCCCACCAAGTCGAGCAAAAAGGGGCACGGCCGTACCATCCTTTTCTCGAAGCAGTTCAGGCCATTTTCGACACCCTATAACTTCGTTGTGGATAAAACTTAGAAGTTTCCCTTCGCACAATGCAATCTAGTTAATAGTAGCTTTAGGTTTAGGTTACGAGCGTTTACCGTACGGCATTTCATACAAACTTGCAAGGCCTTATTTTTCGAAATGAATGAACTGATTTTAATGAAACTGTATACGCATAAGCAGGATACAAACGTCTAAAAAGTTAGTAGAGAACATTTTCGAAATATAGTGTTGCAGCCAAATTAGACCGATTTTAAAATTTTTCATAGAAACAGAGATTTCCAGTTATCTTTTTTTAAATAAGCACCCACTCTTTGCTCTCAGCACTCTTTTGCTGTGCGCATTATAGAGGACATTTTAAAACGCTTAGAGCGAATTGGTGGTTTAGGCGCGTTGGGATATTTTTTTGTGATGGGAAAAAACCATGGAACTCGCTCCACTGTTACCGTAAGCGACACCGCGCGTGTTTTGTTTATAAGACGATTTTTTCTTTTTTTTTCTTTGTTTTTTTTCATTCAAGATCCATGCGCTCACTTTGTTTCCTTTGCCTTTATGACACTTAGGGCTGATTTTTCAATCGACAGTTAATTTTTAATCGTGGATGGAATTTTTGACAGTTCTTCCATACAAGATCTGTCAGATGCCAATTCTATTCCACGAATAAAAAATTTCTGTCGATTGAAAAATCAGCCCTAAGACATGGTTAAGGTAGCCCTTAGGTCAAATTCTGCCCATCTGATAATTTTAACTGACCGATAGGTCTGTCTGTGTGGTGCCGGACTTAAAGAATTGCACCACCCCTTACTTCCCGTGGGTGTCGTAAAAGCCGACTAAGGGTCTTACCGGAGAATGGGCAGCAGCGTTCTCTATTTATTCCACCATCATACCATACTGCGATCGCCAACCCGCCTGCCAAGCGTGGCGATTATGGCAAACCCCCCCTAAAATTCGGGGATGCCTATGTCCGGCTGAAACGACCGATAGGTAGGTACTCTAACATAAATTCGATTCTGACGGCACACAAGTGCGGTTTAATTTCGCTTACAACACGATACGAAAGCCTTATGTAAAGCAAAATCAAAATTGGTAATCGCAGACGTCGGACGGGCGAGCGCTGGGTGCCTCATAAGTTTTAGCTGCATCCATATTTTAGCGTCGTTGGGTAAAAGGAATGTTCCAATTTTCTGAGCAGCTGCCTTATATGCCCTGACGCCCATATAATAAAGTACTGACTGGGACCACTAGCAGCAATTTAAAGGTATTCGCAAACGCAATTTGAAGGCAATTATTGTCTGATGCTGTCTCTTTCACTTTAAAGTATATTTTAGCAACAGAATGAGAGTAAAGAAGGTATATAAGAGAAATATCGTTTGAGAGTTAGAGAGTAAGAAACCCAGGTTCTATTTACTGCTTTTCTACATCCTTACATACTATTAGTATATATAAAACATAGTCGCCGAAATGTCTGTACACGCATAACTTCCGAATAACTGCACCAAATTGAGTAATTTTTTTTTTGTTGTATTCGGTATTGCCAGGACAATGTTTGTATGAAAAAATTTCGAAAAATCGAAAAAAAGTGTACCCGTGCGTGTGTCCCTGTGCAGGGGCGGGCCGTTGTGAAAGTGTGTCTGTCTGTCTGTTACCTCACGCTCAAACTGCTGAACCAATTTAGATAAAATTTGGTATAGAGGTAATTTGAGTCCCGGGAAAGGACATAGGATAGTTTTTATTCCGATATTCTCACGGGATCGACACTTGTGCGGGTGAAACCGCAGGGCTCTGCTAGTATTATAATAAACAGCAATTAGAAAACCAAAAAGTGAACCTAATTTTTCCGTGAAAAATATAAATTGATATTGCTTCAGCATGTTTGAATACCAGAGCACTACGGTATTATTTTGTTAAATATCGCAATATTAGGAGCCTTCTCGGCCTCGCTAAGGTCTTTTATTTTTACATTATTTTGTAAGTTTTAAATATTTGTTTTTAATGTTTCAAATAAAATATTTTTCTTACTTTTCCTTTTTCCTTTCTTCATTTTATTTATTAGCTAAAAGTTAATATTATTTTATTTTTACTTCTGTTCCTACTTTCATTAAATATTTAGCTTATAATTTCATCAAAATTTGAACCAGAGTCGCCGACCGCACAGTGGCGCCCTCATCGTTTGTTTGGTTATTTATTTTATTTTAGAATGAAAATGCAGAAAATAAGCATTTTACGTTGTGCTCCACAAGATTATACGTTATTATTATTACAAACGGTAGTATAATTAGTGGCCAATACAAAAAAAAATAAACAAACAAACGATGAGGGCGCCACTGCGCGGTCGGTGTCGCCTTAACTAGGTATGTCTACATCGCACATCGCTTTCAAACCACTCAGACAATGCATCAGTAATGATTGATAGTGGCGTCGCTGTCACCTCCAATAACCGAAATGTCCGAATATATCCGCCGCGGATATCTGTCGCGCCTTATTAATGGCCGACAAACAATTAAGTTGTTATTGCTGCAGATATTTTCGGTGAGTGATGACTGTGGGATACTGGGATTGATATTAATGCACGAGAATATTTGTATGAATGAAACGTAATCATTTTTCATCGCTCTTTAGGGTTCCGTACACAAAGGATACCAACGGTATCACGATATCACCAAGGCTCCAATGTCCGTCCATCCATCCGTCGGTAGATATATTTTGATCCATAATATGTAGACACTTGAAATGTTCACAGAGTGTGTTGTGGTTGCTATAACAACAAAAAATAAAATAAAGTTAAAAATTAAAGAGAGTCCATACAAGAAGAAAAAGATGAGACGATGGGAAGAGACCAGGGGCCCTAGTCTGCGATTTTTTGAAATTCGTCATTTTGCTAAAAGTTCGTAATCTGCTAAATTCATAATTGTTGATTATTGGTAACCTTATGGGCAACTACAGCTTTGAGCCGTTTGGGGTCGAAACGCTCGGGTCATGGGGCCCGAGAGCGCGTCTCCTTTTAAGGAAATTTCTCGCCGGCTGGTCGACACTCCACGTGACCAGAGGGCTGGCTCGTTCTTTGGCCAAAGAATTAGCATTGCCATTCAACGTGGCAATGCTGCCAGTCTTCAGGGGCATGTTTCCGGATGACAGCGACGCCTAAGTGTCCTTTGTTTTTGTATTTATTTGTATAGTAAGTTAGTTAGTCATTTAATTTAGTATGTAGTGTAAATAGTTTGTATTTGTTTAATATGTATGTAGAAGAAAAAGAAGTGTTAAATATTGTCCGGTGGTACAGAACTCTTCTTCTTAGTGTGCGAGTCCGACTCGCACTTGGCGGCTTTTTGCGTAGCATTATGCTGAGCGATCGCCGCTTTGCGTGGATGTGACGCATACTTTCCGCCATCTTGTTTATAATATGTCAGAGTGCTTTATTTTTTTATTCTTTAGGCGTTACATTTAATGCAAATAAATGTATCTTATATAAGTCTTTCATTTAAAACGGGAGAAAGTGTACATATTATTTACATTGTGCATGCTGTACTAATACAGTTTTTATTTAAACACAGAAGTAAAAAAATAGACTTTGAAGAGCCAGATCCAAGAATTGTCTATGTACAGTCAACAAAAGAGATAAGAAAAGAAACAGCTCATTTATCAAATTAAATTTTAGTCGACAATATTCTGTTATTCGGTTTCTTACTAAACTTCAACTATATCCGACAACCGTGCATACCTACCTCTTTTGTTGACTGTACCGACATAAATTACCTTATTCTCCTTGTTGATTACAAACTGCTATTCGAAAAACGGCTATATTCCTAACCGCTTTATAAAAGTACGGGTAAGTTCATGGCAATAGGCTCACCCCCAATTAGGGGCGAAATGAGGGTGTAGGTACTATAGGTACATCTCTGCCTAACCCTTCGGGATTAGAGGCGTAGTATTAGGTATGTTATGTTAGTATGTACACGATTTTGTGTTATAGTATATATATTATACTTTCTATTTATTTATTTGTTCTTAATGTAGGTAGTAGTCTGTGCGGTGCCGGACTTAAAGAATTGCACCACCCCTTACTTCCCGTGGGTGTCGTAAAAGGCGACTAAGGGTCTTACCGGAGAATGGGCAGCAGCGTTCTCTATTTATTCCACCATCATACCATACTGCGATCGCCAACCCGCCTGCTAAGCGTGGCGATTATGGCAAACCCCCCCTAAAATTGAGGGAGGCCTATGTCCAGCAGTGGACGTATATCGGCTGAAACGACGAATGTAGGTAGTACGCACATATGGGTTATTTATTTTAGTTTTTCATTAATCACAATACAACACACACACATGAATGTCGCAACATTTTATTTGATTTTGTTATTTTATTTTAATGGACACACACGTCTCTATGTGTTTGTTATTCCTGCGTATGGCACTCGTGGGTTGCAGCTGAAAATCAGCGTCAGGTGGTAAACCTTGTGTTGTCTTCTGACATTATGCTGAGCTGAAGCCCTTTTGACATTAAAATCTTTATTTTCTGTTTTTATAGTTTTGAGGTGTATTTATTTTGCTGTAATGCCAATAAACGCATTTTTCTTTCCTTCTTTCTTACAGTCAACAAAAGAGATAAATATGCAGGATCGTCGGATAAAGTTAAAGTTTTGTAAGAAACCGATGGATGTTGTCGACTGAAATTTAATTTGTTAAATGAGCTGTTTGTTTTCTATTAATATAACTAAATTTTATTCGAGAACATCCATAGGTTTATTATTAAACTTCAACTATATCCGACGATCCTGCATACTTATCTCTTTTGTTAACTGTACGTTGCGAGAGAGTTTAAAAAACCTATCAACTTCAACTTTTATTTGCAACGTGAGGTATTATAACGGACATGTAAAAAGAGTATATAGATATTGAACCTACAAAGCGGGTTTACCTCTCGTTAAAATATCCGCACGTATCCGCGCATATCCGCGCATATCCGCATATCCGCCAGGTCCGGCTAAATTAATTGCTTTTAATTAAACCGAGCAGAGATTTCTTTGATATACGCTTCTATTTTCCAATATCCGCTTAATTAAGAACTGGGTATAGGATGTACCGGTATGATATATGGATCCTGTAGAAATAGGCTATCATGATTGCAGTATAACTAAGGTGGACCTAAAAAAACAGGCACAGTGCGAGTCGGACTTGCACACGAAGGGTTTCGTACCACAAGGCAAAAACGCCGAAAAAAATATATACAGTCGAATTGAGAAACCTCCACCTTTTTTGAAGTCGGTTAAGGAAACCTCCTCCTTTTTTGAAGTCGGTTAAAAACACGTTTGTTGTAGGGGGGCCCCCTTAAATATTAATTTTGTTCTGTTTTTAGTATTTGTTGTTACAGCGGCAATAGAAATACATCATCTGTGAAAATTTCAACTGTCTGGCTATCACGGTTCATGAGATACAGCCTGGTGACAGACATACAGACAGACGGTCAGTGGAGGCTTAGTAATAGGTCCCGTTTTTAACCTTTGAGTACGGAACCCTAAAAATTAAACGAAGCATCGAATCCACATTCGATAAATCGTTCACATTCGTTTAATCTTTTTAGTGTAGAACCTCATTTAATCCGATAATCCGTTTTCTTTCTTTACACGGTCAAATAAAAGTAGCTAGCGAATTTCTGCAGGCGTGATGGATATCGACATATTATATCTTAACACGAAAAAATAAAAATATATGGTTTTAGGGTTCAAAAGAAAAACGGAATCGCGAAAAAAAATCAGCTGTTCCCTTTTACATTTCATCATCGTTCGTTCGTTTCAGCCGATAGACGTCCACTGCTGGACATAGGCCTCCCCCAATTTTGGGAGGGTTTGCCATAATCGCCACGCTTGGCAGGCGGGTTGGCGATCGCAGTATGGTATGATGGTGGAATACATAGAGAACGCTGCTGCCCATTCTCCGGTACGATCCTTAGTCGCCTTTTACGACACCCACGGGAAGTAAGGGGTGGTGGTATTCTTTAAGTCCGGCACCACACAGACTCAGACCTCATAGTCAGCCTATAATGTTGCTGGTACACAGGCCTCCTATCTGTGAGAGGGAGTGGGCCGTAATCCACCAGGCAAGCCCAGTGCGGGTTGGCAGATATCACATGTCTTCGAATTTTTTATTCTAGGACATGCCGGTTTCCTCACGATGTTTTCCTTCACCGTTTTGAGAGCAGTGGTGATGAAAGAAGTTTGCATACACTTGGCTTTATTCAAAGACGATTTTCTCCTTTAGTTGTGAATGAAATTTTATGTTATTACGAACAAAGTATTTTCGAACCCATAGGTTTGTGTAAAGTGTCGTATTTCACCGTTGCATTCGTTATTTCACGAAAAAATCGCAATTAAAAGTTGCCAAGTGTTGACATTAGTGCTCGTGACTGTACCTACATCGTAAAAATTAAAGAAAGAAAGAAAGAAAAAGTATTTATTGCGACTCGTACAGGAAGATCACAAACTAAACTAAACACATTAAAATAAAAAATAAAAACCAAGTTATATAAAAAAAAAAAAATGAAAATGAATAAATGCAGATACATAGGGTGACACAATGATAAATTCTTTTAAAAAAAGTACGATTAATCCAACCTAAGAGTCGCTGTTTTTCTTGATAACCGTACCTTTTATAAAATCTGTGAATGGAGATTGAAATAAATGAGGTTAAGTGTCAGAATGTTTGGTGAAGTACCCCATTAATAATTACTGCTACCTATAAACTTTATAATAACCCCTTCATCATCATCTTCATCATTTCAGCCGAAAGACGTCCACTGCTGGACATAGGCCTCCCCCAAAAGGGGGGGTTTGCCATAATCGCCAGGCTTGGCAGGCGGGTTGGCGATCGCAGTATGGTATGGTGGTGGAATGCATAGAGAACGCTGCTGCCCATTCTCCGGTACGCCCCTTAGTCGCCTTTTACGACACCCACGGGAAGTATGGGGTGGTGCTATTCTTTAAGTCCGGCACCACACAGACAATAACCACTTATCCTCACATAATGAGCCGTTAAGATTCCCACTGCTGGGCTTTATATAATGAGAGAGCTCGTCCAGGGAAATACTACCACCATAACTTTTCCTACCGCCAAGTAGCGGTACCACTCTCTCAATACGGTGAAGGAAACAGGCATGTCCTAGAACCAACAATTCGAAGACATGTGACATCTACCAACTCGCACTAGGCCCTCGTGATGGATTATGGCCCCTCTCACAGAGAGGAGGCCCATTATGGATGGTTCTGTCCCAGGCTGGGACAGAACCATCCATAATCCATAATCCACCACGCGGGCCCAGTGCGAGTTGGTAGATGTCACATGTCTTCGAATTGTTGGTTCTAGGACATGCCATTTGCCTCACGATGTTTTCCTTTACCGTATTGAGAGAGAGCAGTGGTGAATAAAAATATGAACAGACACGAGCATAAATATGTATATACTTGTCTTTATTCAAAGCCAATTTTCTCCTTTATTTTTTAATGAAATTTTATGTTATTACGAACATAGTATTTTCGAACCCATAGGTTTATGTAAAGTGTCGTATTTTATCATTTCACGAAAATTCGCAATTGAAAGTTGCCAAGTGTTGACATATTAGTGCTCGTGTCTGAACATGAATCCTACTAATCACATCACACTAATATTATAAAGGCGAAAGTTTGTGAGGGTGTGTGTGAGTGTGTGTGTGTGTTTATATGTTTGTTACTTCTTCACGCTCAAACGGCTGGACCAATTTTGATAAAATTTTGCATGGAGGTAGCTGACACCCTGGATTAACATATAGGCTACTTTTTGTCCCGATATTCCTACGGGGTCGACAATTACGCGGGTGAAACCGCGGGGCGCAGCTAGAAGGTATATAAATGTGAAATTTTGTGAAGATGTTTGAATGTTTCTTACTCATCACACGTAAACCGTTGAACAGATTTAAACGAAAATTGGCACATAGATAGACCATTTCCTGGATTAACACATACCTACGATACTTTTTATCCCGATTTACCCACGGGATCAAAACTCACGCGAGTAAAAGCGGGTGAAATAAATTACACAAAATAAAGCGCCGGCTTGGCTTATCCGAGCCGATACCACTGGGCCACCACAGCTAGTCGATACGTATCCCAAGCCAGACTCCAATTACTATTCTTGAAATTCTAATCCAGCACCAGATATTATCCACACAGCTCCAACATTTCTACCTCAGCCGAAACCCTTAAATGAAGACCTCAGCATCAAGTCGGGCATAACTTTAATACCACTTAATAGGGGTGCGAAGTGGTAAAGTAATAAAATAAACGCCACCCCCTACCCGCCCGTATTCATAGTAGGGGTAGATACTCGAACGGGGTGTTACCACAACATAGATAGGCTACAGAAGGCCAGCTACGTATGACGAGCGAAAAAAACCGAGATCTCAACCTCATCATCGTCATTACTTTCTCCTTATGCTAATTTATTACTGTCTGTGTGGTGCCGGACTTAAATAATAGCACCACCCCATACTTCCCGTGGGTGTCGTAAAAGGCGACTAAGGGTCGTACCGGAGAATGGCAGCAGCGTTCTCTATGCATTTCACCACCATACAGCGATCGCCAACCCGCCTGCCAAACGTGGCGATTATGGCAAACCCCCCCCCCCTTCCTCTTTGAGAACGCACAAAAAACAGTTCTTGGGGGAGGCCTATGTCCAGCAGTGGACGTCTTTCGGCTGAAAAAATGATGATGCCAATTTATTTGGGGTCGGCGCAACATGTCTTTTTCTTCTGTACTTTTGTTGTCCACTGTGAGTACTGTGACCACATCTCCGTGTAGACTCTGGTAATCAGACTTCCAAGCTTCTGACTACTCGTAACGACTGTCAAAGTTCTACATATGCCAGCTGGGACAAACGGTTCAACATGCTTTCCAACGCACGGAGGGGTCTCGGTATGTACCTAACGGATAGCCTCCATGGGTCGACCACGGCAAGCGTAGCTAAGCTTTCAATCGAACCGTGTGCGGCTGTTAATTATTATTTAGTTTTGTGTCTATGTGAGCGTGCGTTTCTGCTCGATGTATGAAGCAGGCCTTCTGTACCCTGATCTACTTACCCTGTGGTGTGTGGCTGGACCGAACATTTGAAGGGTTTTTATCATCCCTGTATGTGGTGGACATCGGTATGTGTGTGACTTTTGGACCCTGAGTTAAACACGAGTGATGATAAAATACAGGGTGGTTTTCAATGACTTGCTAAATTTTTGCGGAGGCGGACAGTGGGTTTGTGATAACTAACTAGCCTGAATTGTCCCGCTTCAGGGTGAAAGCTTCCCTCTCCCTTTTCCACACAATTCTGTCTTTTGCGAGTCGCCTTACTGTAGGTGTCAAACTCGTCCCGCCATCTTCGTCTTGGCGAGTCGCGATGGCGTGCGTTTCTGCTTGTAGCCATATAATTTAAATATGATGTCATGTCGCTTGTCAAATTGTTTTTAGGACAGCTGTTGTTAATAAAGGTCGATTTATTATGTCGTAAACATAAAAAAATACGAGTTATTCCGGTCGGATCCCATGATCTGATCTCTCCTTTACAGCGAATTCTCCAATTCCGATACCGAACTTTCCTATCAATTCTGTGAAAATCTTACCGTGAAATATGAAGGGATATCAAAAGGTTTTTGACTGATTATGACTGAGATTAGATTGTGAACGTTGTCTATCTATATATATAAAATTCAAAGTCCTGACTGACTGATTGACTGACTGACTGATATATCAACGCACAGCCCAAAACGCTAGACCTAGAGACTTGAAACTTAGAAGGTGTGTTCTTTGTGAAGAGTAAGTATCCACTAAGAAAGGATTTTTGGGAATTCAACCCCTAAAGGGTTAAAATAGGGGATGGAAGTTTATATGAAAGTCCGACAGTTTTGAAGTAAGGATCTTCTAATTTTGTATTTAGGCTGACAATTAAAAATTAATTTATACGTGTCTCAGCGTTTTTGATAATTCCTCCCCCGAATGGTTAAAAAGGGGGATGAAGTTGAGTATAGAAAGTCATTCATTTTCGACGTAAAGATCAATAAATTTATTATCTAGGCTTATGATTGGAAGCTAACACAAGGGTGTTGTTAGAATTTCTTCCATTACGGGGGTGAAAGGGGGGATGAAATTTTGTCCTGACTGACTGATATATCAACGCACAGTCTAAAACGCTGGTCGGTACCGCTGGGTAGAGAAATGAATTTTGGAGGGTGTGTTCTTTGTGAAGAGTAAGATATCCACTAAGCAGGGGTTTTTGGAAATTTAACCTTTAAGGGGTGAAAAGAGGAGATTTTGTTTGTATGAAAAATCTTATTCCTTGAGTTAATAACCATGAAACTTGGCACGAATACTTATCTAAATAAATTATGAAGATTGGCTTTTTTTTTCTAAACTGCCCCCTTGAGGGGGATTGGGAGGTGTCAAAGTTTGTATGGAAGAATTTTAACGCGCGGTCCGATTTACTCGAAACTCAGTATTAATACTTTTGACAGAAAATAATCAATAATAACAGCCGCACAGATTGATCGATCAGGTTACGCAGGCTACGCTTGCCGCGGTTGGTCTGTGGATAGGTGTCCATCTTTACATACCGTGACCTCTCCGTGCCTCGGAAAGCACGCTAAGCCTTTGGTCCCGGCTGTCATTCGTGGATCTTTGACAGTCGCTAGGGGTGGTCAGAAGCCCGAAAGTTTGACAACCAGTCTTATCAAGGGGTATCGTATTTGGGTTGTGGAGGTCAGATAGGCAGTCGCTCCATGTAAAATACTGGTACTCAGCTGCATCCCGTTGGACTGGAAGCCGACCTCAACATAGTTGGGAAAAGGCTAGGCAGATGAAGAATCATTAGTAAGTGTATGGGGTTTTCGAAAATTATTGACCCCTGACGGGACAAAAAGTGGTGATTCGATTTATAAGGGGATTTTAATGAGTGCCTTGATAAACTCAAAAAAATGGTACTAATAAATTTGGACTTGAAACTTGGCACAAATAATTATAAAGTTCGAATTTTTGTGGAATTCTAAACTAACCCAAAGGGGAGAATGGGGGTGTCAAATTTAGTATGGAAAAATTTTAATGCGCGGTATCTAAGACCAAAATAAATAATACAGTGGTTCAGGGTTTTTCGAAAATCTACCGCTAATGGGGTGAAGAGGTGTAGTCAATTTCACAGGGCAGAATTTTATTACGAGGCTTGATTAACTGGAAAATTGGTATAAATAATCTAAATTATGTTTCGAAATTCCACCCCTATGGGGATAGAAAGAGGGGATACATGAAAGGGGTTTATATGAAAAATCTTATTCATTTGGTTAATAGATTAGAAACTTGGCAATATTTGGGTCAATAAATAATAAAGATTGTCACTTTTAGTTTAAAAAATCCCTCACAGAGGATTTGGGGGGTGACAAAGTTGATGGATTAGAAAAATATTTAACCCGCTGTCGTATTAACTCGAAACTACTAAAACAAAAATTAATTTAAAAAAAATGATTTAGGGTTTTTCAAAAATTGACTCCTACGAAGGTGGAAAATTCTACTGCTTGCTTCCATTAACTCGAAAATGGGTATGGGTCTTTGAGTCAAGTTATGAACACATCCCAAACGATTTTTCAAAATTAGGTACTCCCCTGGGGGGGTAAAAAGCTGGGATACAGTTTATTTAAAAAAAATCTGATCCCTTTGAGCTATAAACTAAAAAATTGGCCCGAATACTTATTTATATCTAAATAAATGATAAAGATCATAAACATACATTTTCGAAATTATAAGAGGAAAGTACGAATTTGACGCGGACGAAGTCGCGGGCAGAAGCTAGTTTAAAATAAGGGAATTGCCCTCAAATGTATTAACACCTCACTTCACCTAAGTTTTCACAATATTTTTTTTCAGAATAGACATAAGTATTATCAGAAACTAGATCACGCGTCTAAAGTAAAGTAAAGTAAATTTTATTTGTCAGGATTGCAGGTAAGTACATAAAATAAGATGTTACAATAAGATGGGTGAGCCTTGTACAATCTACCTTATTTAAGGCATGCAAACATTAATTAAATTATTCACTAAATTAAAAATTAAATTAAATAATGGAAATAAAATAAAATTAAAACATTAGTCGGCATAGCACATCCACAATACATAATTTAAAAATAAATTCGAGTTAAATTATTCAATACATAAGTCCATGTCATTTAAAAAGTCATTTACTGAATAATAGCATTTTTCAATCAATAGTAATGTCAGTCTCTTTTAAAAAAAAATTATTGTGTCATTTTTAATTATATTGGGTAGGTACAGTACGACACAACTTTGATGTAGCATCGGCAAAATTCGTAAAACCGATCACATCCGAACTGAGTGCGCCTTCAAAATCACTAATCTTTATTATTGACTGGCCCGTTGGTCTAGTGGTTAGTGGCCCTGACTGCTATGCCGGAGGTCGTGGGTTCGATTCCCACCCAGGACAAATGTTTGTGTGATGAGCATGATCATTTGTTCTGTGTCTGGGTGTAATTTATCATAATCATAATCATTCATAATCATTTATTTATTTGTCAGAATATTGTTACAGAGTTGTTACATATTTTTAAAAGTTCATAATATTCTGCCGTTTCCGGCGTACAAATACATATCTTAGGGTTTTGGTAATTTTGTTAGATTAACATTGAATTAAATAAATTAGAATAACATTCAAATTGGAAATTAGTCAAATATTAGGAATAGTAATGTCAAAAAGATTAAATTAAGTCAAAGCGATTATAAGAACAGAATAGGTATAATTATTCTAATATTTAAGTCAACTGTTCATTTCATTCATAAAATCATTAGTCGAGTAATAGCATTTACATAGGAGATAATTGAATAATTTAGATTTAAATGTCCTAAAGTTAAGTGTTTTAAAACAGTCTGGTAGTTTATTATAAACTTTGGTCGCCATACAAAATACGTTATTAGAAAATAATTTATTATTTCGTCTAGGTACACGAAGCATGTGGACTTTGCGGCTAGGTCTAGATACAAGATCATTATGCAGATTAAATTCATGCCTATTTTGGTACACAAAAATACAAATTTCAAAAATATATAGTGCTGGGAGTGGTAATATTTTTAATTTTTTGAATAATGGAACACAACTGTCCAGTGGGTGAGCTCCACATATCGACCGAATACATTTCTTTTGAGCTCGAAACACTCTGTTAAGTTCTACAGAATTACCCCATATTATAATGCCGTAACGCAAAATTGACGAATATCTATAATATGTATGTATTTAGAAATATATAAGTATGTTTATCAGTTGTCTAGTACCCATAACACAAGCTCTGCTTAGCTTGGGACTAGACGGCGTTGTGTGATAGTTGTCGAATATATTATTATTATTATTATTGCTTTAGGAGAATATGATGTTTATGCAAACTCCATAAAAAAACTAAAATTCCTTTCTATTGGTTGTGTAAATCGGAAGTGATCGGTTTTACGATGCTACATATAAGATGTGTCTACTTTATTAAAAATATTTAAATTATTAGATGTGTGTACTTTATTAAAAATTATTGGGCCCATGCTAATCACACTTTTTTTGAACAAAGCAGTATTACATCTCTCAACGTTTAGTAAGTGTTTATACTGTGTTCTTATAGGTCTCTTCCTAGATTCTAATCTAAAGATTGCATAATAAAATTACTTGACATAAAAAATAAACACATAATATAGGTAACGCCTTTATCTCCGTAGATTGAGGCAAAAATATATTATGTCCGAGTTAATTAAATACTTTTTTTTACTTAAACAAAAAAAAACACGCATTCCTGGGCAAAGGCTTCCCAGGCATCGACGGTGCCGTCCGTCTTCAGGCACTATGTGGAAACTTTTGCCCAATCCGTCTTGAGCCAGGCAGCCTTCTTGGCTACGTCTATTATAATTTCACACCGTCCATCTTTCGTTTCTTTGGTCATTCCTTACACTTATACCCGACATTCATTCTCAAAACCGTTTTCATGACTCTCTCCTCCTCTTTTTCCTTATGTCTGTAATTAATATGGTGTACATAATAAAGAGTATTCTATTCTATTCTCTCATGATTTTCGCCACCAATTTCATACCCAAACATAAAAGGTTTTGGAACGCAGCGTGGTGTTCCGAATTATGTATTTACATAAAATTATTCCATTTCATTGCCAGAAATATGCCTTAAAAGGCACAGACTAAACAAGCCTCGAGTTTGTATAATCTTTGTTCCAATACCTAAGTTCAGAACCCTTTCCCCAATAGACGAAGCTCATCAATTACCAAGTCTTTGTTTCGGCAGTAATTGCATTTGGTTTCCAATTTAACCAGTAGTGACTCCATCTTAGTAATTCATATAGGCGGCCGTTTGACCTCCAATCATTTCCAGAGGGATTTAATTCATTCTATCCTATCCTAATATTCACACTAATATTATAGAGGTGAAAGTTTGTGAGTGTGTGTTTATATGTTTGTTCCTTCTTCACGCTCAAACGGCTGCACCAATTTTGATAAAATTTTGTACGGAGGTAGCTGACACCCTGGATTAACATATAGGCTACTGTTTATCCCGATATTCTCACGGGATACGGGCGAAACTGCGGGGCGCAGCTAGTATGTATTATAGACGTGATTTGTGAGGATAGATGGATGTTTGTAACTCTTTCACGCAAAAACTACTGAACGGATTTGAATGAAATTTTGTACACTGATAGTTTATAACCAGGATGCGATACTTTTCAACCTGATATTCCCACGGAATCGAAACTTATGCGAGTGAAACTGCGGGGCGCTGCTAGTATTCCTTTATACAGCCTAAAGAATTCTCCGTGGACCTAATCTTTCTGAAATATAATACGCGCAACCAACAACAATTTAAATATCGTATCTTAACCTGTTATTATGAATTCAGTAGGTACATGATTCTGAATCAGCAGTGCGATTCTGTAACCATCTCACCGTGAAAACTTAGGTGAAGTGAGCGTGGAGTGAGCTGTCAATAGTGTCAATTCCTAGCAAAAACAAACTCACTTCACCTAAGTTTTCACGGTGAGATTTTTACAGAATCGACCGGCTGGTCCCCATCTTTAAAATTGTTCTTTCGTCGCTTATTAAAAAAAAAAATTGCTGCTCCATACATTTTCACCGAGTAGATATTGCACTTTTCTTTGAACCAGTAGTTTTTTTTTTTATATCTGACGAAAAATGGTGGCCACGCATGAAACCTGTATAGATCGATGGCTGAAAATAATGCAAACAGAAAACGTAATATGACCAAACCGAATGTTGATCAAGTTTGAACGTTAATCGTTAATATCCCGGAAGCGTGTTAGCTTATTATGCTTTCTGTTTGCATTGATTGCAGCTCCTATCGATTTATAGTTTCATGCGGGGCCGCCATTTTGAAAAAAAAACACAACAACAAAATGGCGCGACAGTAGGTATAAACAAAAATCCAAATATAAAATCTTCAATCCCCTTTCCTATACCTACTTAATTCGTATTGAATAAACAAAATGGCGGCGTTAGTTCCAATTTTGGTCAAGCGACAAAAGATTATTGTACGACTATAGGTGCGCAAGAATTCCTTTTGACATTGCCTGAACAAAGACAAAAAAGAATTGCTGTCTCTTTCGAACAGGTGAAGCAAGAAAGAGACCAGAGAAATTTAAAGCTGTCAAACCGATTGACATTAAACTTTATAGTGTTTTAAGCGGTATTTAATGGTGTGTCGTTTAAACCTTTTTGGATGGTTGCCAATTTCTTAAAGCCTCGTTTAAGTTCTGATTTTTGAAAGCCTGGTAAAGCAACCGATTAAACGGACGGACGGGAGGGGCCCGTGGCCAAATAATAACAGCCGCACAGGTCGATCGATCAGGTTAAGCTACGCTTGCCGCGGTTGGTCTGTGGATGGGTGACCATCTTTAGATAGATAGATAGATAGATAAAACGTTTATTCAGTGCAACAAAAGACACAATACAGGTATTAAAAAACGTTAAAAAGAGGTGAAAGAAAAAAAAAACAAAGATTAAAAAGATAAATTGATCCATAGACACCTAGCTCATGTTGTACATCTACAACGGTCGATCACTACTGGGCGGTGTGTCTCATGGTTGCACCAAATGGGAGTCCAGCTCAGCATATGCCAGGTACAATACCTGACGCTGGTATTCTGCTGCATCCCGTTAGTGACATACGGATGTCGAGAAGACACATCTGAGTTTCAACAAAATGGTACCTACATAGTGCGGCACGTATATTATTATTACATACTGAGACCCCTCAGTGCCTCGTAAAGCACGTTCAGCCGTTGGTCCCAGCTGATATTCATGGATCTTTGATAGACGTTACGGGTAGTCAGAAGCCCGAAAGTCTGACAACCAGTCTTACCAAAGGGTATCGTATTACCCAGTAACTGGGTTGTGGCGGTCAGATAGGCAGTCGCTCCATGTAAAATACTGGTATTCAGCTGCATCCGGTTAGACTGGAAGCCGACCCCAACATAGTTGGGAAAAGGCTAGGTAAAAAAGTTTTTACTTTTCACTTTTTAGCCCACACAAATTCATTTACTCACTACTTGCTATGTGAATATAATAAAATATAATATCAGTGACAGAAAGCTATTGAACACATCTGCCTACCCCTTTAAAGGGTAGACGTGATTTTATATTGTGTGATTGAGTAAATAATGCATACATATGCGATAGCAGCAATCGCGGTTGATTTGCTAGTATTTATTGAAGAGTTCCGTTGTCTGTCTCCGAAACTCATCATCAGATCTTTACAAAATTTACGAATAAACCTTTTTCGAACAAAAAACGAATTTTGCAAATCCGTTTATATATGACGGAGTTATGTCCGAAAACACATTAAAAAAAATTAAACATCCGAATTGAGAACCTCCTCCTTTTTTGAAGTCGGTTAAAAATAACTGTGAACGGACCGTAAATTCTATTAGAGAAGAGATTGTAAGTTGGAAGAAGATTCGAGTAAATCGAATGAACTTTATGAAGGCTAGCTGAGGGGCAATTTCCGTTCGCATTTTAGTCTTGGTCTCAATCTGTCTGAGCAGTGGTAGCCCAGTCGTAACGACCGCGACTTACGAGTTGTAGGTCGTAGGTTCGAAACCAGACAGACACTTTATTTTGTGTAAATTATTTGAAAGAAAGAAAGAAAAAGTATTTATTGCGACTCGTACAAGAAGATCACAAACTAAACTAAACACAGTAAAATAAAAAATAAAAACCAAGTTATATAAAAAAAAAATGAAAATGAAACATCTAGGCCAAAAGGCTCCTATCTCAGCATGATGCTGCGACACTTAAAAAAATAAATGTCACAGCGCTGGTATTCTGATAGGGCCCGCTGTAATGTCACGGGCAGTTACAGAAACATTTCATCATCACCTCTCTCTAAACGCTGAAGGATAACATCGTGAGAAAACCAGCACTTCCTAGAAAATTCGAAGACATGTGACATCTACCAACCCGCACTGGGCCCGCATGGTGGATTACAGCCGATTACCGCTCTCACAGAGAGGAGGCCAGTGACCCAGCAGTGGGAAAATTATAGGCTCACTATGCTTAACCCTTAGTCTGCCGGAACGTAGATCTACGCGAGACACAATGGCTTTTTAATTGTGTCTGTAATTACGGCACGCAAGCGGTTAATCTGCAAATAAAAAACCTTTACATCTCTCATATATGGTAAGTAGGTCCTTATTACCCCCAAATGGGGCTTGTAGGTGACCAATTAGCACTCTAGGGTAATAATGTAGCTAGAAAAGCCCTAGGGCGGTAAGTAATTTAAAAAAAAACTTGATGGTTAGATGTACGCGAACTGTTTGAAAGAGTGAAGTTTTTTTTTAAATACTTATCGCCCTAGGGCTTTTCTAGCTACATTATTACCCTAGAGCGCTAATTGGTCACCTACAAGCCCCATTTGGGGGTAATAAGGACCTACTTACCTCACAATCGAGATGTAAAGCAGAGTAGTTAGCTCGGGTGTAAGCATCAATTGCAGCCCGAGATATTTAGGCGCACGAGCGCAGCGAGCCTATAGTTCGAGGGTGCCATACAGCCCTTGGCTACTAATCTACTATTAGTTTACTTACATTGACATGGATTGCCGCTGTTGCGAGCGTTATGTCATTTTGACGTTCGAAAAGTGCTGATTCTCAGCCTAATTTGAATAAATAACTTTTGATGTTGATTTTGCTGAGATGAGATTGCGTCTTGAATAAGAACGATTTTTAAGTACGACAATTGGCTTTCAGGAGTCGGATCAACTTAAGGGGCTTACATGACCTAATGCGCGGTCACTGTTGGACTGCATAGAAAAGAAAGAGAAGCGCGATGACACAACGCTGGTAATTTATTGCAAAATATGAAGCAATTATTTAATTACAAAAAAACTATTGTTTGGAATGAAAAATTAAAACACTAATATTTTAGTATGTTGATTGTAGAATAATCTGACAAAAAATCAGAATGATTGTATGTATATTAGTATGGTTTTTATTGTAAAAAGAAAGTTTTTAGAGGTATCTTCATGATTTTTTTCTACCGTATCAAATTAGTTGTATTATGTTTTCAACACACTATCTTAGCATATTATATCCTGAAGAATATCATATATTTTTCTGGTTTTGTTTACTGTGGTCGATCATATACTTTTATTGTTTATAAAACTTGCGTTTTTTGTGTTTAGGTGAGTAAGCCTCTTAATATGGCAGGTCTAATTCCACCCCATCTCTTTCTTATTTTATTTCCAAATAAAAGACAACAAAATTAGGTTGGTATACTTTTTCTTTTTTCCCTTACTCAGCCTCGCCAATAATCTCAATTCATTACATACTGTATCGTATAGCTGTAACAGAAAAGTATCGTATCGATCGGCAATACGTCCGTGCGTCCGGCTGTCCAACAGGAGTACGGTTCGGACCGGGGAACTGTCGATACGCTGAGAGCCGGATTGCGTACGATAAATTACGGTTATTGAGTCGCTCTGGTTCTGACGGCAGAGGTTAATGTTACGTCTGGCTGGTTGGAAATGGATCGGAAAAAAATCTATATCTGTTACTAATGAGTAATTAGTAATAATAAAGCTGAAGAGTTTGTTTGAACACGCGAATCTCTGGAACTACTAGTCGGATTTGGAAAATTCTTTTTGTATTTGATAGCCCAATTCTTGAGGAAGGCTATAGGCTATTTAACATCACGCTATGACCCTTAGGAGCCGAGCAAAAAGAAAAAAAGTCAGAAGGAACGCTAAGCGAAAACGAAGTGTTAGCGCTTTGGTCTGACCCGTCGAAGGGGGACTAAGGGTGCCCAGACACGGGGTCGTCTGGCGCCCATGTGCTGGTTTGGTCCCTGGGATGGTCACGGCGTGCTATGTGTTCTGGTGCGCCGGTGATGGGGAAGAGGAGGGTCCGGTAACGAACAGCCGCGGCGGTTTCATGGATGAGTGCTAACGCGTGCCCGTGTTCCCGCCGTAAGCGGCAGAGGAGGACACCGTGGAGTTTTAGTGGGTTAGAGTCCCACATAACTGCACTACCTCCCCGTGGTAGTGCAGAATGCATGAGCATTTCTCAACGTTAAAAAAAAAAAAAAAAAAAAGTGTTAGCGCGGGCAGTGGGGTGGGTCGGGGGAACAAGAAATTTCACGCGGACGAAGTCGCGGGCAGAAGCTAGTAAGTAAATAAAAACTTGGGGGTGGCCTTTGGAGGAAAGCGATGTACGCTCGAAGTAAAGGCTTGATCATGTTAGTAATTTATTAATTACTTAACACGTTCCGGGACACAACACGAGACACAATAGAAGTTTTATTGTTATCACGTCTATGTGCGTTTAGTGTTCCGGAACGTGTTAAGGGCTTACAGGACCTAAACACAAAAAACGCAACGTTTTAGAAACAATAAAGTATATGATCAACTACAACTAACAAAATCAGAAAAAATATGTGATATTCTTCAGGATATATGCTAGGTAGATAGTGTGTTGAAAACATAATACAACTAATTTGATACGATAGAAAAAAAAAACATGAAGATAAGTATCTACCTCTAAAAACTTTCTTTTTATAACAAAAACCATACTAATATACATACAATCATTTTGATTCTTTGTCAGATTATTCTACAAGCAACATACTAAAATACTTGTTCTTTAATTTTTTAGTCCAAAAAATATTTTATTGTAATTAACACGTTGACCGCCAGACAGCAGACACAATAGAAAATCTATTGTTCGCGGTCACCGGTGACCGCGTTGGCAGTCAAAGCCTTAAATAATTGCTTCATATTATGCAATAAATTACCAGGGTTGTGTCATCGCGCTTCTCTTTATTTTCTATGCAGTCCGACAGTGACCGCGCTTTAGGTCATGTAAGCCCCTTAAGTTGGTTTGTGTAAGGGATAGTCCATCCATGGATTGCCCTCGGCAAGCGTAGCTTAACCTTCGAACGAACCGTGCGGCTTTTAATTTTAAAGCTGTGTCTATGTGTGCATGTATTTTCGCTCGTTGTATGGATCCACCGATTTATTCTGTTAAAATCTCACCGTGAAAACTTAGAAAGAAAGAAAATAGGTTTATTTGTAACAAATACTACAAAAATATAATTTATTTCTAATAATGCGGAAAAAATCAGGAATGAGGAGATCCGCAGGAGAACCAAGGTAACCGACATAGCCCGAAGAATTGCCAAACTTAAGTGGCAGTGGGCAGGGCACATTGCTCGCAGAACAGATGGCCGATGGGGCCGAAAGGTTCTGGAGTGGCGACCGCGTACCGGAAGACGTAGCGTTGGAAGGCCTCCCACAAGGTGGACAGATGACCTTGTGAAGGCCGCAGGAACCCGTTGGCTGCGGGAAGCACAGGACCGGTCGAAGTGGAGGTGCCTATGTCCAGCAGTGGACGTCTTTCGGCTGAAATGATGATGATGATGAATACGGAAAAATAAAAACAAAATATATCTATAATCACGAGCACAAAACATAAATAATCAAGTCGATGGCTGCACGTCATAACTGTGAAGCACACCAATGATTTTCAGTGTTAGATGAACTTGAAATGAACTGTCAACAGTGTTATGAGGAACAGGATGTAAAGTTCACTCATCCTTCATAGAAAAGGAAAGATCTTCTGACCAGACGGGTGCTGTGTCTGGTGGGCAAAAAAAATCTGCTGTTCCCTACATTTTGACGAGTTATACGAACATAAATGTAGGGAACAGCTGATTTTTTTTTCGCGTTTTCGTGCCATAGTAAAAGTTGTTCAAAATGATGAGTACCTACAATGACCCCTTAAGAGGTTGTTAATGTTTTACCAATAACCCTGTATATGCTAGTTGCGCGGTAAACTCTGCTTGCGCGATGCAGGATTTAGCGTGACGTCATTGTGCTGCGTAGTTCGCATGTGCCGATGTAGATGTCGCTACAGTGTCAATACGGTGAACTTTTTACTGAATACACCGGCAGATACCTAAGAAATATACCTACGGTCTTATTATCTGGCTTATCAAATTACGGTAGTTACAGAGATGCGATGTTAATCCTCTTACGACACTCAGGAAAGATAGAATAACTGTTACGAGTGGAAACTATCGGATTAGCTGTTTACGTAAAATGTAGTTACGTGTACCTGTGAGCGAGTCTTTAAAGATTTTATAAAGATATTACTGAAACGTAATTTTGATAAGGTATATTTAAGTAATAATTAAGAAAAAACTGAAACTAGAATATAAAGAGAAAAGTGTACAAAGGAGAGCTGAGCTTGAACTTCAAAGAGAAGTTTTTCAGCTTCTTTTTCAATGAAAAATAATGCACAAAAAGAAACCCGATAAAAAATGTCACCGAGTATTATTCAGTCCCTCAATAAATAGGTATAATAAGATATACCTTATAATAAATTTTACTGTAAGTAGGAACTAAAAATCCCCAGGAATTTAACCACCCAAATAAATTTTACACTGTCGGTGAACAGTCCAAAGGAGAAACGACTGTCGGAGAACCTTTGCAGAATCTTTACATCACAAGAACCAATAACCTAAAAAATTTTAAGCACAACATTTCGAACACATAGATCTCCCGTGTTACATAATGGATTTCAAGACCGCTCTATCATCGATAACGTCTAGATATCTGTCTAGACCCGCAGTAACGCGTCTCCAGACGAAAATATATAACGTTTTTATGTCAAACTAAGGTGCGAAGGAAGAATGATGTATTTTCTTTGTAATGGTAGAATAATAGAAACTTTAAAATAAGAGCTGGCTGGTAGGTCGTTTCAGTAAGGAGTTTTTAGTAGAAGTTTTTAAGTGTATGTTGCCAGTGCCAAATGACGTTTGTTGATCTTTTTGGTGATGTTATAATATACTAACTGCGCCCCGAAGTTTCACACGCATAAGTGTCGATCCCGTGGCAATATCGGGATAAAAAGTAGCCTATGTGTTAATCCAGGGTGTCAGCTACCTCCATACAAAATTTTATCAAAATTAGTCCAGCTGTTTGAGCGTGAAGAAGTAACAAACATACACCCTCACAAACCTTCGCCTATAAAATATTAGTGTGATACTTGCGCACTGGTTAATCGATTGGATTTTGCAGGTCGTTTTAGATTCCGACTCCCCCACCGTCAAAATATTGGTAGGGCCTAGGGATGACTTTCCGGGTCAGTGATTTGTGTCTGTAACAAGTATGTGGACACAAATCACAGACCCGTAAAAAGCCCAAGTCAAATGTGGGACAGTTAAATTGTCCATTATCATTACTTGCCTCTGATCCTAAAGGTCTCTGCACACAGCGGGCGCGGCGCGGCGGGACGGGACGGCGACGCGACGCTGAGCAGCTGTAATGTACTAAATATTTATTACTGACGACGCCACACAGAGCCGTCCCGCTCGGCGCGACAGTAACCGTCGCGCCACGCCGCCGCCGCCGCGCCGAGCGGGAATACAAGTCAGAAGCGGCGGGGCGGGGCGTGAACACGTCGCGTCGGACGAAACGGAGCGTGAATGAGATTTTGTATTGTTTTACAAAAATGGATTTCGAAAAACTAATCGAATGTGTTCGTGCTCACGTATATTTGTACGATTTGGGCCCTGGGCAGTATAAAAACACTGTTCATGGGCGCGGCGGGACGGGACGTGATCGCGCCCGCAGTGTGAACGATGACGTCGCGCCAGCGCCGCGTCGCCGCCCCGCCACGCCGCGCCCCGCCACGCCACGCCGGCTGTGTGCAGAGACCTTTATTTATTTTCTTTCTATCATACCTCTCTAATAACCGTCATGGGTGGTCTCCTTTCTAGCTATATCATCTTTCACACAGTCCATTCCACTCTTCACACTAATATTATAAAGGCAAAAGTTTATGAGTCTGTTTATATGTTTGTTACTCTTTCACGCTCAAACGGCTGGACCAATTTTGATAAAATTTTGTATGGAGGTAGCTGACACCCTGGATTAACTTAAACGCTACTTTTTATCCCGATATTCCCACGGGATCGACACTTACGCGGGTGAAACCGCGGAGCCCAGCTAGTATGGCTATTAGAGTAGGGGAAAGGATGATGTAGATGGCTATGCACATTCATACTCAAAAGCTGTCCTCACGACATTTTCCGCATTCCTCCGCATCACACGCCCATACCATGACAACAGATAATAATATGCAAAAGGACTTATTAGGGTACTAAAAACACGTTTTCAGAATTATTGTAAGATACGTTTTACAACCAAATAACCAACCCACTGCAGTATTACATTAATTAATATTAATTTACGATCTAAACTGAGACATAAACGACATAACATTAATGACCTATGTAAATAAATGTGACCTACATGGACGATATTTTATGTGAAAGCATAAATTCAAACGGTCCAGCGCGTTGGTGCCGAGTTCACAAGGTCATCTCTCTATTGTTCTTGAATAAACGCTTTCAGTATGCATACAATAAGCAGGGTACGGGTAGAGAAATAGGCACAAAATATATATTAGGGTATGATCTAAAAGTCTTTGATGAAAGGTTAAAAAAAACGTATGGTGCCGGGGGACCCCGGAACGAATTTAAAAATGAAAATCCGATGTCAGCGAAAATGAGAAAATATCAAAAAATTTGAAAATATACGCAGCCGCCATCTTGGATTTTCATTTTAACTTCACTATCGGCTTCAGCACCCTCGCAAACCATGCAAACGACACCCATTTTTTTTTTTTTTTGCGGATGGGAAATCATCAAATGACTCCTCCCGCTCTGGGTGGAGCGGAAGGGAGTGTCAGACTCTTACTGACTAAAACCCACCCGTGTTCCTTCCTTAGCCCTTTATGTTCCGGGCCAGCGGTAACCCTTTCGGACAATCCCGCTGACCCGGCAGGCTTCGGCCCTAAGGGGCCCCTCCTCGATGCTGACATCTCTTTGAGGCGCGCGTGGAACACGTATGCGCCGTCCGGCACGGGAAACGACACCCATGACGAAAAACTAGAATTTTTTGTAGCCGCCATCTTGTATTTTCATGTTAACCTCACTATCGGCTCCAAAACCCGCAAAAACCATAAAAACGCTCCCCATGACGTAAAATTTGAAAATTTACGCAACCGCCATCTTGGATTTTTATTTATATCTCACGTTTGACTTCAGCACCCTCGAAAACCATGAAAACTATCTATCTTTCTCTCTCTCAGACTCTTTCTATTTTAAGTAATAAAAATTCGCATGTAAAAAAGGGGGCATAACGCTTTTTCGTTACGTGACGATTTCTCCAAGTTTACTTCTACCGCGAGCTCCGTTAAAGAACTTCGTTCCAAAAACAACTATTCAGGTGACATTCTTACGCAATTTGTCACTAAAGGGAAATAAGAATTCCTTGGTACCCACCACTGCTCTCTCACAATACAGAGGAATTCCAGAGGAAGCCCAGTGGTGTCAGCCCGGACTTACGAGTTGTAGGTAGTGAGGTGAAACCCAGGCAAGGTGTATTTGTTTTCCCTTACCATTTTTAACACTCAAAAAGTGAAACATCGTGAGGAAACCGGCATGTCTTAGAACCGAAAATTCGAAGACATGTGACATCCGCCAACCCGCACTGTGCCCTTGTGGTGGATTATGGCCCACTCCCTCTCATAGAGAGGAAGCCTAGTGTCCCAGCAAGGGAATGTTATAGACTGATTTTGTCATCTCAAAGGTAAACTCACGAAAAGTATTTGAAAATCATTGACGAAACTTGAGGTTCTAAAATTAACCGTTAAGAGCGTTTACGACGTACGGCATTTCATACAAACTTTCAAGCCCTTATTTTTCGAAATGAATGAACCGATTTTAATGAAACTTCATACGCATAAGCAGTATACAAAGGTCTAAAAAGTTAGTAGAGAACATTTTCGAAAAATAGTATTACAGCCAAATTAGACCGATTTTAAATTTTCCATAGAAACAAAGATTTCCAGTTATCTTTTTTTAAATAAGACATTTCGAAAATGTTCTCTACTAACTTTTTAGACGTTTGTATCCTGCTTATGCGTCTGAAGTTTCATTAAAATCGGTTCATTAATTTCGAAAAAAATAAGGGCTTGAAAGTTTAAGAAGACGCTCTTAAGGCTATTGCTAATCCATTGCTTCGAATGTTCGAAAAATTTGTCTGCTCAACAACGAAAATAACGCAATGAATGTTGTCGAACTGTCAAAATGTAATCAATTGCAACTGATAGTGTATTACGCAATTACCCCACTGTTCTCGCTCTTTGTATGGAGCCACCCTTCTGTAGGATCTGTGGCAGTAGTATAAGGTTTAACCTTTAGTATGTCGGAACTTAGATCTACACGAGACACAATGGCTTTTTAATTGTTTCTGTAATTACGGCATACAAGGGGTTAAGGTACATTGAATTAGGTATAGTTATCTCTCCCAGGTGGAAGCCAGCAGGTGACGGGTGCGGGGTCACCCTCGCCTGTATTGCACAGGCTTCCACCAGTGCCGGACGGGAATGGCTAGGTGTTCCCGGCCATTCCCGTAGCCCCCCAGCCGGGGGGACATGCGGGGCCCGCCAGATAGGCGGGCATGCGCCGGGGGGGTTGTGGACGCAAAAGCTGAGCCGGATTCCCATGACCCCCCATCAAGGCGATGAGGGAACGCCGCTGAGTTTTAGTGGGTATACTGCCACTCTGGCAGGGAGTCCCACATACTCCGTCTCGTCCCTCGACGAGCGGAGATGCGTAATGTCATTTCTCAGCGACAAAAAAAAAAGGTATAGTTATCTCAATGGGAGTAATGGATTCGTTGTTCATTCAGCCCGTGTCGTTGGTCTAGACTAGAGGTCGCAACCGTGACTGCTGGCCGAATAGCCTAAGTGTTATTGAGTTTTATATTAGGTATATCTACTAGCTGTTGGCCGCGGCTTTGCCCGCGTGGTGTCGGAGAATATACCATGGGAACGTATTACAAGGATAAAAATGTATTCTATGTCGATAGTCAAGTCAGACAGACAGAGGTGCTTTTGCATTTATAATATTACTAGCTTCTGTCCGCCATACTGTTCATCTGCCTAGCCGTTTTCCCCAACTATGTTGAGGACAGATTCCAGTCTAACCGGATGCAGCTGAATACCAGTATTTTACATGGAGCGAATGCCTATCTTACCTCCACAACCAAGTTACGATACATCTTGGTAAGACTGGTGGTCAGACTTCCGGGCTTCTGACTACCCGTAAAGACTGTCAAAGATCCACGAATGATAGCCGGGACCAACGGCTTAACGTGCTTTCCGAGGCACATAGGGGTCACGGTATATAAAGATGGTCACCCATCCACAGACCAACCGCGGCGTAGCTTAACCTAAATATCCCATGAGAACTTACTAACGGGATTAAAAGTATCAAAGGTTAGGTAATATATAAATATGTGTGGTGGCGGGATGGCTGAGGGAAAGAGCTTCCCGTCCCAGCCGCCGCGGAAGACGCTCCGGGTCTCGGGAGCTGCGTGACGACACCCGGCCACCGTAGGCCGGGCCTGCGGACGGAGAGTAATGGGTAGCTCACCGTCCGATCAGGACCAGGCCCGTGCCGGACGGCGCGTACGTGTTCCACGCGCGCCTCAAAGAGATGTCATTTGAAGGGGCCCGTTAGGGCCGAAGCCTGCCGGGTTAGCGGGATTGTCCGAAAGGGTTACCGCTACCCCGGAACATAAAGGGCTAAGGAAGGAACACGGGTGGGTTTTAGTCAGTAAGAGTCTAACACTCCCTTCCCCTCCACGCAGAGCGGGAGGGGTCATTTGATAATATCCCACCAAAAAAAAAATTTTTGCCAAATGTCATTCAAACCCATTATTTAGCCGTTTTTGCGCCAAAATTCTAAAAATTTTATTTTCAACATCAAACGCGTTCCAAATCTTAAAGACTTTTCAAAAATATTCAATGTGGAGTTTTGACTTCATTACGATGTTAAGGGGTTTATTTATAAACGATCATTGAAGTTAAGTGACGTTCAAACGTCAATAATGTATGGTGAAACAGTCGCTGATCAATGGTTAACAACGTTTATGAATAAAGGGATATGATGAAGTAGGAATTTCTTATCAGCAGTTAGGAATTTAGGATTCGTGTCTGTATTAATGCCAATAGGCTTGTCCTTTGTTCAATGGGACTCTCGTGAAACGGGTGAACAATACCTACGCATACACTTTAGGGAAATGTATTGTATCACGTCGTAAATGTAGGTACTAATGTAAAGATGAGTAAAGCTATTAGCTAAGTTCTGGGCTAACATCATTTGGTATGCCATAGACACACTAAAGTAGGTAATCGATCTGAAGGCCAATTCTCGTACTTAAGGTGAATGGATAGCGGTAGACCGCGAAATTCAAATTTTCTTACGTTTTTTGCAATTTGCAGGTCAGTGTCAGACTGTATCTTGATCAAAATGACAATAACAGGTGCATATTTAGAGAATTATAACCATTAGAATAATTAATATATCTTTCTAAGTCAGATTTCTACCACCAACCACCAATCTCTTATGGAAAAGTGTTAAAGGTAGAAATCTGTTATTGTCGCGAATTGTATTTTGATCAAGATACAACAACACACTGACCTGCAAATTGCAAAAAAACGTAATAAAATTTGAATTTCGCGGTCTACCACTATCCATTCACAATCTCACCTCGGCGACAATCAATGAAAAATAGTGTTACAGCCAAATTAAATCAATTTTAAATTTTCCATAGAAACAGAGATTTCCAGTCACTTATCTTTTTTTAAGTAAAATATTTCGAAAATGTTCTGAAGTAGCTTTTTAGACCTTTGTGTCCTGCTTATGTGTACGAAGTTTCATTAAAATCGGTTCATTCATTTCGAAAAACAAGGGCTAGAAAGTTTGGTATGAAATGCCGTACGTCGTAAACGCTCTTAAAAACGGTGAAGGAAAACATTGTGAGGAAACCAGCATGTCCTAGAACAAAAAATTCGAAGACATGTGACATCTACCAACCCGCGCTGGGCCCGCGTGGTGGATTACGGCCCACTCCCTCTTGAAGAGAAGATGCCCGTGTCCCAGGAAAATTATTGGCTGATTAGGCTATGTATGTTCTTAAAAATACGGGAATTGCCCCTCTGAAAATGAAATGATTGAGCTGAATAAACGCTCCTTCAAATAGGCGCGACACGCGATAAAATCGCGCGCGACACAAAGGCACCGCAAGTCTCGCAGCGAGCGGTGCCTTTGTGTCGCGCGATTATATCGCGTGTCGCGCCTGTTTGTAGGAGCCTTAACCCTTAGTATGTCGGAACGTAGATCTACGTGAGACACAATTGCTTTTTAATTGTGTCTGTAATCTCGCAGCGGGCGGTGCCTGTGTGTCGCGCGATTATATCGCGTGTCGCGCCTGTTTGTAGGAGCCTTAACCCTTAGTATGTCGGAACGTAGATCTACGCGAGACACAATGGCTTTTTAATTGTGTCTGTAAATCCGACATACGAGGGGTTCACACCGTGTGTAACATTTTCGGCCGAAGTTAGGGGCGCTACCCATTCCGTATCGCAATCGAAAATAACATTAGTTCCGGGCCCGTACTAAGAATGTATAACGCCACGGTTTGGCAGTTGTCCTTACTCTCTATGTGTTTTTGCCCGTCAGAAAAAGTTAATTAATTGAGAGGAGGGTTAATTCCGAAGTAGCGGACTCTTTCGGTTGGGCCCCTACCTTCGTTGATGGACGTAGATAGGGGTATTTAGTCTGAACGGCCCAAAGCGAATGGACCGCGGGCCATTCGACCAGTAGGCTCCCTCATCCATGCGTCATGTTCGTGAACGGGCGCTGTCAGTAGGAACTGGTCATCTCTAACGGCCGAACCCATTGACAGATAGTAACCTTAACCTATTGACAAATAGCTGTTGACAGATAGCTACCGCTAGCCGTAACCTATTGACAGAAAGCTACTAATGGTAGCTAGTGAAATTATAACTGTCAGACCTCCCACCTGGACATGAGTTAACTTGGGTAACCTGGAAGTCTTTAAACAGACCCAGGTTGGCCGAAGCAAGGAAAACCTGTTCAGGTGGAGATTCATAGACGACTCCGCCTTGGAGAGTAAATGTGGTGCTGTCCCTCAAACGATGGGACACTTAATATCGTGTTTCGCCCTATCGGCCACAGAGAATTCAAAGAGTGTCCATGGAGTTTCTTGCCCGTTTTTCTCCATAGGAACGAATTACTGATCCCCTGAAACCCCCCTCCACCCCTCCCCCCCACCTCGATCCCCTCCTGGATCGTCTTCTGTTTTAATCTTTGTCTTATCCACTATAAACTTTCTCATACCGGTTTGAACCGCTTTTTCTTTTGTTTTTGATCCTGAAGGATCGTCAGCAACAAAAATAAGTACAGGGTTTATTGAAATACTTAAGTTCGTAATTTTTATTGTAACGGATACGTGTATGTTCTTTGGAATGGGCAACTGGCTTTTATCTTTCCGAATGACTGACTCCTTTGACATTTCAAAAGTGCCTGTAGTTTTAATAGAAATAAATGCTTTGGGTTTGAATTAATGACAATAGACTCGCCCTTTGTTACCTACATAGGACACAATACAATACTCTAAATGATATATGAGTTTATTTCTGTAAGCAGGTTTGAACCAGGGACTTGAAATAAGGTTACGCGTAATTAGGCGTAAAACGCGCATTTGTACCGTTCCACCAGGATCGTAACAAAATTAATTCCTTGGCTATAATGATACTGACAAACGGAACGAAATCTTCAACTGTTCACTAACAGAGAAACTCTGTAAAAAAATTGTAGTTCTGCTTTCGCCTTGCATTCCCTAGCTTCAGTCGTGAATGTAGATACCTTAATTGCGGCCTATCACGGCTTAGCTGCGTCTCACTTAAGATACGGCATAATCTTTTGGGGAAATTCTACTGATTTCAACATCGCATTCAAGGCCCAAAAGAGATGCATTAGGTCAATGTTTAGGCTGAAGACTGTTGATACTTGTAAACCGTATTTTATAAGATACAAGATCTTGACTTTGCCTTGCCTGTATATTCTCGAAACTGTAATGTTTGTTAAAGCGAATCCCAAATTATTTCCACGCTTACAGGATGCTGTCCCACGTAACAGACGGGATATGAGCATAATTCGCGTATATCCTGCTAAAACTGCACTCATGCGCAAAAGTATCATCTGCATGGCCCCAACTATCTTTAACAAGCTACCTAAGCATTGGAAGGAGCTAAGTATCAATGCGCTCAAACGTCAGTTGATGGTGTTTTTATCGCAAAAGGCATATTATAGTGTCTGAATTTTTGGTCGAAAAACTTGTCTGACATTAGTTTTATTATTATGTTTATTAATTCTATTGATTAAACTAGCAATGTGACTCAAAATATTTGTACGCCAATATATTATAAGGCTAAACATGATTGGACTAAGTACCTATAATGGAATTTATTATCATCTTGCATGCTCTTGTATGTATACCATGTTTATACAAATAAATAAATCTTATCTTATCTTATCTAACAATATTATTACTTAATAATATCGTTATTAGTGTAACGATATTATGACGTTATTCATTTCGATACCTACTCTCGAACGAATACAGCGGTGGCTTGTGCCTGGGCGACGGGGGACGACCGATGGAGCGGTGCTCAGCGGGGAAAGTTCTTAAGAATAACGTTACAAATGAATCTGTAACGCTTCACCTGTAACGTTATTACAAGCGGATAAGCTTAATGTTACTGATACCTTTATCGTTACTTATAATATTGTTCTACGAAAATGTTATTCTGTAACGTTTTTTTTTTGTAACGTTATACGATAATATTGTCATAACGGAACGAAATTCATTTCGTTTTCAAGTCCCTGCGGCCCTGGTTTGAACAAACACTTTTACAAGACAATTTTATTTTTAAAACTAGATGAGGTTGCCGTTTCCTATCTGCATTCACAACCATCCGACAGGCTATCGTATCCAAAATAACCTGCAGAAGCGTAGCGTGCTTTGGCGGGGCCCCGTATAAAAATTTGTTTGGGGGCACTTAGGAAGGGTAAAGATTTCTCAAAAAAAAAAAAAAAATGTTTGCATAAAATTAAAATAAATATTTATTCGTCTTAATTATCTGTCACATTTTCCAAAAAAAATTTTGTCATTTCTGAAGTAAAAAAAAATTGGGAAGATTTTATTAATTTTTGCTTAGGTACGTACATTGGGGCCCCCCGTGGCCCGGGGGCCCCGTATAATTGATACGGCAGATAGCGACGCCCCTGATAACCTGATTTCCCTTGCCCCCGACGGCAAACAGCTGTCGGAAGATTAAAGGCCGTGTATTTGATGTTAAACTGACAAAATTTACGGGTTTTGGAGATGTGAACAGCGTTTAGAGGACTCCTACGATAACATTGATTTATGTTCAGGGCCGTCTTCAACCCGAGGGTGCAAGGGGTGCGAGGCACCCGGTCGCAGGGTCTTAGGAGGCGCCAGGGTAGCCCGTGAAATAACTATTTACTATTTCATGAAATATCAAACAATAGGGTTATATGAACTTAGAGGGTTGTATATCAATACAACCCTCTAAGTCATTTGCAAGACAAAGTATACAACCTGACACTGACCTGCAAATTGCAAAAAACGTAATAAATAACACGTGAAATTGAATTTCGCGGGCTACCTTGGTGTTTCTCCCTAAAAATTGGACTCCAAAATCAAGTTTTTTTTTTGTTGCCAAAAAAACAAAAACAAACGTATTGGTCGCCGGGTGTGACAAACAGTCTGAGGGGCCCCAGACTATAATAATAATAATAATAATAATAATTTCTTTATTGCCTTAAAAACAGGTTACAGAAAATTTTGGTTTCAAAAAGTTTTTATATAGCCTAATATGGTAAATAAACTAAATACCTAACTTAAAATTAATTGTATTAGCAAACATTTAATTTATGCACTAAAAATAGTATTAGAATTTATCATTAAATCAAAAACAAAATTAGAATAAAATTAAGATTTAAACAAAAAACAATAATATTAAACTGTTTTTTGCACCCCGAAGCCCAATATGTTTAAGACGGCCCTGACCACTTAAGGAATCCCTACTCGAAACCACGTCACTTCCTCAGCTAATCCCGTCAATCTCGCGTTGATTTCGCGCGCTTTTGTTCAGTGTTATAGAGAATAAGGCCCCTGACTACTCTGAGAAGAACCCAAGGACAACCCCCGGTTTGTGTAGGACTATTGCAGGATATGGAAAAGAAATATTATTGCACAGTAGAAAGATAGAAAGAAAGAAAAAGTATTTATTGCGACTCGTACAGGAAGGGCACAAACTAAACTAAACACAGTAAAATAAAATTCAAGTTATACAGGGTTATTGGTAAAACATTAACAACCTCTTAAAAGGTCGTTGTACTCATCATTATGAACAACTTTTACTATGGGACCGAGGCTGAAATCGCGAAAAAAAAATCTGCTGTTAATTTATGTTCGTATAACTCGTCAAAATGAAGGGAACAGCTGATTTTTTTTCGCGATATCAGGGTTGGTCCCATAGTAAAAGTTGTTCATAATGATGAGTACAATGATCTCGTAAGAGGTTGTTAATGTTTTACCAAGAACCTTGTATAAAAAAGTAACAAAAGGAAAATGAAACAGAAAGTCCTATACGAGGCCAAAATGCTCCTATCTCAGCATGATGCTGCGAAATTTAAAAAATAAATGTAGCAGCGCTGGTATTCAATAGGTTTGGGTGGCTAATCGCGAACTGGTTACATAGAGCTTAAAAAGCTGCGCCCTGTGGTTTCACCAGCGTAAATATCGAACCCGTGGGAATATGGGGATAAAAAGTTGCCTATATGTTAATACAGGGTGTCAGCTACATCCATACAAAATTTTATAAAAATTGGTCCAGCCGTTTGAGCATGAAGAAGTAACAAACATATAAACACACACACACTCAAAACTTTCGCCTTTATAATATTAGTGTGATAATTTAAGGTAGGTATAGTATTTCAGCTATTAAAATCTCTACGAGAACTAAGGTCCAAACGCTCCGCTCCCTAGAGTAAAATATGCGTCATTAAATACACATAAACCTCAAGTTTAAGTCAAGTGTACCGACATTAGAATGCTGTCGCCGGCCGGTCGCGATATGAAAACGTAAACCTCATAGACACACAAGATTTACATACGGTGCGGAAATATAAAGGACATGTTCCATTTTTAACCGACTTCAAAAAGGAGGAGGTTCTCAATTCGACGTATGTTTTTTTTTTTTTTTTGTGTGTTTGTTACGCGATTACTCCGCCAGTTGTGGATCGATTTTCAAAATTCTCCCCAAAAAATCCCATGGAAATCGAGGGAAACCCTCAAATTTTATAGGCAAAGCTATAACGATTTGGGTATTTTTTAAAATAACTTCAGCATTTGCTCTCGGAAATCATCATTTGGTAAAGTGGAGCTGATGAAGAAGACCACAGATGGCCCACTAAAAAGTGAAAAATAAAAACTTTTTACAAAAAAAAAAAACAACCGACTTCCAAAAAAAGCACTACAAATTGAAAAATAACTTTAATTTCGGAAGTCGGTGTCAATAAACGAAAATGCGGAACCAAAGACACCGACTTCCGAAATTAAAGTTATTTTTCAATTTGTAGTGCTTTTTTTGGAAGTCGGTTGTTTTTTTTTTGTAAAAAGTGTTTTATCTTATTATACTAGCTTTATCCGCGTGAACTTTCTTGTTCCCTCGATCCACCCCATCGCATCGTATCGCCCGCACTATCACTTGGTTTTCGCTTAATATTCTTTCTGACTTTATCTTTTTGCTCTCATCATCATCATCATCATCATTTCAGCCGAAAGACGTCCACTGCTGGACATAGGCCCCCCCTAAAACGGGGGGTTTGCCATAATCGCCACGCTTGGCAGGCGGGTTGGCGATCGCAGTATGGTATGGTGGTGGAATGCATAGAGGACGCTGCTGCCCATTCTCCGATACGCCCCTTAGTCGCCTTTTACGACACCCACGGGAAGTATGGGTTGGTGGTATTCTTTAAGTCACAGACCAGACCAAACTTTTTGCTCTAGTGTAATTTTAAATAGCCTATAGCCTTGCTCAGGAAATAGGCTATCAATTCAATTTATTTATTTTTCAAGTATCATGACTCATTTGTTAGTAAAAATCTTATCCTATGTTAGTAATTAAAATTAGCTATCTATAGCAAAAACATTTTTCACATCCGACCGGTAGTTCCAGAGATTAGCGTGGACAAACAAACAAACTCTTCTTCTTCTTCTTATGTATATCTATACTAATAATTAAAAGAATTTTTGTCCGTTTGTCTGTATGTATGTTCCGGAGGTTTTGTCCCATCTCTTCCCCTATGCGTTTTTAACTACAAAATTTCTTTTGTAATGGTGCAAAAATGGCTGAACAGATTTGGATGAAATTTAACACACAGATAGCTTATAAAATATCTGGATAAACCCATAGGGTACTTTTAATCCCGGTACTATGAAAGTGTTAGGTATACACATATTACACATAAACCTTCCGGGATAAATGAAAGTGAAAATCGCATTAAAATCCGTTCATAAATAAATTCGCAGAAAGGCAACACCCTTTTTAGGGTTCCGTAGCCAAATGGCAAAAACGGAACCCTTATAGATTCGTCATGTCTGTCTGTCTGTCCGTCTGTCTGTCTGTCTGTCTGTCCGTCCGTATGTCACAGCCACTTTTCTCCGAAACTATAAGAACTATAGTGTTGAAATTTGGTATGTAGATGTATTCTGTGAACCGCATTAAGATTTTTACACAAAAATAGAAAAAAAACAATAAATTTTAGGGTTCCCCATACTTAGAACCGAAACTCAAAAATTTTTTTTTCATCAAACCCATACGTGTGGGGTATCAATGGATAGGTCTTCAAAAATGATATTGAGGTTTCTAATATCATATTTTCTAAACTGAATAGTTTGCGCGAGAGACACTTCCAAAGTGGTAAAATGTGTGTCCCCCCCCCTGTAACTTCTAAAATAAGAGAATGATAAAACTAAAAAAAAATATATGATGTACATTACCATGTAAACTACCACCGAAAATTGGTTTGAACGAGATCTAGTCAGTAGTTTTTTTTTAATACGTCATAAATCGTAAACCGCAATTTACCATTCATTCAATCAACTCAAAAATAAAAATAAAACATTTAATTTCATAAACATAAACCTTATGCATAAACCCGGATGTTACGGAACCCTCGGTGCGCGAGTCCGACTCGCTCTTGCCCGGTTTTTTTTTTTAAATAACAAAATCTTCTAAGCTAGCCTTACTACCCACAAAACAGTGATTATCAGTTGTTTCGACTAAACACCTTTTAAACACGACACGACATATTGCCTGGAAGAGATCGCATAAAGCGATAAGGCCGCCCATCGTATGTTTTGTATTAAAAATCGTATTTTTTGTTATGTATTTCCTGGTGTACAAAAAAGTGTATAGAAAAAAATAAATAATTATATGGACTTTGACGTAACACTGGCATTAGACACGTTGAACAAGTGTTTAAGTTTTTGTGGTAAAACCCTTAGTTTTTAGAAAAAGAAAGAAAGAAAAATCGTTTATTCTGCACAAACTAAACGCACATTATAAAAAAAATACACGCAAGCAAAGAAGCCAAAGGCCTCTTATTATGCGTCGTTTTACTTATTTTTTTATTAAAAAAAAAATATTCAGAAATTAGAATGTGACGTCTGACATAAAGGAATCCAATTCAATACGTTGCACTAAGTGACCTGAGAAAATTCTTTTATGGCAACATCTATTGTTAAAGGTTCCTTTGTACGCACTGATTAAATTCTGCATTTTGACATGATTTATTAGGCTATGAGATTTTCACGACATTTATCTATACATAGGTATTAAAAAATTATAAAAACAGCATTATTATTCAGCGGCATTATTCTGCTGTGCTTGCCGGAGTCGGATCGTGGATTGGTATCCATCTATTATTTAAGGAGGCTACTCCGTGATTCTCACATGAACAACTGTACGTCTCTTGCTCCCGCGTCATTAGTCTTGACTTTCTGTATATTTTGGCTGCTGAGACCAAAACATCAAATAGAAAGAAAAAGAAGAAAAGAAGAGAAGAAGAAAGAAAGAAAATACGTTAATTAAGCACAGACCAAAAGACACAGTACACCAGATAGTCAGTTAATAGTCGTACATACATCAGATAAAAACAAAAATAAAGATAAAAATAAAAAGTGCAAAGTCCGATGTAAGTAAAGTCAAATGTAGTTTATAGAGAAATTTTATAAAAATGTGCGGTTGTTATTTTAGTACATTCTGTTGTCTTATGACTTCAATGCGAACGAAGTCGCGGGCAGAAGCTAGTACCTACTTAATAATATTATAAAAATTTAAATACACTCTGTCTGTTTATTAACTTTTCTAAAGGACAATGGGCAAAAAAGTATGAAACCCGGTACAACAACCAATAGTAATGACATATTATACGTCGTTGGATATACCTTTTAACTTGGAGCAAAACTTGAAACTAAATAAGTATGATAACAAAAACTCCTACCATTTACCATGACAAATGCTTTTTCTTTCTTCATTTTCAGTTGTCCTAAACTTTTTTTATTAGATCGCTGTGTCCGGAAAACGGTTCGACCTATGAATGGAGCTATTTTTATATGTCTTTTGTGACTACGAGGCAAAATTGACTTGTTAGTGAGGCTAACGAATCAATTTCCTTTGAGAGTTTCAATGGAGTTTTTCTGTGATATTTTTTTAAGCAAATTAGTTAAAAGATAATTTTATTAATGGTACTAATGAATAAATTATGTTGTCTTTCATGTTTTTGATGCTTTCATTTAAAAAGGAAGTTATTTTAATTTTTAACCGACTTCTAAAAAAAAGGAGGAGGTTCTCAATTCGGATATTTGTATTTTTTTTTTCTTTAATTAACTTGGGAGCTGGTCCCTTAATGGAAAACAACATCGCGGCAGGCCCAGAGATGGCGGGATGAGCTGGACTCCATTAACAAAGATTGGTCCTTGGCAGCTCTGGACAGCGAGAGGTGTAAATAGAGTAGGGAGCCTTTGCCCAGCAGTGGGACAAAAGTGGCTAATATTTTTTTTTATAAACGTGACTTCTAAAAGTCATCATCTGCCTAGCCTTTACCCAAATATGTCGCGGTCGGCTTCCAGTCTAACCAGATGCAGCTGAATACCAGTATTTTACATAGAGCGACTGACTATCTGACCTCCACAACCTAGTAACTGGGTAATACGATACCCCTTGGTAAGACTGGTTGTCAGACTTTCAGGCTTCTGACGATCCGTAACTACAAAAAAGTCAAAAATCCACGAATGACAGCCGGGACCAACGGCTTAACATGCTTTCCGAGGCACGGAGTGGTCTTGGTATGTAAAGATGGTCCCACATCCACGGACCAACCGCGGGACGCGTCGATCGACCCGTGCGAACTTAGCCATAAGTTATAGCCATTGTTATAAGGTGTAACTTACTTTACTGTTAGAAAAAAAAAAAAAAATCAAAAGGAATTAATGTCACGTGAACGATGTCGCGGACAGCAGCTAGTTATAACTATGAATTTCATTATTTTTACGTAGAAAAGGTATGAACGTCATATTAGGTAGCTATACCGAGTTACTTTGAACTAGCTTCCCGGTTCCTAAGGGAAATACTTTCCGCCCCACGTCATGTTCTGCAGAAGTTATTGATATCGTTCTAAAGAATAAATATCCCTGAGTAAAGTTATGTTGGTACATACCTACTATTGATTTTGTTGTAAGGCTAATAAAACTTTTATTAGTTATATCTGCTAGTAGTGTTTATTTGAACATACACTATATTTTGATAATAAAAGCAATATTCTTGGCAAGATCGACTGGATTCTTCAGATGTCCTCATCACCCACTTTTGCTCGGAAAAAGTGCGTGACTTTTTTTGACATGGAAATTGACAAACATTGTGTAGGTATTTCCGTTTGTTTAATCAAAATTGAACTTGATTTTGTTAACGGACTTCAAAAAAACAGGAGGTTCTTTATTCAACATCCTATTTCTAAGTTCGCGATTTTCTCAAAACTAAATAATACTAGTTTTGATAATTCTTTCACTAATGTAATAATCTACATACTTTCAGGAAGGTTTTAATCTATAGAGGATGAAATTGAAAACATGCGATTTTTTTTCGCGATTGTAGCTTTGGCCCCTTAGTAAAAGTTGTTCATAATGATGAGTACTATCTCGCATTTCGGTTTGTCGCATGTATTCAATTTCACCTTGTGTACGGGGTCCCATTAAAATAGATGGACAAATTTTAACACAGCGCTCAGTACGTCTAACTAAAGATATCCAAGCAAAAAAAAAAAAAAACACTGATTAGAGTGATTTTATTTCGACCTAAAATAATAAATTGCCGGCACATTCGTGTATTTTCGTTACCTGATTAAATTTCTTATAAGTATCTATGCGATTTTCTTATATATTTTTTTACTATCGTCCTTATTTTGGTGTTCTGAATGATTTCTAAAGCCTGCAATACATGTTGGCCAAGCTTAGACCAACGCGAGCCTAGACAAATGGACACAAGGCAAGCGCTACTGTCTAGACGTTCGGCAAGTTTGAAGGAAGCCAATGCAAATGGCCAATGTAGACGAGTTTTGAGGAGACGCCCACATGTTGGGCGCTGTCAGATTTTATTAGCGTCGTCATTCGTAGAAAGCGACATTTTGTACGTATGCCTACAATGGACGTCAACCGCATACTAGCGCACGGACAAACATGTGAACACCATTGGCCGAGCGCGCGCGAGCGCCTTTGATTTGTGCAGAAAAACCGACACCGCTCCGAAGTGAGGCAAGTGATCGCGAGCGACTGCAAGTTGTGATAAGCTACGTCAAATGAGGTCTATACACGTTGGCGCTTGTCATACTCAACCAACCTAGGCAAGTGATACCGAGCGATAGCAAGACAAGGCAAATATACCGTCTACATGTTTGTATTGGCCTTCACTCGACAACGCTCGGCCAACGTGTATTGCAGGCTTAAAAGTTTGTCCATCTATTTTAATGGGACCTTATATATAAAAGAAAGTCGTGTTAGTTACACTATTTATAACTCAAGAACGGCAAAACCAATATGGTTGAAAATTGGTGGGGAGTTAGAACCAGGAGACGGACATAGGATACTTTTTTTTATTTAAAACTTTTATTTACTTATAGGAGTAGGGTAGGAATAGGGTAGGAGTAGGTTAGGAGTAGGTTAGGAGTAGGGTAGGAGTAGGGTAGGAGTAGGTTAGGAGTAGGGTAGGAGTAGGTTAGGAGTAGGTTAGGAGTAGGGTAGGAGTAGGGTAGGAGTTGTGTAGGAGTAGGGTAGGAGTAGTGTAGGAGTAGGGTAGGAGTAGGGTAAAGGTAGGGTAGGGGTAGGTTAGGGTAAGGGGTAGGACTTTACAGAATTAAAGTCATTAGAATCTACAATGCCAACTCCTTGAGCTAGAATTGGTCTCAAATGTATAATTTCATGAAATAGTCATTCAATATGTGCAGGGGCCCGTGGCTAAATAATAACAGCCGCACAGGTCGATCAGGTTAAGCTACGCTTGCCGCGGTTGGTCTGTGGATGGGTGACCATCTTTACATACCGTGACTCTTCCGTGCCTCGGAAAGCACGTTAAGCTGTTGGTCCCGGCTGTCATCCCTGGATCTTCGACAGTCGTTACGGGTCAAAAGCCCGAAAGTCTGACAACCAGTCTTACCAAGGGGTATCGTATTACCCAGTAACTGAGTTGTGGAGGTCAGATAGGCAGTCGCTCCTTGTAAAATACTGGTATTCAGCTGCATCCGGTTAGACTGGAAGCCGACCCCAACATAGTTGGGAAATCAAATCAAAATCGTTTATTTGCATAAAATGTGGTAGGTACAAAAGATGTTAATGTAAAATAGTAGTGCAAAGACACATTCCGCCATGTAATGATGGCATGCAAATATTTAATACATGAATTAGGTATGTATTAACAACATGCAGTAACATAATAGTAACATACAGTTAATGAAATTAACAACGGGGATAAATAATTAAAAAAATATTACAATGCATTTCTGAAGTGGTAGGACTGACAAGATTTTTTGTTTAGAAATTCGCCGACAGAATAAAAACTATGCGATATCAACCATTTTTTCAAAACCACACAGAATTTTTTGTAAGGTAGTTCTGTTATCCGGATAGGTAATGAGTTATATATAAGTGGCGCCATATACACGCAGCTGCGCCTGAATAGTTCTATGAAAGGCTAGGCAGATGATGATTCATTCATTAGGGTAATACTTACATCTAATTCAGCAAAATTCAACCTATCACACAGACATTGTTCTTCATTTAACTCCCAGTTCTTGTAATCATCGATTCAAATTAGACGCAACAATACACCAACCGTTTAACAGAAGGCGGCTGCTTCTAATTAGACAAGCTAACTAATTAAGCTGTTCTACAATAACAGCGGATAATAACAATATTATTGTACCAACTTTAATGTTTGTGGAACTAACCCGAATGGGAGTAACTTTAGCTAGCCGAAACTACTGCCCAGCCTTTTCCCAACTATGTTGGGGTCGGCTTCCAGTCTAACCGGATGCAGCTGACTACCAGTATTTTACATGGAGCGACTGCCTATCTGACCTCCACAACCCAGTTACTGGAAAAAACGATACCCCTTGGTGAGATTAGTTGTCAAACTTTCGGGCTTCTGACTACCCGTAACGACTGTCAAAGATCTACGAATAACAGCCGGGATCAACAGTTTAACGTGCACGTGTCACCCATCCACGGACCATCCGCGGCAAGTCGATTGACCTGTGTGGCTATTATTACTTAGCCACCAGCCCCTCTTGCACGAGCCACTGCTTCTAATTAAGCCAGCTAACTAATTAAGTGGTTCTACAATAACGGCAGATGACAACAATTATCACTGTACCAAGTTTAATGTTTGAGAGGCTATCCAGAAGAGGACTAGCCGAAACACAATCCATCTGCCTAGCCTTTTCCTAACTGTGTCTAGGTCGGCTTCCAGTCTAACCGGATGCAGCTGAATACCAGTATTTTACATGGAGAGTGCCTATTTGACCTTCACAACCCGGGTACTGGGTAACGTCCATACTTCCATACTAATATTATAAATGCGAAACTGTCTGTCTGTTACCTCTTCATGCTTAAACCGCTGAAGCAATTTTGATGAAATTTGCTATCGAGATAGTTAGAGTCCCGTGAAAGGAGATAGGATAGTTTTTATCCCAATATTCACACGGGATCGACACTTATGCGGGTGAAACCGCGTGGCGGTGCTAGTCTAACAATAAAACTAAAAAGTAACGAAACAAAGGGCTTCAGTACACTAACCGAAAAACGCCAAATAGGTAAAGAGAAACCTAAGCCCTCCTATACCAATACCTTTACCTTTGCCGGCGCCTGTTTGAAGGAACCTTTAGTTGTGATCGGGTATTTTAATACTAAATTCGGTCTGACGAGTCAAATTATAGGGTCGCCGTTATCGAAATCGATTAGGAGGACTATACTGGGTTACACGAAACCCCTTGGAAAGACTGGATATCTGACTTTTCGGGCTTCTGACTACTCGTTCTATGTTCTATGTTATGGGTTTGGTTTCCGCACTTAGTCCTTCAATGAACCATTGTGCATGGGCCATGGCGGCCGTCGGTGGTTATTCCAACCAGCCCACCTCCCTCCAGAAACTGATTTAGTCTCCTGGTCTGTTGAGAACATCTGTGTACGATCTGGATGTCCCGAGGGTTTCTGTCCTTATCTGGGTGACGCCAGTGCCCTCAAAGAGCACATGCGCAATGGTTTCATCAGCCTCCATGCAAGCCCTGCACAGGAGACTGTCCGTTATGCCTAATGTTCTGACTACCCGTAAAGAACGTCAAAGATCCACGAATGATAGCCGGAACCAACGGCTTAACGTGCTTTCTGAGGCACGGAAGGGTCACGGTTAGCCTAACCTGCTCGATCAACCCATGTGGCTGTTATTACTGAGCCACGAGCCCCTCTTGCACGAGCCACTGCTGCTAATTAAGCAGCATAATCAGCCTATAACGTTCCTACTGCTGGAATACAGAACTCCTCTCTGTGTGAGGGAGTGGGCCATAATCCACCACGCTAGCCCAGCGCGGGTTGGTAACTAATTAAGTTGTTCTACAATAACAGCAGATGAGAACAATATGTTTGTACCAACTTGAATGTTTGTGAGACAATGCTGAACATAAGGAAGTAACTTTAGCTTGCCGAAACTCTTGAATGAAATTGCGCAGATGAGGAAGACATGAAATGAAACTGTTTGTACTGTAAATAGACTCAGAATCACTTTTACATCCTACTAAACTATCCTATCCTACAAATACAGCCTGAAAGTCTGACAACCAGTCTCACCAAGCGGTATCGTATTACCCAGTAACTGGGTTGTGAAGTCAGATAGGCAGTCGCTCCATGTAAAAATACTGGTATTCAGCTGCATCCGGTTAGACTGGAAGCCGACCCCAACATAGTTGGGAAAAGGCTAGGCAGATGATGATGATGATGATTTATTTTATTATATTATTAAATATATATTATAATAAAACGCGAAAGTTTTTGAGGATGGTTAAATGTTTATTATCCTTTCACGTAAAAACTCCTAAACTTATTTGAATGTAGCATACAGATATTTTATAACTAGGATACTTTTTCAATCAATTCTATTTTAGTTATTTTTGACGTTCAAAAGTGCCTGTTAAGTGCCTATTTGAAATAAATGCTTTGACTTTGACTTTAACTTTATCCCGATATTCCCACGGGATCGAGACTTATGCGGGTGAACCCGTTGAGCGCAGCTAGTGTCATATAAAAAAACTAAATGGAGTCGACATTTCCTATCTGACCGGGTTTGAGAAGAAATTGTAAAACAAACTCAGAGGTGGTCTCGTTTAAAGTCTAGACATACCTAAACTTGGTCAGATCATGTGAAGACCTTGTAGATTGATGTCTGAAATGGTATTTTGAGGAAAGTACCACACAGATTTGAGTGGATCAGGCCAGTCAGTGCAGCCATTTGTCAATAATCGTGCAGCTCAACTCAGAATTAGAGGAGCTCAACGGCTCGACGAACAATACCAAAGAAAGGATATTTGGGTAGCCCGCATACTTCTAAACCCAGCGTTTTAGGCTGTGCGTTGTCTACCAGTGAATGAACATAACACAACACATAACACCTACTACTGTTAGTGAAAACGGACATGACTATGAGAATAGAATATGTAGGTCATGCGACGGTAATACATACACGTGTCAGTTACAATAAGAATCACGGACATAAGTATTTCAATAAACCCTGTACTTATATTTTGTTGCTGACGATCCTTCAGGAATAACAACAAAAGAAAAACTAGATCAGACCGGAATGAGAAAGTCTTTAGTGGATAAAACAGAGATTAAAACAGAAGAAGAACTAGCAGGGGGGGGGTGGAGGGGGGTTCAGGAATTAGACCGGAATAACTCGAACTGATGGACGTTGATGAAGAATATATTTGCACGCCATGTTATGGCAGGATATGCGGAAACAAATTTACTGTAACACCTTATCTACCATATTCTAAGAAATACATATTTTTGATTTGATTTTGATTTATCTGATTCGAAATGATTCTACTACAGCCGCGTCGCGGTGTCGCGTCGCGCCAGTTTGCCTTAAGACTACACCTAGGTCACCACCACCGAACAACAACTCTTCCACTCAAAGAACAATGGCGAAATCTTAGCTGAATTTAATTTGAGCGTCTACAAGTGACTTATATACGAAGGCAGTTCCATTATTTTTCTACGTTTTTTCAAAGTATCACATTAACTAGTTAAGGCCGGATAAAAAAAATATTTTAAATGAAAAGTTATTTGATTTTTTCATTGACTATTAGTGTTGCCATTTTATATTTATTCTGCCAAATGTACAGCATTAATGTATTGTGTTCAGTTTTCGTTTGTTATTGTAATTAAACGGAGTAAATTAACAATACTGTTATTTCTAAGTGGAAGTATTCCTTGCAAGGAGGTAAAAATATTGTAGTGTAACAATAAATTAATTACTTTCAATTAATGACTGGCAAAAAGGCTGTTATCCCAAATCTAAAAACATAATAGGTTGTATCGTTGTAGTGATCTGTGGTAGCGATACTACATGAGTAGTACATTTAGTATTTTTATCTATGGTATCACTACCACAGATTACACGACGCTTACGCTTTGTGCTTTATGTTGCTCTCGATAGTTTTCCGGTTTCTTTAATTTTAACTTGTCCCGGACTGTGATATTCCCCTGAAGGAAGGATGAACGGTCAAGGGACAGGAAAAAATAATGTGATTTAGCAATATTGCCCTTTTACTTCCTCGAATTGGAATTACCATAGACATAACCTACAAAAGTTCATGACTGAATTTCTATTATTCTCGGCCTTCTCGAACAAAAATTCTTGCACAAACTAATTCAGAATTTGACGCCGAGTTAAACAAGATATTTTTCATTAAAAGACGCGAGAATTTAATCTCAGCTAAATCAATGTATGGGTGGCTGCCATTGTTCTTTGCCGTGCAATAGTTACTGGTCCTCTTGTCCGCGAAAACCCAATAACATTTTACCCGACCTGAAAACCGAATCCAGGACCCCACGCTCAGAAAACCACTAGACCGACGAAGCAGTCAATACCCTCTATTCGTGTTACAAAAACATAGTTATTTAGAAGAAAGAAAGCATGAAGATTTAATGTTTAATTAGTTTAACAAAAAGTGGAGCAGTAAGTGTAATAACTTATATTTATTTACTTTGATATTTATTTTCTTACACGAGTAACGTAGTGTGATGTGTACATATACAAGGTGTAACAGAATAAACGCAAGTCCTGAAAATAGTTTGTTCATAATTGACTACAGCCGGTCGATTCTGTAAAAATCTCACCGTGAAAACTTAGGTGAAGTGAGTTTGTTTTTGCTAGGAATTGACACTATTGACAGCTCACTCCACGGTGAGAATTTTACAGAGTAGCACCGCTGAATCGATCTCAGTAACTTTTAATGGAGGTATTAAAAAAAAAATATTTTGCCACGCTGACCGCCGAAAGAGCCGAAGAAAATGAAATCTTAATTCAAGGCAATAAAACTCAATTTTAAATGCATAAAGTAATGCTAGGGTCAACACAATTTTCATAATAACGAAAAAGGAGATAATAGTTTACTTAAAAAAAATAAGTTTTGGTCATTATCTTAGCCGTAGAACCGATGACCGTTTTTTTTTAGAATTAGAATTTATTTATTTGTAAGAATGTAGTTTTACATAGTATGGTGTATATTTTTTAAGTTCTACACATTCTACCATAACATATGGTGTACAAATATACAAATGTCATTTTATATAACTAAGTACAATTAATATTATAAGATTTAATGATTAAAAATATGTCAAATATGAATTATTATAATAAGGCAGTCGTTACTTTAAAATCAATGTCAAAATTAAGTACATGTCATCTTGGATTTTTACAATATTCCATATATTCACCAATGTCATAAAAACAATTATCCAATAACCAACTTGTCAGCTTTTTCTTGAACATGGGGATGGGAAGTTCCTTAAATGAGTTTGGTAACTTGTTATACACCTGAATGGCATTAACATATACATTCCTCCTAAATATTTACAGTCTACGTTGGGGTAGACGTGTTCTTGAGTGGTGACCGCGAATCGGTAAACGTAAGGTGGGGACGCCCTCTGGCTAGGTGGAGCGACGATCTTCGCAGGATGGCTGGTAGCAGCTGGATGAGAGTTGCCGAAAATCGAGTTGAATGGCGCGCAATAGGAGAGGCCTATGTCCAGCAGTGGACTGTTATAGGCTGATGACGAGGAGGCTCTCCGAAAACCGAAGCAGACAGTTACTGTCAAAAGCATTTGACTGACGTAGCGGGAAACATCATCATCATCATTTCAGCCGTAAGACGTCCACTGCTGGACTGCTGGACTGCCTCCCCCCAATTTGGGAGGGGGGGGGGGGGGATTGCCATAATCGCCACGCTTGGCAGGCAGGTTGGCGATCGCAGTATGGTATGATGGTGTAATGCATAGAGAACGCTGCTGCCCATTCTCCGGTCTCCCTTAGTCGCCTTTTACGACACCCACGGCATAGCAGGAAACAGTAACAAAAGTATAATAGAGAAGATCGTCGGCTCTAGTCTAGGACGATGTCGTCCTAGAAGCCTTAATACGAGAGCCGTGATACGAGAGTATCCTCATTAGGTTACACTTACATAAGGATACTCTCGTATAAAAGGCTATTAAATAATGATTTAATGACCTTTTACTAAGTTAACACCGCACGATTTAATTCAGAATTAAAATAGTATAAGTATATACGTCAATAACAACTAATACCACAACTAAGAACTAAAAATTATATCCTAACTTAACTAAAACTATTTTGACATTTTTTCCTGTTCATTGAATGAATTCGCAAGAATAACTGCATACCATTTGTGTTACAATAAGTAAAATAAGTATAAGCAAAGTACCACCCTATCGCTTTGAGATATCCTGCAAAGATAGAAGTGTTGTGTTAAATAAATAAATAAAATATTCACAAACTAAAATATAGCGTCGAAAAATTCATCCGCCTTTTACTTAGATATCTCCATGTCCTGCTTAGAAAAGGCTTACATTCAACAGCAACAGCTGATAATATTTATGTAAATGATTTATAATCTTAATTAACCGTTAGTTTCATCAGGCATATACGCATTAATTCAAGATGAAGCAAAAAATGCGTTTCCTTGAAAAAAATGAATAGACACATTTTAGTAAAACATTACATATCTGAGAACAACCGATTTCAAACAACAGCTCCGACCAATGTTTTCAAAAGAACAAATATATCATGGCAAAAAACCCCATGTTAAATTACACCAAAGACATGAATCAAATAAAAAAAAACACTGCAGAACAAAAGAAAACAAACATTTAATTACCCTTTGACAAAACACGAGAAAAAAAAAACAAACGGGCCGAAAACACGAATCGAAGGACCGAAAATTCAACCGGTACATTTAAAACCAACCAAATAAAATCGTAATAAAATCTAGCACTTACCAACTGCCAGGGAGATGGCGATTGTAACAGCAAATAATACGTTGTATTTCATCATTGTCTCGGCACTGGTACGCTCAGAGGACCATTTTATAAACGCGTCCGGCCTTCGCGGCGGTACGACGCGATCTGAGGTTGTCCCCTGATCCCCTCCCTGCTACAGCCCTGGGAGATGGGACATACAGCCGGAAAAACTGAAAAGCGGAGTGTGGAAATTGTTTGAAGTACAGATTCACCTAAAGGTGAACTTCCTGATAGCGTAGTGAAGCGTCATCCGAATCATAACCAGGAAAATCTCGAAGCCCTAAGGTTCAAACTTAAGTATAAAGCACTCTTATGGCCCGAAATCATGTTATTATTATGTCAAATTCTATTATTTGTAATATTTGACGTTAAAATAAATGACTTGACTTTTCAAGTGACAACCAACTCCTGCAATTTAACTTACTCTTAAACGCATGGAAGTTCCTCTATGCATATAGCATCCACGTATTGTATGCCTGGAGGCATACGCATACCAGCTTCTCTTACAGCAGTATAACTTTAATCTTGCCTCATTGTGGGAAAGAGATGGACGCCGATGTATAGCTCCGTATCTTTCCAAACTGTAGTAAGAGATAAAAGAGGAAAACTGATAAAAAGGTGGTGATAGGTCCCCTAAGCTCTTGAAACTTCTAGATTCTTGAATCTGGGTAGTTCTTAGGCATATAATACATCAACTAATACTCGTCTGCTATTTCGTGTCGCTGGCAATAAGATCTGAAAGACAGTCGGTATTTCAGATCTTGTTAGCCCAAAACTTCGCCACTTCCACGGTGTCCCTGATAGCAGTACAGAGGTCACTTTGACTGCATATTTTAGGACCCAGAGGGCAGGATAGGAGAGGGGCCCGTGGCTAAATAATAAAAGCCGCACAGGTTGATTGATCAGGTTAAGCTACGCTTGCCGCGGTTAGTCTGTGGATGGGTGACCACCTTTACATACCGTGACCCCTCCGTGCCTCGGAAAGCACGTTAAGCCGTTGCTCCCGGCTGTCATTCGTGGATGTTTGACAGTCGTAACGGGTAGTCAGAAGCCCGAAAGTCTGACAACCAGTCTTACCAAGGGGTATCGTATTACCCTGTAACTGGGTTGTGGAGGTCAGATAGGCAGCCGCTCCATGTAAAATACTGGTATTCAGCTGCATCCGGTTGGACTGGAAGCCGACCCCAACATAGTTGGGAAAAGGCTAGGCAGATGATGAGAGGGCAGGATAGGAGGTGTACAATTCTGGACTAATCCTCAATAATAATTCAACACTACACGTCGAACATCCGTAACGTATTTCGCATCGACGCCGCACAGTTCGCAAGTCAGTGAAAGTAATTCAAGTAACATAATTCCTATTTTCTTTCTGTATCGTTGCGGGCCGTGTGTCTCAGGCACGCGTACACCCCTCACGTGATAAGCAGAGGTTCAGGCGACATTAACCGTATCGAGTTTAATGTGGCACTTACATTCATTATGGCATTAAGTTACTCTACGCTATGGATCTTAGTTAAGAAGACATTATAGACGTTACTCTACCTTATTAAATCACAACCTTCACGAAGGTATACCCCGAAGAGTTTGGCAGAAGTGTCTCATGTTGCCAGGTATGTTGCAGTGCATAAGTATTATCAGCCCAGACAGACCTCCTCTCGGTGAGAGGGAGTGATAGATAAATAGATAAAACGTTTATTCAGTGCAACAAAAGACACAATACAGGTATTAAAAAACATCAAAAACAGGTGAATGAAAAAAAAAAACAAACATTAAAAAGATAAATTGAACCATAGACACCTAGCTCATGTACATCTATAACGGTCGATCACTACTGGGCGGTGTGTGTCTCATGGTGCACCAAATGGGAGTCCAGCTCAGCGTAAGCCAGGTACAATACCTGACGCTGGTATTCTGCTGCATCCCGTTAGTGACATACGGATGTCGAGGAGACACATCTGAGTTTCAACAAAATGGTACCTACATAGTGCGGCGGTATTATAAAGGTGGTAAGTACCCACAGTTGACTTGCTTTTAACTGCTTTTAGCTGGAGTGGGCATTAGTCGAACTCGCGGGCCTAGTGCGGGTTGTCTAAAATCAAAATCAAAAATCATTTACACTCAAATTGGGCTCAGAAAAAGAACTTTTGAGCGTCTAAATTACATAAGACAGTCCTCAAAATGCCCGCCCTTCACCACTTCCTAGTGCTTCTATGTTCTATGTTATGGGTTTGGTTTCCGCACTTGGTCCTGCAGGGGACCATTGTGCGTGGGCCATGGCGGCCGTCGGTGGTTATTCCAACCAGCCCACCTCTCTCCAGAAGCTGATCTCCTGGTCTGTTTAGAACATCTGTGTACGATCTGGGTGTCCCGAGGGTTTCTGACCTTATCTGGGTGACGCCTGTGCACTCAAAGAGCACATGCGCAATGGTTTCATCAGCCCCCATGCAAGCCCTGCACAGGGGACTGTCTGTTATGTCCAATGTGTGAAAGTGTTTATTTAGCGAGCAGTGTCCCGTGATGGTCCCCGTCACCAGGCGCAGTCCTTTCCTGTCCAGTCGTAAAAGGCGCCTGGTTAGCCTGCCATCCAGTGACGGCATGGCTTCTTTGGACTGCCTGCAGCCTGGTGATGACGTCCACCAGCTTTCTGCTTGTGTGTGGGTGTGCTACTGTAGCCACCTGCGTAGTTGGTTGAAGGGGATGGGCACGATAGGTTCCGGTCCACAAACTGACATGCTGGAAGCCCGTCCTAGTACTTAAATGGCGCAACAAACTTCCCAGTAGCACAGCTGTCTGTTCAGTTAGAAGCACTTGATAGAGGGAGATGATTGCCATCAACTGGACACAGATTCAGATAACTACCAGGTTACGGAGTAACCAGATTATGCTTTGTTCGATTTTTGAAGTGAAAACTTCTTAAGGAGCGTTGGGCATTTTTTGAGATGATAAAAAATCGTTGAACTCGCGACACTGTTACCGTAAGTGACACCTCTATTTTAAGTTTTGGCCATTATAAAGACATCAACGCGCGGCACGTTTTCTTTGGGAAGTGACCTTCAGACATATATAATTTCTATATTACTATGCTTTTCAAGTTTTCACTTTGTCAGGACTCCTGGAGTGCCGCTGTATTTTTTTTTTTTAAAGTCCCACTGCTGGTCAAAGATCTCTATTTACATCTCTCTCTGTTCAGAGCTGCCAAGCACCAATCTTAGCTTATCACTAAGCTCATCCCGTCATCTCACGAACGGATTTATGCAAGCCACATTTCCAAAACTTCTTCATCACTTATGTCTATGAAGCCTGTATCTTTGTAAATAAAACTGGCCAAGTGCGAGTCGGACTCGCACACGAAGGGTTCCTTACCACAAGGCAAAAACGCCGAAAAATACACGTTTGTTGTATGAATTTTTAAATATTTATTTCCCTTTCACTTAATTTTTTTTTTCTGTTTTTAGTATTTGTTGTTATACGAGTAGCAGCAACAGAAATACATCATCTGTGAAAATTTCAACTGTCTAGCTATCACAGTTCATGAGATACAGCCTGGTGACAGACGGACAGACGGACAGCGGAGTCTTACTAATAGGGTCCCGTTTTACCCTTTTGGTACGGAATCCTAAAAACAAAATAATATTTGTATATCTGTCTAAAATTAAAATGTTGCTTTCATATTCTTTATCGACATTTTTATTGCATTAATTATTGTCTAAGAAATTATGACTAATTACCTATTTGTTTATGAGCCGTCTTAATTTATTGACAGATTATTGCATGAAATTGTGACATCTACTTATACGTATTGACTTTATTTTTATTTCGTTAATTAAGTTTCGATTACTTAAGATATCGCCTTTTGGCGGGACATAGCATAGACATACTTTTTTTTTCTTTTATAACATCTGTATCCCTATGTTCATAAAATGAATAAATTAATTTGAAAAATTTGAATCCGTCTGGGCCTGCCGCGATCTGGACACTTTGTCCTAAATTATTTCATTCACATTTATTTACCCAACTTTACTTAACTTTACTTTTTACCGCGGGACGGCAAAGACAGTGTTTTGTTTTTAGATATCTATGTATCTTTTTATGTAGGATACTTTCAAGCATCATAGCGGCAAGATTGATTTTTAACCCCCGACGCAAAAACGACGGGGTGTTATAAGTTTGACGTGTCTGTGTGTGTGTGTGTGTGTCTGTCTGTGGCATCGTAGCTCCCGAACGGATGAACCGATTTTGATTTTGTTTTTTTTGTTTGAAAGGTGTATTAGTCTAGAGTGTTCTTAGCTATATTTGATGAAAATCGGTCCAAGATGGCCGCCGCCACAAAATGGCGGCCTACATATTTTTTCACAACTCCCTTAATATGGGTATCAAATGAAAGGGCTTGAATAGTAGAATACTATACACTATGATAAATTTCAAATCCAAGATGGCCGCCACCACAAAGTGGCGAATTACATTTTTTTTTCACAACTCCCTCAATATGGGTATCAAATAAAAGGGCTTGACTAGTAGAATAATGTGCACTATATTGAAAGGGAATGAGGAATATTAACTAACGAAATGAAAACTAAAAACTTGAAAATATTTTTTTGTCTGATCAATGCTCTAGAATGATGAGGAAAGTGGCGTGATGACTGGTACCTACGACCACTAAGTTTAAGTTTGACTATTTTCATTACGAATGGAATTATCCTACTTAAAAAGCGTAGGTATTTCTACATCAGATGGTGTGGCAGTCCCATTTTATAAACTAGATCTGAAATATCTAAGATATCTAATAGCTAAGAAATACTTGTACGAAAGTTGAAATAACTAAAGAAAGAACTAGAAAAAGGATACAATAAAACAAAAAAATCTGTTTAGTCTTAAAAATTTATTCTTCAACTATAAATTAATAATTATTTTTTGACGGATATAAAACCTGATTAAACACCAAATTACCTGAATCTTAAAACGCAAGAAAATAAAAGAAATGAAAAACAAAAATTAAGGAGTCAATACAAAAAGCATGAAATAAAAAATTAAATTTAAAATTTAAAAAACCCCCGACATGAAAAGATAATAAAATTAAATGTAAGTAATTGGAAAAGGATCAAATAATTTAAAAACCCCCAACTTAAAGAATCTAGGTAATGAGACTAAAACAGATAAATTCATATGGCAGTCGGGGGACCGTTCTGTGGAACACCTTCTATTCTAAGAGGTGGGGACCTCTTAGAATAGAAACACGACTGCCATATGAATTTATCTTTTTGTGTCGGAGGTTTTTTAAATTTTAAATTTAATTTTTAATACAATAAGGTGTCCATCGACTCCTCTAGGTCGCACAATGGGTAGAGGCTAGGTTCTTATACATTCATAATGGCGGGAACCCACAAGAGAGAGTTCACAAGGGCGAACTGACACAAAGGGCTCAATTGTAATAATAAATGATTTTAATTTAAATATCTACGTGACACCCCCAGCTTGGTCGACCGATCTTAAAAAAAAAACAATCGATTTCAAAAAAAGTTTTTATTTTTCATTTTTTAGTTGTACCTAGTGCATTGAAAAATTCAAGACACCGACTAGAAGAATCATCAAAATTAGCATAGAAATACATAAGAATAATTACCTAATGTATTATGTACTAAAACCTTCCTGAAAGTATGTAGATCACATTAAACAAAGAATTATTAAAATTGTTTCATTAGATTTTGGAAAAATCGCGGACACACAAACATACATACATACGGGTACACATACACATACATAATGTATACATACATAATGGGTCGTATACCTACAGAACCTCCTGCAGCAGTAGAATGTGATAAACTCAGTTGATTGTTTCATCATTCTGCAAGGTAATCAAATGAGGAAGAAGCTATGATGACCACACACTGAAAGAAATAAACAGTAAATAAAAATGCAAAAACGTTAATCTGAACTGTTTTAAACAGTTCCATATGAGCCTGACGTTCAAAACACTTGTTACTGATCCGAAAACAGTTAAAGATGTTACCGTCATAACAGTAAACTTTAACTTTTTAAGTAGCTAAAAGGTCACAAAATTAACTGTTTTATTCATTTGGTGATATCGTTCGTCGTCGTCGTTTCAGCCGATAGACGTCCACTGCTGGACATAGGCCTCCCCCAATTATGGGAGGGTTTGCCATAATCGCCACGCTTGGCAGGCGGGTTGGCGATCGCAGTAGGGTATGATGGTGGAATACATAGAGAACGCTGCTGCTCATTCTCCGGTACGACCCTTAGTCGCCTTTTACGACACCCACGGGAAGTAAGGGGTGGTGGTATTCTTTAAGTCCGGCACCACACAGACAATATCGTTCAAGCCATTGAAATTTACTTACATTACAGTAATGGTGGTTTTCCTTTTTTTTTTTGTTTTTTTTTCAGTAGATAGTATGATCAATCATTAAAAGTTACGTTTAGTGTTTTACTGTTTTACAAACATTTCTTCTTATTGTATAAAGCACAGATATAGATATACCTAGATAACGCAAGAGTAACTACTTCGCGTGCCAAAAATTGCACCAACTTATGATTACAAATCGTAAGCCGCCCCTTTCGCGCTCAGTCCTTTGTACTGCTGGCTGGGTAAGTGTGAGCGAGAGCGCGAGCTTGTGACGTCATAGTAGGTAGTCAAAAAAATGGAACACTTGGTTTTCATACAGTTCGTGATACTTGCGTTATCTAGGTATATATCTATATCTGTGGTATAAAGTCAGTAAGTCTTAATGAAATCGCTTTAATTTGCTGTAGTAAGAAATTATTTTATTCAGTGCATTTACTGCACATTAATTTATGTAATGTTTTCAAATCATTCATTTCGGACTTCCTCTCGATGTTGTCCTTCACCGAAATTTACAAAAGTCACAAATTCCGGGTTCCGTATCAAATTATATACTTACAAAACAAACTCTCGTAAAAGCTTTCCTGTCTGTGTTCATTTATAAGCACGAAGAAAAAATGGAAATATTATAACGAAGGATTTTCTTTTCGTTTATGTTTTTATGAAATTGTGTAAGAAACCTCATTCTGTTTTCTTTTACTCGCTGAAAAAGACTTTAATCTACGTCATTTTGTAGTTCTGGCTTGTTTATTTTGAAATACAGTTCGCATCTTAAGTAAAGTCCTTCAGGCCGAATTTTTGTCATGGCTGCCAATTTCTGCGGATACCAGCCGTCGGCGCGGGAGATATATAATAATATAATATAATAATCATTTTAATTCGGACAACTATAAGATCCATAACTTGTTAGTAACAGTTTTGCACTTAAAATACTATTGTTAGTAACTTAAACTAAAGACGAAAAAGTACGAAGACCACCCAACAACTAGACACCCAGAAACTATGGAACAAGTCTTTGCACAAATTGCCTTATTATGGCGGAGGTAGTATCTATCGCCACAACCTTCAGGATGCTATTGCGACTGCCTCTTATTCTGCTCAAGAGTGAGGCCGTTTTTTTACGGATGATGGCATGAAATCCATCGGTATGGGTTACCGCGAACATTTCTGAGGCACTGCAAAAACGAAGCACTCGCAACAGCATCCTAAAAACATTATTATATTGGACGCGCAGGACATCCAGCGACCTTTTCGAGTAGTTGACCCAAAGACTACCGGTGTAAAAACTCTGACAATAAGCTTTAAAAAGCGTAATCTTTACTTGGTCTGTGCAGTCTGTACACCGAGCAAATCTTCGTGCCAACATATTACCTCTGACCGCTAGAGCCCTGCGCTCCCTCTCAATGTCACCATGATCACTGAGGTCTTCGGTAAGAAAATGCCCAAGATATTTAAACCTTGTGACTCTACGTATTGGCGTACCGCTTATGACAAGTTCGAGGGCATTTTCCCGGCGCTTACCAGCGACCTCAAAGACCATGTATTCACTTTTTTTTGCATTATAGACCAATCCATGTGCAGCAGCGTAGGTCTCACGTATTTTGAGCAGCTCCACGATTGCCCCCGGCGACGGGCCCAGCAGCACCATGTCGTCCGCATAACTGATATTGTTACAATTAACACCATTTACCCTGCATCCGACACGCATGCTGCTGAGCTCGGCAATGAGGTCATTGACATAAAGATTGAAGAGCCGTGGAGACGACAAACCACCCTGCCTCACCCCGCACTCCAACAGATATAAACAACAGATATTATAGTGCATAAGTATTTGCGCAAATACGCGTCTCTTCCCTCACTCTCATAATCCGATGGGACGGCAATCCAACACGACCGGAGAGAGATCAGGGGGAAACCTACGGCTTAAACGTGCTTTCCGAATCACAGGGTTATCACACCGGCAACTTCCAAACTCCGAGTAGTACCGACCCCGACTTACGAGTTATAAGGTCGTGAGTTTAAACTCAGACAGGCGCTTTACTTTGTATATTTGATTTCATCACCACTGCTCTCAAAACGTAAAAGAAAAACATCGTGAGGAAACCGGCAGAGGAGGAGGCTTCGTAGATATGAAGCCGCACTGGACCTGCATTGTGGATTATGGCCCACTCTCTCCCACAGAGAGGAGGTCTTTCTCCCAGCAGTGGGAACGTTATAGGCTGATTGTGCTATGCTGGTCCTAGACCGTGATCAGTAATTATTTTCTAGGAATGCCATTAGCCCCACAATGTAAATAGCTCTGTTCTCGGGTCGGGCAAAGTGTTATTAAGGTTTTCCATCAGGAATTTCTTAGTAACAGCCCGGAGTTTGGAAGTTGGCGGTGTGATACCCCCGGAAAGCACGATAAGCCGTGGGTCCTGCGCCTGATCTCTCTCCGGTCGTGTCGGATTGCCGTCTCATCGGACTATGAGAGTGAGGGAAGAGGGAGTACCCCTGTGTCTGCGCGCACACTTGTGAACTATAATATCTCCCGCGCCGAAGCCTCCGTTGAGATTGGCCGTCATGGCCGAAATACGGTCTGGAGGACTTTATAAAAAATCGGAATGAAAATTTCATGGAAATTATTCTACCGGAGTCGTGCCGCGTCTATCTGCACTAGCCTTGAAAGTCCATTATTTACGCGCGTAGTCATATAACATAGGTATATAACATAGTACCTAATTACAATTTATTCCGGTCTGATCCCCTGAACCCCCTCCACCCGCCCTCCCGATACAACGGTATAATAGTTACCTAGCTCCTTAGTACCTACGAAACAGAATTGATCGTGGGATCATGAATGATCACAGTTGAAATCGTATTTTATGTGAGCCTGGTAAGACAAGGAGCTTACCTAACTCTTTCTAACATAATAAAATGCAATTGATTTAATTCATTATCTGCCTAGACTTTTCCCAACTATGTTGAGGTCGCGGTCGGCTTCCAGTCTAACCAGCTGCAGCTGAGTACGAGTATTTTACACGGAGCGATTGCCTTTCTGACCTCCACAACCCATTTTCTGACGACCGATATCCTTGGTAAGCCTGGTTGTCGTCGGACTTTCGATAAATTATTCAATGTATTAAATATGTGTATTCATATTATTGGTAGGACCACATTCAGAACCGCACAAAAAGACCAACTCACAAAATACAAAACTTCCAACTTTCAAACATCTATCCAAGAACACTGCTACAAAATCGTTTCAAGTTTTCAGAAGCAAATCCCACTTTCAAAGTTAATATTTGTCCAGACGAGGCCACAAAACGGCACATCTACAATAGATAATAGACAAAAAAGTTTATATACTTACCTACTTAGTTTTGTTTTATATCCACGCACTCATTGTTCATTCCAAGGTTGCCTGGAAGAGATCGCAAAAAGCGATAATGCCGCTTATGGTCAGCGGGATTGTCCGAAAGGGTTACCGCTGGCCCGGAACATAAAGGGCTAAGGAAGGAACATGGGTGGGTTTTAGTCAGTAAGAGTCTAACACTCCCTTCCGCTCCACCCAGAGCGGGAGAGGTCATTTGATGATTTCCCACCCGAAAAAAAAAATTGCGTTTTGTAGTGTTAAATGTACTCTCATCATCATCTGCCCACCCTTTTCACAACTATGTTGGGGTCGGCTTCCAGTCTAACCGGATGCGGCTGAATACCAGTACTTTACATGGAGCGATGGCCTATCTGACCTCTACAACCCAGTTACTGGGTAATACGATACACCTTGGTAAGACTGGTTGTCAGACTGGGGCTTCTGACGACCCGTAACGACTGTCAAATATCCACGAATGACAGCCGGGACCCGACCGTATTTCGGGAAACACGTTCGTGCTTTCCGAAATATGGCGGGGTCTTGGTATGTAAAGATGGTCACCCATCCACGGACCAACCGCAGCAAGCGTAGCTCAACCGACCCTTGCGGCTATTCTTAGCCACAAGTATTTGTATTTTTTTTTTGATGGGAAATCATCAAAAAAAAAAGTATTTGAATTTTCTGGTGTACAATAAAGTATTTATAATAACCCTAAGGGGGTTAATAAACGTATTATATCAGATGAATAGTAAAACACCAATTTCTCTCTTTTTAAGACGTGGGTAATTTGACTATCGAAAAAAGACGACAAAGCGTTGTGTAATACAGACGCTATACAACGAAAAGGGCTAAGGAAGGAAAATGGGTGGGTTTTATTCAGTAAGAGTCTGACACTCCCTTCCGCTCCACCCAGAGTGGGAGGAGTCATTTGATGATTTCCCAACCGAAAAAAGAAAAACCCCTTACTAATAAACGTATTATATCAGATGAATAGTTACACACCGATTTCTCTCTTTCAGTCGTCGGTAATTTGACTATCGAAAGAAGATGACAAAGCGTTGTGTAACTATACAGACGCTATACAACGTTTATTAGTATGGGGGTAAGTAAATCCATACTAATATACTAATAATATTATAAATTCGAAAGTAATTCTGTCTGTCTGTACGTTACCTTTTCACGCTTAAACCTCTGAACGGATTTCGATAAAATCTGGCAGAGAGATAGATTGCATCCCGGGAAAGGACATAGGATAGTTTTTATCGACATACCTCGCGGGCGAAGCCGCTGCCGGAAACTAGTAAATATATAATGTTTAGTTCAAATTGTCTGTGTGGTGCCGGACTTAAAGAATTGCACCACCCCTTACTTCCCGTGGGTGTCGTAAAAGGCGACTAAGGGTCTTACCGGAGAATGAGCAGCAGCGTTCTCTATTTATTCCACCATCATACCATACTGCGATCGCCAACCCGCCTGCCAAGCGTGGCGATTATGGCAAACCCCCCCCAAAATTGGGGGAGGCCTATGTCCAGCAGTGGACGTCTATCGGCTGAAACGACGAGTTCATATACTATCAGTTTAGAAGTAAACTACTAAACTACCGTCACCTGCAGGGGTCGTAAACTGTTAGTAAGTGACTATGTTAAGCGCAGCTGTGCCCGCTGTAGGCATTGTCGGTTAGTGCCCATAAAATCAAATGTCTGGGAACATAAGGGGAACTAGCGACATCTATATTTAAGGCGCTACCTCGAAAGTAAATCGTAGCGACTGCTCTACTAAGAGAGCGAAAGTGATGTAATTACTTTTGAAACGCGAAAGACGAGAGATGAACAAAAACGACGTATGTGCCAAAACGAATTCACTACTTTTTTAAATGAATTAAATGTGAAACTGCTTTGAGTAAACTTCGATATGATAATTCTCTATGTTTTAAAGTAAATTCCATTGAATAACTCTTAAGCGTTACGCCGTGATGTCGAAACAAGTAAAAAAATGGGCCAAATGTGAATCGGACTCGCACACGAAGGGTTCCGTACCACAAGGCATAAAACGCCGAAAAAAACGTTTCTTTTATACCCCTTTAAATTTTAACTTTATTTTATTTTTATTATTTGTTGTTAGAGCACGAGCGGCAACAGAAATACATCATCTGTGAAAATTTCAACTGTCTAGCTATCACGGTTCATGAGATACAATCTGGTGACAGACAGACAGACAGACAGTGGAATCTTAGTAACAGGGTCCCGTTTTTACCCTTTGGGTACGGAACCCTACAAATAGATAATATAACTTTTATAAATTGCAAAAAAACAATTGTATTTATCTGGCGTGACGCCAGATAATTTTATCGGAGGAATAATTTTGAATTTTTGACAGTTTTTTCATACAAAAACTGTCAGACGTCAATTTTATTCCACGAACAAAAATTATCTTTCGATTGAAAAATCAGCCCTAACTCGTCAAAATGCAGGAAGCAGCTGATTTTTTTTTTCACGATTTCAGGTTAGGTCCCATATATATTTAATTTGCATTTGTATTCTCCGAAAGGTAGAAGATTTAAGGTGAAAAAAAAAAGGTAAAGGTAGGAGGTTAAAGTCGGACGGTCACGTTACTTTCACAGTAATGTTTATTCAGGTAAGTTCCATAGAAATGGCGAGACTAGTATTTTCCAAATAGATTCCAGTCTGGACCAGGCCGATACTGAGAATTTCCGAAAAGAGAGAGACGTTTTGTCTGACTAAGGGATCGAACCTAGGTTCCAGGAAATCAGACCACGCTCAGCACTAAAAATAAACCTAATGAAGTCTAAACATTTATAATTATTACAGTATGGGAGAGCAATAGTCCAGTGGTAACGGCTGCGACTTTTGAGTGGAGGTCGTAGGTTCGAACCCAGACAGGCGCTTTACTTTGTGTTAATTATTTCATCACAGTGCTCTCAAAACGGTGAAGAAAAACATTGTGAGGAAACCGGCATTTCAGCAAGACATGTGACATCTTCATCTGTGGTGGATTACGGCCCACTTCCTCTCGCCGAGAGGAGGCCTGTGTCCCAGCAGTACGAACATGCATCAGCCTATAGGCTGATTAGGCAGTCTGAGAATTATGACAATTTTTTCATAGAACATTTATTTTGTCAGCACGCATGCTGTGTAATTTAACTGTACCATAATTTTGTAAACCCATTCACGTAACCCATCATGTAATAAAGATGGTTGTTATAAAAATTAATGCGTTCAAATAAAATAAAAAACTTAACGGCTAAACGAAGACATAAACGCGTTTGTAGCAGTCATTTTACGGAGCTGTTACCTGGATAGTACAGGAAAAGTCCGGTAGATGGCGTTATTTTTAGTTATTGCTAAGAGTTGCAAGTTTTTGTGCTTCGTGTATTTGGAAAATGTCAACAGATGTCGCTACCGTTATTGTTTACGTACATACTGCACTGACCTCTATTATACAAGTATAATACAGGTCAGTGACGCACTGGCTCTGGGAATTAGTGACTATTTAGTATGTCAACCTTTGTAACAAATCACATTGATATAACCAGATATGAGGCTAGTAGGTATTCAGGAGAAACAGCAAATACATTCGTTTTAAACTCTTAAACACGAGGAACATTTTTTAATAAACTAAGTTTGTGGCTCGAAGTTCCAAACTTCTCGAAGACCTAACTGCAACATACACTTTGTAGTCAACTACTCCGAACTGTAACATACACTGCGTGTCAAGAGCGTATCCGGAAAAATTATTCAAAAACTTGACGATGTTTAAAAATAATTATAATAGTGGTTCAGAATTCACAACCGCAGGATTTATTATCAACTAGCGGTCGGCCCTAGCTTCGGACGGGAGTAATATTTTTTTCGTATTTCCGAAAAATATTCTTACAACCCTTGTCCTGGCAATATCGAACGCAACAAAAAAAGAATTATCCAATTTGGTACAGTCATTCGGAAGTTATGCGCGTATAGACATTTCGGCGACTTTGTTCTATACTATGTAAGGATACGGTGTCCAGACTCGTCCATTATCTTTAAATCACCTGTACCTCTACCTACTCTTTGTCAGCTCTTCAACAATAACTTTAAGGCTGAAAAACGATTTGGAAATTAAATAACAAACCAGTATCAACAGCACGTGGAATTTATTTCTAAATTATTTTAACTTAAACGATGGGATAGTAAGGCGAGTCCAGGACGAAGCAGTTGTTGTTCTTGGCAGACATCAGGATGTAGCCGTCTTCCCCCCAGTTCTCGCCCCAAGAGTTCTTGACCAGCCAGTAGTCTTCTCCGTCACGGACACCATAGCCAACAACCGTCACACCGTGATTCGGGTACGCGTCGTCACTTAAAATGGAGAAATGTATATTAGACTTTACGGAATATACTTGGTCAAGAAACATGCGGGGCTGGAGTAGTGCTGCATCAGTTGACTGGCATATATGCTGAGAGTGACTGGCCCGTATTTGACGAGAGCTATAATGATGATTGATAGATAGATAGATAGATAGATAAAACGTTTATTCAGTGCAACAAAAGACACAATACAGGTATTAAAAAACATCAAAAACAGGTGAAAGAGAAAAAAAATATAAACAAACATTAAAATGATAAATTGAGCCATAGACACCTAGCTCATGTACCTACATCTATAACGGTCGATCACTACTGGGCGGTGTGTGTCTCATGGTTGCACCAAATGGGAGTCCAGCTCAGCATATGCCAGGTACAATACCTGACGCTGGTATTCTGCTGCATCCCGTTAGTGACATACGGATGTCGAGAAGACACATCTGAGTTTCAACAAAATGGTGAAGATATGAATGGTGCCTTACCAAGAGAAGTCATAGAACAGTCCGCTGGAATAGTATTTCATCAGCGGACTGGCGTGGATGGCAACAGTGACGGGTCCGTATTTGAAGAGAGTCAGTTTCAATGCGTTAGGGTTTCTGGGGGTGACGCGGGAGAAACCACGAATCTTGTATGGAGTTGTCATGTTTTGGATTTCACAGAAGCCGTCCTGGAATAGAATAAAAACGAAGTGTCACATAAAACTGGGTCACATAATAAAACTTATAGGTTATTGGCTAGTATTTAAACGATCTAATATAAATTCAAGGGTGTCAAAAATACTGATTGTGGCGTACTGAAATACTAAGTGGTCGAAAGACTGATGGCGAACACAAATATTGAAAACGGTGACTTAAAAATACGAATTTGAAGTATGAGTTATTCAGAACGATCAGTATAATAATTCCTCCACGGGGTGCCCTTGGGTCGCTCTTGCATTCTACGTCCGCTCGTCGTTTCAGCCGATAGACGTCCAATGCTGGACATAGGCCTCCCCCAATTTTGGGAGGGTTTGCCATAATCGCCACGCTTGGCAGGCGGGTTGGCGATCGCAGTATGGTATGATGGTGGAATACATAGAGAACGCTGCCGCCCATTCTCCGGTACGACCTACGTCCGCTCACTCAGTAGTTTTTTCGCCCAATTTAGTATTTATTTCGGACACTTGTAATTGTAGTTGCTATCTCATTTTACGAATTTGAATCATTCATAATTATCGCTAGTTAAGTTAAATTTTCGCAAACATAATTTAGCTCCGCGAGGTTTAAGTATTAAAGTATCTCATTAACAGTCATCCATACATTATTTATTCACCCGGTTAATAATTCCCCTAGGTTATTCGAATTCACGTTGCATCCCGCCATTCTGTTCGATATTAGTATTGCAAAATTACTTTGTTATTTACAAAAATGAGTGATACAAGAGAGATAGATAAAACGTTTATTAAGTGCAACAAAAGACACAATACAGGTATTAAAAAACATTAAAAACAAGTGAAAAAAAAACTTTTTAAAAAAAAATTTGAAAAATAACTTTAATTTCGGAAGTCGGTGTCAATAAACGAAAATGCGGAACCAAAGACACCGACTTCCGAAATTAAAGTTATTTTTCAATTTTTAGTATTATTTTTGGAAGTCGGTTGTTTTTTTTTTGTAAAAAGTTTTTATTTTTCACTTTTTAGTGGGTCCGTTTGTAATTTATCTAAGTTACAATAGCCAAATGTCAACTGCTCATCACTTGTTACAAAATATTGCTTTTCCCGATGTTGGGACGTTAATAACCACTCACCATACGCATTGTGACGAGCATAAATTGCTTAGCAACCATATTAAAGTAATCGAATCGCAACCCGTGAAATATTTGTCATTGAGTAGTTCCAATGGCTATCTGTGGTCTTCTTCATCAGCTCCACTTTACCAATTGATGATTTCCAAGAACAAATGCTCAAGTTATTTAAAAATATACCCAAATCGTTATAGCTTTGCCTATAAAATTTGAGGGTTTCCCTCGATTTCCATGGGATCCTCTCATCAGATTCCAACTTCATGATAATGGGACCACCTCGAGAGTATACCCTTTCAAACAAAAAAATAATTTTGAAAATCGGTCCACAATTGGCGGAGTAATCGCGTAACAAACACACAAAAAAAAAAAAAAAAAACATACCGTCGAATTGAGAACCTCCTCCTTTTTTGAAGTCGGTTAAAAAGTAACAAAGATTAAAAAAATAATTGACCCATTGACGTCCAGCTCATATACATCTATAACGGTCGATCACTACTGGGCGGTCTGTGTCTCATGGTTGCACCAAATGGGAGTCCAGCTCAGCATATGCCAGGTACAATACCTGACGCTGGTATTCTGCTGCATCCCGTTAGTGGCATACGGATGTCGGTTTGATACTCGGCAATTAAACTTTCCATGAATTTACATAGAGATCTTACAACACTGTAGGTAAACACCCTATGGTTTTAGAATCTTTTTTTATAGCGGATTCATATCATATGGGTGTAGATAAAGTCTTGTATGCAGTTGATCAAAAGAATTATAAGAACATAAAATAAATCGTAATTTGCAAACTACCGCATACGCCGCTCTTCGTCATAGGGCTCTCACTCGTTCATTCAAATCGCCTACTTTCTACACGTTATGTTTTAATTTAATTGATGCGATATTATGATCCCTGACCCCGGCAAACGACCCCGGCGCAACAGTTCTTTTAGTATAGGTTGCTCCTATATGCTTTTTTAGGGAATCCTACTAATATTATATCCTACTCATCATTCATCATCATTTCAGCCGAAAGACGTCCACTGCTGGACATAGGCCTCCCCCAAAAGGGGGGGTTTGCCATAATCGCCACGCTTGGCAGGCGGGTTGGCGATCGCAGTATAGTATGGTGGTGGAATGCATAGAGAACGCTGCTGCCCATTCTCCGGTATGACCCGATATATCCTACTATCCTACTAGTATTATAAACGCGAAAGCTTGTGAGGATGGATGCATGTTTGTTACTCTTTCACGCAAAAACTACTGAACGGATTTCGATTAAACTTTACAGTCATATAGCTTCTACATCAGAATAACACAAAGGATTCTTTTTATCCCGATATTCCCACGGGATCGACATTTATGCGGGTGAAACAGCAGGGCGCAGCTAGTTGTATATAAATAAATAAATAATAAAATTTATGGAAATTAAAATAATGTCACCATTAAAGTGCGACGCTTTATAACTCACATTAGCAGAGTATAGACCATAGTCCATCTCAGTAGGAATGCCGTGAGTGAGGACGTATTTCATGGCGCCATCCAGAGTGCCTCCGCTGCAACCCATGTTATCGAAACTGCAAAGAAAGGAAAATATTAACACCTTCAAGGGATCAAGCCCGAAAGTCTGACAACCAGTCTTACCATGGGGTATCGTATTACCCAGTAACTGGGTTGTGGAGGTCAGGTAGGCAGTCGCTCCATGTAAAAATACTGGTATTCAGCTGCATCCGGTTAGACTGGAAGCCGACCCCGACATGGTTGGGAAAAGGCTAGGCTGATGATGACCTTCAAGGGATCAAGCAGCTGCTTGTCAGGAGGCTTGTAGCTAAGTAAAAACAGCCGCACAAGTCGATCGGTCAGTAGTATAGTATTACCCAGTAACTGGGTTGTGGAGTTCAGATAATCAGTCGCTGCATGTAAAATACCGGTACTCAGCTGCAAATGGTTATGCTGGAAGCTAACCCAAAAATAGTTGGGAAAACTACTATTTTCCCATATTCTTTTCCCTGCCTGATCCCTTCATCATCTCAAACATCATCTGATGAAGAAATCAGGCAGGGAAAAGAATAAGGGTAAAAGGGGAAGAAGAGGTGGGAAAGGGGGGGAAGGATAAGTGTATGTATTGTATCAATGTTTGCAGACCTAGCAGGAAAGTTGAGGTTTGGGTACTCTTAGATCTAGTCAAAACTTAACGCGGTTCCATTTAGCTAATTTACGTGAACATTATACAAAAGAAAGGGAAATAATCAAACAATATAAAAAACCCATTAACTTATCATAAAATATTTCCGAAGCCACGCAAGATAGCTTCTTGAAATAAAAAAAACAATTTACTATAAAAGTGGGATTACGAATTTAAAACCATGCCTTAAAACAGGCCAGTATGTAATAAGGTTTTTATGTGCAATATAATGCTGTATTCAAGTTTTTTTACTTCATGAAACTAACTTACGAGAAAGAAGAGATATTTGGAGATATTAAGATTTCTTTAAGCCCTTTGCAAGTGGTTTTATTTTTATATTTCTCGTTAGTGTATTATACAGATGATGAAACAGTCAGTCTCATTAAAGGTTTCATAGTAAAATTGCAGAAAAATCGAAGAATATGTAAGTAGTAACGCTGGCCTGACGATTTGGACTCGTTTGTAACCGATTGGAACGAGAAGGTACAACACAAAGGAAAGAGGAAAAATATGGGGTAGACCTGTAACAGCAGCGGGACAATATAGGTTAACGGGAAAATAATGTGTAGCGGTTCTACAACGCCACATGCGAACAACGCGTCATACTGACGTCACGCAAAATCCTGCATCGCGCAAGCAGAGTTTACCGCGCAACAAGCATATACGGCTCGACCTGAATCATCGGGCAGTTTCCCTTTTCTGTGGAGTATGAGTGACCTTTACACCCTGTTCCTCATACCTCTATAAATGCAAGTAGTCTCAAAAAGGGCGGAGCCGCGTCAAAGCCTGTACCAATTTCCTTTGTTTTGACATTCTAGTCTGTTAATCCGAAAATTACTCTTTTATCCCCAGAATTACTTATTTTCACTATTTTCCTTCTTACTTCAGAAGAACTTCTTTCTTCTAAATCCTATGTTTTGCACACTCACCCCCAAGCACAGTCCACAAGAGACTGCTCGCTCAAATCCAGCAACCTCTCTCCGTTGACCCTGGCGACGGCTCCCTCGACGGCAGCAGTTGTGCAGAATGCCCAGCAAGAACCGCAGTGACCCTGGTCTAGAGAGGTGGAAAAAGAAAGATTAGGTTTATGAAAGTATGAAGGAGACTTTGCCCAGACTTTGCCCAGCAGAGAGTAAAGATGGGTTGTTAAAAAGCAAGGTGATTAGCCAACAGCCTGAATGTTGAAATCTTTAGATTGCCGTAGTCTGTTAGGTTACGATCTGAGAAGACGCCAAGTCTCTTTCAAGCCAGAAGACCAGACTTTTTGGATCAATATTAGGATGTGAGTGCTACATTGAAGCCAAATTTCTGAAGAAAAGGGCCTTACCATGAATCTTTCAGTTTACTTGTCCGGAAAGTCAATAGCACAACACAACATTATCTAAGAAGCATTCTCAATCGTTAAGACTTTTGCATCACAAAAATTGGTTGTAGAGAAGCAAACACTTCGTAAAATCACTGAAACTAAAACTTACTCTTAATTGGAGTGACAGCTCCCTCCATCCTCAAATCGAAGTTCTCAGGGAGTTCATGCATCATGTCATCGACCTCTGTCAGGGTGTGAGGGAAAGCCATCATGTCAGGGTACTCGTGTGTCGAGATGTAGGTGCCAGTCAGGTACTTCAGTTCGTCGTCAGATTGGTCGGAGAAGTTGTTCAGCTCGACCCTGAACCCTGCGTTCTTGCGGTTGTGTTCATCGATCATCCTGGGTTTTGGGAGATAAGACCAAGTTAGGGCTGGCTCTCATCTGGCGAAGCGCAACGCAGCGCGGTAGTCACTGCCAAACAAATATTGACCTTGCAAGAGTTGAAATAATGTTGAGATTAAATAAACTTCCATTAGCTCGAGAGCGTATCTAAGCGGAAAAAGGTGCGCGTCTCAGGTTATTTATTTTGGACTTCATTTTAAGGCTCGCAGTGTTGATTTTCGTTTGACACTGACAACCGCGCTGTGCTACGCCTCGCCAGATATGCGTCGGCCCTTAGATTGATTTTAGTAGATATCCGGATGCTTAATTAAATTGGCTCAGAGGTAGAGCGGTGGTGGCCCAGTCATAACAGCCGCGAGTTACGAGTTGTAGGTTGTGGGTTCGAACCCAAGCAGGCACTTTACTTTGTGTAAATTATTTCATCACCACTGCTCTCAAAACTGTGAAGGAAAACATCGTGAGGAAACCGGTGGAGAAATCCTAGAATTAAAAAGTTCGAAGACATGTGACAACTACCATTATGCTGCTCTGAGGTATTCCTGATTTTAAGAAAGTTCATATTGATGTAGAGCAATAGATAGTGATCCAGCTCGAAATATTAAATGACTATAGCATGGCACAATCAGCCATAATAATGTTCCCACTGCTGGGACACCGGCTTTCTCTCTTCGAGAGGAAGTGAGCTGTTATCCACCACGCGGACCCAGTGCGAGTTGGTAGATGTCACATGCCTTCGAGTTTTTGGTTCTTGGAAATGCCGGTTTCCTCACGATGTTTTCCTTCACCGTTTTGAGAGCGGTGGTTATGTATTTTTTTGATAGATAGATATACCATTTATTTAGTCCACACAAAAGCACAATTAAATGCTAACAAATCACATGAATATATAAAAACAAGATGCCAACAAAAAATTAAAACATGCTTGACCAAATTAAGTAACACTATAACATAGTTTAAATCAAAATAACGAATATACAAAGTGCGGTGTGCGTCTCAAGGTTGCGCCAAATGGTAGTCCAGCTCACCATGACATGCCTGACACATTGTGTCGGGCAAATGTACCTGACGCTGATATTCTGCTAGATCCCTGCAGTGACATACGGACGTCGAGCAGACGAGGTAGATTGACCCGTTCGAAATAAACCCGTGGTCTTCGTGGTCCTACCTCCAGTTCTTTTCAAAGATCTTCTTCCTCATCTGGTGCTCGTGGTCCTGGTACTGCTTGTTGTGGTGGTTGGTGTAGAGGTCGAAGGCCAGGTCCAGCTCCGAGGGTAAGTCAGGGTGGAAGAACTTTATGTCCTTGTGGAAGTCCCTCCCGAGCCACATATAGTCGCAATCGTCCTCTAAAAATTAAATTAAAAATTGGATGTAACCGTGGTTATCACATTAAACAGTAAAGCGGTTATTACAAGTTGAAATCAGTCTATTAAAGTAATACAGTAAAATTAAAAAACAATTTTACTAAAAATAGAAGACTGAATTTTTCTAACAAAATAAATAGCTTAAAAACTGGCAAATTGCAAGTCGGACTCGCACACGAAGGGTTCCGTACCACAAGGCAAAAACGCCGAAAAAAAACACGTTAGTTGTATGGGGGCTCCCATACAACAAACGTGTTTTTTCCCTTAAATACTTATTTTATTCTGTTTTTAGTATTTTTTTGTTATAGCGGCAACAGGAATACATCATCTGTGAAAATTTCAACTGTCTAGCTATCACGGTTCATGAGATACAGCCTGGTGACAGACAGACAGACAGATGGACAGAGGAGTCTTAGTAATAGGGTCCCGTATTTACCCTTTGGGTACGGAAACCTAAAAATGAGCATAAAATAAACCACCCTTGATAATAAGGCACTAGAGACGCATGGCGCGATAGTATTAACAGTTCAACACATGGTATTGTTACTAAATAGTCACAAATTAAGTTTAATGTTCTTAAATCATCATCATCATCATCATTTCAGCCGAAAGACATAGGCCTCCCCCAAAAGGGGGGGGGGGGGGGGTTGCCATAATCGCCACGCTTGGCAGGCGGGTTGGCGATCGCAGTATGGTATGGTGGTGGAATGCATAGAGAACGCTGCTGCCCATTCTCCGGTACGCCCCTTAGTCGCCTTTTACGACACCCACGGGAAGTATGTAGTAAGTGCTATTCTTTAAGTCCGGCACCACACAGACAAATTAATTGTTAATTAAATTGTTCTTAAATACTGAAACGATAAAAAAATTCCATAGCGAATGTTAATTGTTATTAATTATTTCTTTCTTTCCTTTTCTTTCTTTTCTTTTTAGGGTTCCGTACCCAAAGGGTAAAAACGGGACCCTATTACTAAGACTTCTCTGTCTGTCCGTCTGTCCGTCTGTCCGTCTGTCCGTCTGTCCGTCTGTCCGTCTGTCTGTCTGTCTGTCACCAGGCTGTATCTCAAGAACCGCGATAGCTAGACAGTTGAAATTTTCACAGATGATGTATTTCTGTTGCCGCTATAACAACAAATACTAAATAAAATAAATATATAAGGGGGGCTCCCATACAACAAACGCGATTTTTATGCCCTTTTTTGCTCGGTATCAAAAATGGCAACATGTAGGCACTTGAAATATTCACAAAATACTCAGTTGTATTTTAACTTTAATAATAAATAATAAAATTAAAATAAAATAAATATTTAAGGGGGCTCCCATACAACAAACATGTTTTTTTCGGCGTTTTTGCCTTGTGGTACGGAACCCTTCTACTTGGCCAGTTTTTTAAATTAAACGTTGCCCCACACTAGGAATTTCTCCCGTATTGTGGGTGCGTTTACAAACATTTAAAGTCACATACACAAACAGCCAGACCCGAAACAACTACTTGTAGGTCGTACAAATATTTTATCCGTGCGGGAATCGAACCCGCGACACGCAGCGCAGCAGTCAATCGCTTAACCACTGCGCCAACCGTGCCGTCAATTATTTTATTTGCGTATGTTTAAAATACGTTTTTTCAATTAATGTGTTATCCTAATCGCCTCACTATGTACCTCGAAGATCATAATAATAAATGTATGGAGGATGGCATAAACTTCAGTTCATCTGGAATTCTAGACGCAACTACCTTCAGCGCGGGAGATATTTATAGTGCACAAGTGTGTGCGCAGACACAGGTGCACTTTTTCTTCCCTCAGTATCATTGTCCCGATGGAACGGCAATCCGACACGACCAGAGAGACGACAGGGGGCCTAAAAATGCCACTTTGGCACAATTATAAAAGGATAACATTATGAATCACAATGGACTAACTGTTAAATTATCGTATCAAATACCATTGGTGAAGGATTTGTCAGTTCTTTTTTTTTGCCTGTGCTAAAATACCAATCAACCCACTCCAAATCCAACCCCAATCTCTTTGATTGTACCTACGTAGTGCAGCGAAAAAAAGAAAAACACGGACTGTCTACGCCATATTATGATTCATAATATTATCCTTTTATGATTCTCTAAAGTGGCCTTTTAGGCCACTACTGTTACTAAGAAATTCTCAATGGAAAAACCCAATAACACTTTGCCCGACCGGGCAATTGAACCCAGGATCCCACGCTCAGCAGTCGCACTTGCGACCACGAGACCAACGGGTAAGTCAAACGGTGTGACCACTGCAGTCAACAACACGTTTTATTAGTGTTTTGTGGTAGAAGTTTTATCCTGACGTTCATCCAGTCGACAAGAGATTTTAGTTTAAGAGATGAAATCATCATCGTCTGCCTACCCTTTTCCCAACTATGTTGGGGTCGGCTTCCAGTCTAACCGGATGCAGCTGAATACCAGTATTTTACATGGAGCGACTGCCTATCTGAACCTCCAGTTACTGGGTAATACGATACCCTTTAGTAAGACAGGTTGTCAGACTCTCGGGCTTCTGACTACCAGTAACGAATGTCAAAGACCCACGAACACCAGCAATAAGTTTCCGAGGCTCGGAGAGGTCTCGGTAAATAAAGATGGTCACCCATCCACAGACCAACCGCATATCGATCTGATCGATCGACCTGTGTTAATTATTTAGCCATGGGCCCGAAGTCAACTATTCATCATTATCAATCAAATAATAATCAGCAAATTATAAAAACCGGCCAAGTGCGTGTCGGGCCACGCACAGTATAGGGTTCCGTTATCACAATTTAGTACGATTCTGTTGTTCTTTATTTTAAATATAAAAAAAAAACATTAAAATTTTTCATATTTTGTTTTTCAATGCAAGTCTTTACCCGTTATAAACAAGCAACTACTCCATATTAGTCACTTTAAAGGATTAATGCTAAGGATTTTGTATTTGGTACAAAATTATCCAACACCCAAGTTCAACGACTATTACTGCTAAACTAATAAAGTTATCTTAACCGCTATAGTTTTCCTTTAAAGTTCGTGAAATGCACTATCATCGTGAGTTTTTCCAAATTTTTCATGCCAGCAGTTTAGGTTTTAGAGAGAACTTTAAAATGCAAATTTTTCTTCCAGTAGCCCCCACTGGAAGAAAAATTTGCATTTTAAAGTTTAATATTTCGTAAATGGAGCATTAAATCGAAAAATAATTTTAGCAACCCCTAAGTCATTTTAGAAGACCTATTTAACGATACCCCACACGATGAGGTAGACGACAAAAAATATTCATCCCCACTTCACATGTGGGGGAGCTACCATAAAAAAAATATTTTCCAAAATTTTATTTTACCACTTTGTCGGCGTAATTTATATACGCACTCCTATAAAATTAATTACAGCTTTCTAGTGCTAACGGTCTCTTAGCAAAACCTAGGCTCGGACAGACAGACAGACAGACGGACATAACGAAACTATAAGGGTTCCTTGTAGGAACTACGGAACCCTAAAAAACAATCCCTTCATTCCAAAATGTAACAACCGAAGCATTTGTAATCACACTTCTTTTATGGCATTATTGAGTTATAATTACCCCAAGGGTAATTATAACTCAATAATGCCGAAGATGAACGGTTTAGTTCACTACCTCGATGTCATGATGCATATGCATGCTAATAGACACACACACACATATACACGTCAGGCATCGAGGTATACCATCAAGCAACCCGTGATGTACCACAGTGAGGCATTTTCGGCATATATGTACACACGGCTACACATCAACCGATAAATTTCCAGTATTATCTGACCTCGCATTCTATAGGTTTTTCGTATAATCAGAAGTCAGCTTATACTGGTTAATGGTTGATGTGTAGCCGTGCGTACCCCCTCGTATCTCCACAAGAGAATTGACTAGGCCTGAATTTAAAAAATATATAATATACAACTTTATTTTTAGAATATATGCGAAACTTGAATATAGTTTGTTCAGAATTAGTAACTGAATCGATTCCAATAATTTTTACCCCATGTTATATTTTGTCCCAAAAATATTTAAAAAACGTTAAAAGTTGGACATCGAGCGACACAAGTAGGTTATCCAATATCTGCGCCGAACGGTTAGGTACCTAGGTACTATTATCAAATCAATTTCGGGTTTCGCATGTACTAAAAATAATGTTGTATATGACAATGACCCTTACCATCTTCAACGCTAACCTCTTCCTCGGAGACGGTATCCTTGAAGTCGAAGAAGTTGGTGATGGTGTGGGCTTCCAGCTCTCCGATGTCGTAGTTGTAGGCTTTGCTCACGAGCCTGCAGAGAAACGTGAATAATAAATTATATGCTGACTGTACTGTGTGGTTCCCGAAGCCTCTCATCGTGTCGATAAAATAATAATAAGTAATAACTTAAAAAAACAAATCAAGTATCTTGACTTGGCTCACGAAGTTGTCGACATGTGGGATGTGGACTCAGCGATCATTGTGCCGGTAGTGGTGACAGCCAATTGATTAATAGCCAAGAACCTCGACCAACACCTGAGAAGGCTCTCGTTGGGCAGCTGGATCAAGGGCTTGATTCAGAAAGCGGTATTCTGGACACAGCCCTCATTGTTATGAGGTTCTTCTCTCTGAAGCCCTGATCGCCGATAGCTTAGACCCTGTTCCCGATGCCGGTGGGATAATATTTTTAATTTTTTTAATGTTTCCAGTTGCCTCTGTCGTCGACGTGTGACACTCGTGTATATGAACACTGTGTGTATGTGTGTTAAATTGAATGACATTTGATGACATTTGAATGACTCCAAACAACTTCTTTCATTTATTTTCTCAGCAGTTGCTCTCGCAAGACCCGTGAACCTTGTGGCCATGGGGTCAGGTTTAAATTTCATTGGTTACTTACTGGACAGGTAGGTCGATGCCAGAGTCAGTCTTGAAGACGTACAATATCGTCTCCCGAATCATCTTCGCGTCGAATTCATCGGTGCTGGTCCATATGTCGACCACCTTATCGTAGAGAGTCATAGTCTGACCTGAGGAAGATTTAAAATAATATTTTATTTTTATTTATCAAAGAACACCAACAGCATGTAAGCACATTCCACATTGGTTTACAATAGTAGGGAAGGTGTTGGTACCTAACGTAACATTGTAAGTGTAACAAATTTTATAGGTGTACATAACATTTACAGAGAAAAACTTTTTACAAAAAAAAACCAACCGACTTCCAAAACAAACACTACAAATTGAAAAATAACTTTAATTTCGGAAGTCGGTGTCTTTGGTTCCGCATTTTCGTTTATTGACACAGACTTCCGAAATTAAAGTTATTTTTCAATTTGTAGTGTTTGTTTTGGAAGTCGGTTGTTTTTTTTTGTAAAAAGTTTTTATTTTTAGGGTTCCGTACCCAAAGGGTAAAAACGGGACCCTATTACTAAGACTTCGCTGTCTGTCCGTCTGTCCGTCTGTCTGTATGTCTGTCACCAGGCTGTATCTCAAGAACCGCGATAGCTAGACAGTTGAAATTTTCACACATGATGTATTTCTGTTGCCACTATAACAACAAATACTAAAAACAAAACAAAATAAATATTTAAGGGGGGCTCCCATACAAAAGCGATTTTTTTGCCCTTTTTTGCTCGATATCAAAAATGGCAACAGGTAGGCACTTGAAATATTCACAAAATACTCAGTTGTATTTTAACTTTAATAATAAATAATAAAAATAAAATAAATATTTAAGGGGGGCTCCCATACAACAAACATGTTGGCCCTTGGCCAGTTTTTTTCACTTTTTAGTGGGTCCGTTTGTAATTTCTCTAAGTTACAATAGCCTAATGTCAACTGCTCATCACTTTTTACAAAATATTGCTTTTCCCGATGTTGGGACGTTAATTGTTGAGGAGTTCTCCTGGTACGAACCAGGAGAACTCCTCAACAACCACTCACCATACGCATTGTGACGAGCGTAAATTGCTTAGCAACCATATTAAAGTAATCGAATCGCAACCCGGAAAATATTTGTCATTGAATAGTTCCAATGGCCAGCTGTGGTCTTCTTCATCAGCTCCACTTTACCAAATGATGACGTCCGAGAGCAAATGCTCAAGTTATTTTAAAAAATACGCAAATCGTTTTAAAGGCAAATATTATAGGCAAAGCTGCCTATAATATTTGAGGGTTTCCTTCGATTTCCATGGGATCCTCTCATCAGATTCCAACTTGATGATAATGGGACCACCTCGAGAGTGTACCCTTTCAAACAAAAAAAGAATTTTGAAAATCGGTCCACAATTGGCGGAGTAATTGCGTAACAAACACACAAAAAAAAAACATACCGTCGAATTGAGAACCTCCTCCTTTTTTGAAGTCGGTTAAAAAGACGTTATATTGAATATGCTTGTAAACTAGAAGTATTCATCTGCCTAGCCTTTTCCCAACTATGTTGGGGTCAGCTTCCAATCTAACCGGATGCAAGTGAATACCAGTATTTTACATGGAGCGACTACCTATCTGACCTCCACAACCCAGTTACTGGGTAGGTAATACGATACCACTTGGTAAGACTGGTTGTCAGACTTTCGGGCTTCTGACTACCCGTAACGACTGTCAAAGATCCACAAATGACAGCCGGGACCAAAGGCTTAACGTGCTTTCTGAGGCACGGAGGGGTCTCCGTATGTAAAGATGGTCACCCATCTACAAATCAACCACGGCAAGCGTAGCTTAACCTGATCGATCGACCTGTGCGGCTGTTATTTTTTATCCTACCTACTTAATAATATAAACGCGAACGTTTATGGGATGGATGAATGGCAAAAACTACTGAACGAATTTGGATGAAAATTGGCACAGAGATAGTTTATAACCAGGATTAACGCAAAGGAAACTGTTTATCCCGATATTCTTTTACCTATTGTGGTACAGTCTTATACCTATTGTGGTACAGTATTTTTATTTTAGGTGCATCGTCTTCACATATTATTATTATATACCTAATTTATGTACATGCAAAATATTGTGAAACATTTTAAAAGAGTAACGGTGGAGTTTCTTGCCCATTCTTCTCCATAGGGCGAGGCCACAACACTACGTTGCGGCGTCGTATCGCAAAAACGACGTCACAGCACAATGTGTCGTAAATACAATGCGTCGTAGATTTTTACGATGCGACGCCGCAACGCAGTGTTGTGGCCTCGCCCATACGAAATCAATTCTATTTTAGTCATTTTTGACGTTCAAAAGTGCCTTTTATGTGCCTATTTGAAATAAATGTTTTGACTTTGACTTTGATTCCGACGGGATCGAAACGAATTCGGTCGAAACCGCGAGGCGCTGCTAGTATTACTGTAGTTTAAACAAAGCTAATTGTATACTCCGAAAAGGTCGGCAGACATATCCGCCTAACCTGTACTAAACAAATTATCATATAGCCTTTTCCCAACTATATATTATTATGTTGGGGTCAGCTTCCAGTCTGACCATTTGCAGTCGAGGAAAAATATTCAAATTCAAAAACTTTAATTCGACCGAAGACTCATATAGGGTTAGTAACATTGTTGTTCTAACTAAGTGTTAGTAAGCAACATGATACGATGGCACATGTAACTGACAACAGTGATTTATATACGGACAGTCCACTCTGTCAGAAATCATTTTCAGAACCCTGTTGGGGCTGGCCATGACTCGAGCCACCATCGATGCTGCGCGTTGGCGCATTATTGTGTAAAAACAGTCTACACGCCCCGCCGCAAACATCCCTGACGCACTGCAACACCATGGCAACCCCATCAGTTTTCTGAATGAATTATTAAATTGGCATTGGCATTTCTATAGGCTACTTTACATCATGCTGAGATCCATGCGCCGTTAGGAGACGAGCAAAAAGAAAAACTGGCCAAGTGTGAGTCGGACTCGCACACGAAGGGTTCCGTACCACAAGGCAAAAACGCCGAAAAAAACATGTTTGTTGTATGGGAGTCCCCCCCCCCCCTTAAATATTTATTTTATTTTAATTTTATTATTTATTATTAAAGTTAAAATACAACTGAGTATTTTGTGAATATTTCAAGTGCCTACCTGTTGCCATTTTGGATATCGAGCAAAAAAAGGCAAAAAAATCGCGTTTTTTGTATGGGAGCCCCCCTTAAATATTTATTTTATTTTGTTTTTAGTATTTGTTGTTATAGCGGCAACAGAAATACATAACTTGTGAAAATTTCAACTGTCTAGCTATCGCGGTTCTTGAGAAACAGCCTGGTGACAGACAGACAGACAGACGGACAGACGGACAGACAGCGAAGTCTTAGTAATAGGGTTCCGTTTTTACCCTTTAGGTACGGAACCCTAAAAAAGGTCAGAAAGAACGCTAAGCGAAAACGAAGTAATAGCGCGGGCAGGCGTTGCGATGCTATGGGATGGGTCGGCGGAACAAGAAATTTAACGCGGACGAAGTCACGGGCTGAAGCTAGTAATATTAGTATAGTTACCCATCTTTAGCAAACGTAATGACCAATTTGCTTGTGTCTTCTCTGTATGAGAAGGAGCCTTTTCCCTATAGGGAAAGTTCCCCTATAGGGGGAGTTGATATAGTGTTATAAATCTTAATATAATAAATGATACCAGCCCATTAGGGACAAATAGGGAAATTAGGGGGGGGGGGGGGATTTTATCAAAATTGGTCCAGCCGTTTGAGCGTAAAAAAGTAACAAACAAACACACACACCCTCACAAACTTTCGCCTTTATAATATTAGTGTGATAGTTAAGACATTAGTCTGAAATCGCCAACCCATCTTTAGCAAACGTAATGACCAATGCTCATGTCTTCTCTGTATAAAAAGAAACCATTTCCATATAGGGGTACATTTAATAATGTACCCCTATATGGAAATGGCTTCTTTTTAATAAATGATACCAGTCCTGATGGGCTGGTATCATTTATTATATTAAGATTTATAACACTATATCAACTCTGTAGCTCAAGTTTTTCAGCGCAATGCATAACAAAGCCGCATGCTAGCGTTTGGATAGTTATTTTCCTAGGCGCCGTGGCCACTGCGGTGACCACAGCGCTGTAAAATATATTCTGAAGGTGACGCATTGCGCAGTATTCGTGACATCGGCATGGAAACGGCGTCTCCTGTGAAATACGTCTATGAAACTTACGAACGGGGAGTAAAAACGATATGTTGCGTACCTACCTACGTGCAAGTCAAAGTCAGAACATTATTTGTAAAACGTAGGCTGTAAAACAAATAATAATTGTTTAACACATCAAAATAGCTCTCGAAGTTATATTTTACTAGCTGCGCCCCGCGGTTTCACCCGCGTAAATGTCGATCCCGTGGGAATATCGGGATAAAAAGTAGCCTATATGTTAATCCAGGTTGTCAGCTACCTCCATACCAAATTTTATCCAAATTGGTCCAGCCGTTTGAGCGTCAAGAAGTAACAAACATATAAACACACACACACACTCACACACACACTCACAAACTTTCGCCTTTATAATATTAGTGTGACTACCTGCGCCCCGCGGTTTCACCCGCGTAAATATCGATCCTGTAGAAATATCGGGATAAAAAGTAGCCTATATGTTTATCCAGGGTGTCAGCTACCTCCATACAAAATTTCATCAAAATTGGTCCAGCCATTTGAACGTCAAGAAGTAACAAACATATAAACATACACAAAGTCACTCACAAACTTTCGCCTTTATAATATTAGTGTGAATATTACTTTATAATATTACCTGTATATGTAAGTTCAGACACATCCGGAAGGAAGTCGATCTGCTCATCCTCTTCAGATCTCTTGATGCAAATCTCTTCATTGGTGACCTCTTCATTGGTGATTGGGTGTTTCTGAAACAGCAAGTTTTAAAGTCCTGGGGCCCAATTACCAAGTATTAAGGGAGGAGCGCCAGGGTAGCCCATCATCATCAGCCTATAGCAGTCCACTGCTGGACATAGGCCTCTCCTATTGCACGCCATTCTACTCGATTTTCGGCAACTCTCATCCAGCTGCTACCAGCCATCCTGCGAAGATCGTCGCTACACCTAACCTGAGCACGTGCGCCTCAAAGAGATCTCAGCATCAATTGAAGGGGCCCGTTAGGGCCGAAGCCTGCCGGGTCAGCGGGATTGTCCGAAAGGGTTACCGCTGGCCCGGAACATAAAGGGCTAAGGAAGGAACACGGGTGGGTTTTAGTCAGTAAGATTCCGACATTCCCTTCCGCTCCGCCCAGAGCGGGAGAGGTCATTTGATGATTTCCCACCCAAAAAAAAAAGGGGGGGGGGGGGGGCTCCCATAAAACAAACGTGTTTTTTTCGGCGTTTTTGCCTTGTGGTACGGAACCCATCGTCGCGGAAGGGAGTATTCCCTTCCGCTCCACCCAGAGCGGGATGGGTCATTTGAAAAAAAAAAGGGCGTCCTACCTACCTTACGTTTACCATAGCTCGTGAAATTCGAATTGTCTTTCGTGTTTTTGCAATTTGTAGGTCAGTGTCATGTTGAATGTAGATTAAAATAATTATTCACGGGCGTAACAAATATGACGTTACAGAATTATAATCATTAAAAACATCAATACAATCCTCTAAGCTCTTATAATCCTATTGAACAGCTATTTCATGAAATATCAATCAATAGGACCTGCAAATTGCAAAAAACGTAAGAAAATTTCAATGTCGCGGGTTACCAAGCGCATCCCTCTTAATGCCATCGTTTGAGTGCCCCGTTGGTCTCGTGGTTGCAAGCGCGACTGCTGTGCGTGAGGTCCTGGGTTCGATTCCCGGGTCAGACAAAGTGTTATTAGGTTTTAGGAATTTCTTAGTAACACTTTGGAAGTTGGTGGTTTAATACCCCGTGCCTCGGAAAGCACGTAAAGCCGTTGGTCCTGCGCCTGACCTCTCCCCGGTCGTGTCGGACTGCCGTCCTATCGGACTATGAGAGTAAAGGAACAGAGAGTGCACTGTGTTTGCGCACACACTTGTGCACTATAATATCTCCTGCGTACCTGGCTAATCTCCATTGAGATTGGCCACCGTGACATTAATAGTCCGACTATAGCACTATTGAAAAAGTTATAAAAATGTTTGAAGTTGTAGCGTAAACTGAACTTTATTGTCTAGGACTTAAAGTTATTTTTTCATAAGCTCTTATAATGTTTACATTTTTGGCAAATAAATTGCGAATGGTGAATAAGTAATTTAGATTTCAAAATGGTCATACCACATATGCGTATCCAGTGTCGCCGTAATACCATTTCTTGACGGTGCCGTCGTAGTAGTCAATGCGGGAACGGTTCAGTTCGCCATTGTACCTGGAACAAGCATGGTTATGTTAAGTGGCTTACATGACCTAAAGCGCGGTCACTGTCGGACTGCATAGAAAAGAAAGAGAAGCTTGATGACACAACGCTGGTAATTTAATGCAAAATATGTAGCAGTTATTTAATTACAAAAATCTATTGTTTGGACCAAAAAACTAAAACACTAGTATGTTGTTGTAGAATAATCTGACAAAAAAAAAACAGAATGATTGTGTGTATTTTAGTATGTTTTTATTGTAAAAAGAAAGTTTTTAGAAGTATCTTCATGATTTTTTTCTATCGTATCAAATTAGTTGTATTATATTTTCAACACTATATACCAAGCATAATTATATCCTGAAGAATATCATATATTTTTCTGATTTTGTTTACTGTAGTCGATCATATACTTTTATTTTTTCTAAAACTTGCGTTTCTTGTGTTTAGGTCCTGGAAGTCCCTCAAAGAAAAGCCAAGTAAGAGCTTCTGCCGGTTAGTGATTGGTAATTAGCTCCATCTTTCTAACTGACCTACCCCTTGACAATTCAAAAGTGCCTGTGCCTGTGCCAATAAGTTGGTTCATCACAATCATCTGCCTAGCCTTTTCCCAACTGTGTTGGGGTCGGTTTCCAGTCTAACCGGATGCAGCTGAATACCAGTATTTTACATGGAGCGACTGCTTATCTGACTTCCACAACCCAGTTACTGGGTAATACGATACCCCTTGGCAAGACTGGTTGTCAGACTCGGGCTTCTGACTACCCGTAACGACTGTCAAAGATCCACGAATGACAGCCGGGACCAACGGCTTAACGTGCTTTCCGAGGCATGGAGGGGTCACGGTATGTAAAGATGGTCACCCATCCACAGACCAACCGCGGCAAGCGTAGCTTAACCTGATCGATCGACCTGTGCGGCTGTTATTATTTAGCCACGGGCCCCTTGGTTTATCACAATCATCACACTAATATTATAAAGGCGAAAGTTCGTGAGTGTGTTTGTATGTTTGTTACTTCTTGACGCAAAAACTACTGAACGGATTTTGATGAAACTTTACAGTAATATAGCTAATGCATCAGAATAACACATACGATACTTTTTATCCCGATATTCCTACGGGATCGACACTTACGCGGATGAAACCGCTAGCGCTGCTAGTTTGAAATAAATGCTTTGAGTTTAAGTACTCCAAAAATTGGTGCTTTTTAGGGTTCCGTAGTCAACTAGGAACCCTTATAGTTTCGCCATGTCTGTCTGTCCGTCCGTCTGTCTGTCCGTCCTCGCTTAATCTCTGTGACCGTTAGCACTAGAAAGCTGAAATTTGGTACCAATATGTATATCAATCACGCCGACAAAGTGGTAAAATAAAATTTTGGAAAATATTTTTTTTTAGGGTAGCTCCCCTACATGTGAAGTGGGGATGAATATTTTTTTCGTCGTGTACCCCATCGTGTGGGGTATCGTTGAATAGGTCTTTTAAAATGACTTGGGGGTTGCTAAAGTTATTTTTCGATTTAATGCTCCATTTACGAAATATTAAACTTTAAAGTGCAAATTTTTGTTCCAGTAGGGCCTTCCCCCCCCCTCTAAAACCTAAACTGCTGGCTTGAAAAATCTGGAAAAATTCACGATGATAGTGCATTACATGAACTTTAAAGGAAAAGTATAGCAGTTACGATAACTTTATTAGTTTAGCGGTAATTGTCGTTTAACTTGGCTGTTGGATAATTTTGTACCAAATACAAAATCCTTAGCATTAATCCTTTAAAGTGACTAAGATGAAGTAGTTGCTTGTTTATAGCGGGTAAAGACTTGCATTGAAAAGCAAAATATGAAAAATGTTATTTTTTAATATTAATTTTTTTATATTCAGACTATAGAACAACAGAATCGTACTACATTGTGATAACGGGCTACTACGGAACCCTACACTGTGCGTGGCCCGACACGCACTTGGCCGGTTTTTTTATATTTCATCATGGGTGTCGTTTTTGTTGTTAATTGTATCTCTTTGAACACGCCCATCTCTGGAATCCCAGCTAGGTCCTTTAAGAGCCGAAAAAGTTAAAAAAAAAGTCGGACAGAACGCTAAGCGAAAAGAAAGTAATAGCACTGGCTGGCGATGCGATGCGACGGGGCGAGTCGGGGGAACAAGAAACAAGCGGACGAAGTCGCGGGCAGAAGCTACTAAAATATAATATAATTTCATGTCAAACTTCAGAGTCTAAGGTTTTGAGTCGTATGAGGTTCAGACACCTCAATTAGGATATTGACATATTTTAAATTCATTTATTTCAATCCATTTAAGATCATAATATGTTCTACATCTAAAATTAAATTAAAATTTTAATCATATTAAATACATATAAAAATAATTAATAAAATAAAATAATATAAATTAAATTATAAAATTTAAGCTATTTATTTTTAAAATTTCAATACAAATTACAATGTTACTATTTTACAACTTAACACTAAAATATACATATTATATAGTATATACAAGTATATATCAAAAAAGGTAAAGAAAAAGACAGGAGCTCATTGGGCATCAAAAAATTCGTCCGCATCGCTGTCAATGGCACAAGTGCCCAAAAGGCTGGCAGCATTACCACGTTGGATGGCAATGCTTCTTTGGTCTAAAAATAGGCCAGTCCTCTGGTCACGTGAAGAGTCAATTATAAAACTAAATTAAAATCATAAAATATAAAGCCAAAAATACATAAAAAGTAAAAAATAAAAAAATTAAAGTATCCCCGACAAAAGTAATTTAACTTCTATTTCCTGCTTTTTAATCTTTATACATTATTACTAGTAGACATGCTACGATCTACACGCGCCACGCCAAAATCTGCACTGCAGTACGTATTTTTCCCACAGTGAACCCAGTTAAGTAATAATTTATCCTCATTTCTCTTTTCTACTCCATCATCAGACCCTGATCCACCTATAACTTGGTTATATTCCTGGCCAAGGTTATATTCCTGACAGTCTAAGAAGTCCGATTGTCTACAGCTATCAAAACACATTGTGTAGAGATGAGAAAAAAAAATTAAAATTAAAACAGGTTTTAATTTTTCGGTTTAGTCCATGTTCAACCCCACAATTTTCACCCCCGACCATGTTGAACCCTTAAATGTTGTCCATGTTCGACCCCTCATTGGTTGAACATTCCACCGTTTTTATAATTTGACATTTTTTTGTCAGATGTATAGTAGATTCTCGCAACCGGCGTGCGTATATATGACTAGATGTATGAATGTAAACGAAGCAAAGGAGTATCTAAGGATCGCAGCAGGTAAAGTTATGTAGTTTCTACCTACTCCCATGGGAAGATGGTGTGAGTAAAGGTCAGAGCACACGTATCAAATCGGAAAGGGATCGGCACCGTATCGCCTTTCGCCTCGCCGCCAAACAGACGACAACCTAACGTAACCACGTAACCAAAGCGGATCAGCAGCTCCAATACCTCGACTTGGCTACGGCTAGGCGACGCCTTGCTTACGGCTTGCCAACCGCTGGGTGATGGTGCAGCAGGCAGGCCGGAGGGGTGAGAGGGGCAAGAGTAGACGAAGAGACGTAAGCTCGGGTACGGAGAAACGTAAGCGCGGGGACGACGACGAGCCGTAACGCACCGCACCGCGGTTCGTGAGCTTGTCCCGAGGCGAGGCGATTACGTTACGATTCCGATTAGTGTGCGTTGCAGTAGGGAGTTTCGTACAAAGAATACTGTACGGCTCGAGTTAATACGGTGTCGATCCCTTTCCGGTTTGATACGCGTGTGTGCTATGACCTTTATGTGTGTGTATGTGTTATTTTTTTATTAGGTATCTATTTTTCTGCATCGCAAATACACACACACACATATATAGTTTTTTTACTGTGACCAAATAACTTACCACATTTCGAAGCTTTCTTTCAGAGATGATTTGAAATTGAGCTTCTCTCCTTTGAAGTGGTATTCGCTCGGCCATATAATTTCATTGTCGTCTTCTCCTGTATACAAACAATATATTATTCAATCATTTCTATTTAAAAACACATAACACATCACGCCTGTAATCCGTGAAGCGTTAAGCAGAGGTCGGGGTGGTGGTGTTAAAAAATACCTACGACTAAATACAGAATAAGTATCAGAAAAGTATGGTCAAATTTAAGGTGATATATTGAAAAAAATGTGGTTTTTCTATTTCATTTAACTTGTTAAATAGTGTGGAATAGGGATTTAACATTTTGGTATAGGTATGTTTATGGACTCTTTGGTAGTATCTGTAAAAGGAATTCACGAGTCAATTAATGTTTCTCGATACAAAAAAATTTCTAAGTTGACATAATTTTTTTTACTTTTTTCGACATCGCGGCGTAACGCTTAAGAGTTATTCAATGAAATTTAGTTTAAAACATTGAGAATTATCATATCAAAGTTTACTCAAAGTAGTTTTAAATTTAAATCGTATATTTTGTTAAAAAAGGAGTAAATTCGTTTTGGCATATACGTCGTTTTAATCCGAGCGCACGCCCATTATAGCCATCAGTCTTCTTTTACGTTTCGAAAGTAATTGTATCACTTTCGCTTGCTTAATAGGTTTTCGAGGATCTTAGATTTTCGAGGTAGCCCCATTAAGGGCGTGGAACAGACCATCAAACTGAACGACTTTCGCCATGGGACCAACATCGTAATCGCGAAAAACATATCAACTGCCCCATACAAGACTTCAATACCTGCTCGACCCAAATGGATGGCTGAGGCTGATAATTTTTTGCTAACGTGTATGTTTCTGTAATGCCAATCAAAGCATTTTTCTTTCTTTCTTTTTATGGGTTTTGAAAATTAAAAGTAGACATAGGTACAGTTACAAAGGAGCATAAAAAAAACTGGCCAAGTGCGAGTCGGACTCGCACACGAAGGGTTCCGTACCACAAGGCAAAAACGCCGAAAAAAACAGGTTTGTTGTATGGGAGCCCCCTTAAATATTTATTTTATTTTAATTTTATTGTTTATTATTAAAGTAAATATAAAATTAAGTATTTTGTGAATATTTCAAGTGCCTACCTGTTACCTATAATATTGATATCGAGCAAAAAAGGCAAAAAATGACGTTTTTGTATGGGAGCCCCCCTTAAATATTTATTTTATTTTATTATTTATTATTAAAGTAAAAATACAACTGAATATTTTGTGAATATTTCAAGTGCCTACCTGTTGCCATTTTTGATATCGAGCAAAAAAAGGGCAAAAATATCGCGTTTGTTGTATGGGTCCCCTTTTATTTTGTTTTTAGTATTTGTTGTTATAGCGGCAACAGAAATACATAATTTGTAAAAATTTCAACTGTCTAGCTGTCGCGGTTCTTGAGATACAGCCTAGTGACAGACAGACGGACAGACAGCGAAATCTTAGTAATAGGGTCCCGTTTTTACCCTTTGGGTACGGAACCCTAAAAAGACAAAGTAAATCTTATGCATAGGTGAAGAAAAAACATACGTAGCAGATGTGACTTGTACAATGGTGCCGATTCTGTTGTTCACAAACTAAACTAAACTTAAATTCAGTGCATCTTTTTCTTTTTACTTTATTAAGAAAAGGACAGAAGATAAATTTTAATTTAGTCCCCTCAAATTAATCATTTAGTAGGCAAGTTTTTAGCCACATCTAAACATATATGGAGTAGTGTCAGGCGCTGATTAATTTGACAGGACTAAACTAAAATTTATGTTCTGTCCTTTTCTTAATGAAGTAAAAAAAAAATACACTGAACTTAAATTTAGTTTAGTTTGTGAACAAGGGAATCAGCACCAAAAAACATAAAACATATATAACACATATAAAACTAAAATGGACGTGGGCAGGTCCTGTCATCAGGAGTAAAAATGGAAGATGGGCCGAAGACGTATTACAATGGTAATACCAGAGAAAGGAAAGAGGAAAAGAGAAAGACCATTTTACACATGGGAAGACAATTTGAAAGCTGCTGGACCCCATGGAGGAGAAACACAACTGTGAGCTATGGAAAACCTGGAGCCCTATAAATGATAAATGATTTATTATCTGTAAGTAGGTTTACACAAACACTTTTACACGTCAATTATATTTTTTTTAAACTAGATGATGTCGGCGTTTCCTATCTGACTATTCTGAGAAGAAAGTCACAGTCTCTTTTAAAGTCCAGACAAAATCTTGGTCAGATCGTGTGAAGACCATGTAGATTGGTGTCTGAAATGATCTTTTGAGGAAAGAACCACACAGATTGAGCGTACCTGTCCAGTCAGTGCACGCATTTGTCAAAAATCGTGCAGCTCAACTCGGAACTTGAGGAGCTCAACGATGCGACGATATTCTATGATAAAGAGCAAAGCAATCTGGAGATTTTTGACTGATTTCTGCTGGGTTAACGATATCGTCGAAGTGCGGGAAACACCTGAATGAGGAATGCACGGAAATTTATACGAGCTCATTTAAGTCAAGACTTAAAGCGTTCCTATTGGGGAAATGTCTGTATTCGATACACGATGATATATCCACATTTTTTTTTTTTTTGATATTAGATAATGAGACAGGGTAATTTTAGTTTATAGTTCTTGAGAGTTGTAATGTTTATTGTATTATTTTTTTAATGTTTTTTATTATTATTATTATTTATTATTGTCTGTAATTTTCTATGATTTATTGTATTATGAATGTGTTAGTTTTATAATTTTTATGATTTCAAACAATGTGAATTGATCCTGAATAAATTAAATTGAATTAAAAAAAAACTTACGCAATAAAGTGTAGCCCGAAGCTAAAGCGAAATATAAAAACAGAACTAAAGTGGCGGGAAGGGCCGCCATCTTGAATCTCTAATGATGGATTGACACCATTATTGCGAAATTCCACTATTTATAATGAAAAAGTGCCAATTAAGGCGCGTGCACACTAGAATAATTATTGAATATTGATGAAGAATTATTATTATTTTACTCCGTTTATTAATCTTCTTACATATTAAATACATTTTTAAATATTTTAATAAAAGACACTTAGGTACTTCATAGTATCCTGGTCATTATAATACATTCTTAAAATTTGATACTTACCGAAAATTGTGTTTTATTTCAGACTGGCACTTCCCCCGTGACTTCGTGCTCGTGAATTTACCACCCCTATAAAATGAAAATTTATGATCGTAATCTTAATTATACCTACCTCTATATATTTTCGACGCATCGCCCACCCGCGCTGTAACTTCGTTTTCCATTTGCGTTATTTCTTGATTTTTAGGGTTTCGTACCTCAAAGGAAAAATGGAACCCTAAGATCACTTCGTTGTCCGTCTGTCTGTCCGTCAGTCAAGAACCTTTCTTTCAAGAACGCGTGGATTATCAAGTTGAAATAAATATCAAATACTCAAAGCTGCAATCCCTTGAAGCAGTGAGCAAATACAAGTTCTAAGTCAACGCAATCAAAAGATACGGGCGTTTATGTTCCGAAACCAAAACCTATAGTGACTATAGTGTAATGAAATTTGGCAAGACGCAAGACGGCACAAGCACCTAAAGGAAAAAATCCGAAAACCGTAAATTTGTAGTTAAGTTACAAAAAAAATAACTTGAAAACTATTGTACGGAGCCCTCGATGCGCAATTCCGACTCGCACTTGTCCGGTTTTTTTTTTTTTTTTCTAGGCTCCTAAGGGTGATGTTTGAGTGCTGACGGGTAGAAAATGGTGGTGGCATTAAGTCCACCTCTGAACATTTATTTGCTTCTTGAAGCATTAAATCACACTAATATTATAAAGGCGAAAGTTTGTGAGTGTGTGTGTATGTGAGGAGGTAAAACGCCGGGGCGTAACTCCGCTGCCACAAGAAATCGCGGCGCAGCGGACAGAGCTCCGGCGGGATCTCATGGCGACATGGAGAGTACGACTGTCGCAACCCAGTGCTGGGCACGCCACAATTGCGGCGATAAGTCCCCTCTTTCAGGAGTGGCTAGGGAGGCGCCACGGCATCCTCACCTTCCGCCTAGCGTAGGTCCTCACCGGGCACGGCTGCTTCGGGAGGTTCCTGTTCAGAATAGGGCGGGAGGAAACGCCCGGGTGTCACCATTGTGTGGATCGCCCGGAGGACACGGTGGAGCATACGGTGGAGATCTGCCCAGCTTGGGCAGAGCACCGCCGTGTCCTCACGGAGTCGATCGGCGGCGGCGATCTCTTGCGTCCGGCCCTAGTCCGGGCCATGGTACGGAGCGAGAGTGCATGGGAGGCTGTCGCCTGCTTCTGCGAAGCAGTGATGCTCGCGAAGGAGGAGGCGGAGCGCGTGAGGGAGAGGCAATCCTTGCGCCCTCACGCCCCTAGCCGCCGCAGGAGACGCCCTGGGCGACGGGAATCGTTAGCCGATTCCCGGCCACCGTAGGCGCGGGCTTGCGGACGGAGAGTAATGGGCAGCTCGCCGTCCGGTAAGGACCAGGCCCGGGTCGACGGCGCGTTGTGTTCCACGCGCGCCTCAAGGAGATGTCAGCACCAACTGACGGGGTTCGCTAGGGCCGATGCCCGCCAGGGTCGCAGGGTCGCGGGTTTTTCGAAAGAGATACCGTGGCCCCTGGCACAGGCAACTGAAGGAACACGGGTGGGTTTTAGTCAGTAAGAGTCTGACACTCCCTTCCGCTCCGCCCAGAGTGGGAGGAGTCATTTGATGATTTCCCACCAAAAAAAAAAAAAAAGTGTGTGTGTGTGTGTGTGTGCTTATATGTTTTTAATTCTTCACGCTCAAACGGCTGTGTTGAAAACAAATTTTGATAAAATTTTGTATCAAGGTAGCTAACACCCTGGATTAACATATAGTCTACTTTTTATCCCGATATTCCCACGGGATCATCACACATCTACGCGAGTGAAACCGCGGGTAGCAGCTAGTAAATAAATAGGTGTACCTGCCTATCATACTTGTACAAAAAGTATCCATCAATTTAGTCTGTTCGTAATGGTTTCGTGTCAGTGAACATGCTCCCTTACTACATCAATCTAACATTTTATTTTAATTAGATAAAACTCACAATTAACAGTATTTCAGCTACTTTGGGCAGTAGTTAGTAACATTTTAATAATTAAACTGATTATTTTAATGAAATCAATGGGAGATAAGCTCGTTTTAATAATATCATGTGGTTTTTCAATAAAGGGTGGGCAGAGAGGTACTCTAGCGAACAGATTAGAGGATTAAGGGGCTTACAGGACCTTAACGCAAAAAACGCAAGTTTTAGAAACAATTAAAGTATAATTATGATCGACTACAGTAAACAAAATCAGACAAATATATGATATTCTTCAGGATATATAAATAGGATTCAGACTATGTAGATACTGTGTTGAAACCATAATACAACTAATTTGATACGATAGAAAAAAAACATGAAGATACCTCTTAAAACTTTCTTTTTACAATAAAAACCATACTAATATTACATACCTACAATCATTCTGATTTTTGGCAGATTATTCTACAAACAACATACTAAAACACTACTGTTTTATTTTTTTAGTCCAAACAATAGATTTTTTTGTAATTAAATAATTGCTTCATATTGTGCAATAAATTATCAGCGTTGTGTCATCGCGCTTCTCTTTCTTTTCTATGCAGTCCGACAGTGACCGCGCCTTAGGTCATGTAAGCCCCTTAAATCCTAAATTAGGCCAAAATGTTATTCGGTTGCTGCCGGGAGGGGCTCGTGTCTAAATGATATTCTTGTCGCGGGAGGTTCGTAGATGGGTGACCATCTTTACATACCGAGACCCCTCGACCTTCGGAAAGAATGTTAAGCCGTTTGGTAGTGGCTGTCATTCGCAGATCTTTGACAGTCGTTACGGGACGTCAGAAGCCCAAAAGTCTAATAGCCAATTCTACCTAGAGGTATTGTCAAAGTCGAAGTCAAATCATTTATTTCAAATAGCCACATTAAAGGCACTTTTGAACGTCAAAAATTACAAGAAAATAGAATTGATTCCGGTACTTGCCCGTGGTCCCCCTGTCTAGTCCCCTTGGGGTACCACGAACAAATATTTTTGCCCGTGGAACATCCAAGGGGGACAAAGTGGTACCATGGGCAAATTGTTTGGCCCGTGGTACCCCCGCTAATCGCCAGATAAATAAAATGCAAATACAATCTCTTTTTATTTTATAATTAATTGAATGAACTATAAAAATAAGGTTTCTATAAGTGATCTCGGGACTTGGGGCACCCCTTCTCAGGTTAGGTTAGGTTCCTTTAAACCTTGTAGACATCAATAGGGGCCCCGGTCGACTACGTCTTATTATTATTGCTCGTAAACCAACTTAGACCCGCCACGTGATCTTCTCCACTAGTGAGCGAGCTTAGCGAGTGAACTCAGACTTCGCCCAAACAACAGCGTCAACATTTTTTTTTATTGAAAAATATAAAAAATCTCTTATGAAGTGGGAAAACAATTTATTTGTACTTATTTCTTTATTTGTCAGTCAGTTCGTTTTTTAAATGTTTTTTTTTATGTTAAATTGAAATGTTTGAGATGGGGTACCACGGGCAATAAAAATATATGTCGCATCAGCGGGTGGCCGAGATGCGATACATCGGATCTTCTTCACGATCCGACATAGCTTAGATAGGTGTGGGCACTGCAGTGGGTACTCGAACGAAAAGATTATTTGAATTTACAGTAACTTTAATAAACTAACTATTTACAACCGAAACGCACACGTGCGTCGGAAACAAACACGTGCGTTGGTATTGAGCGTTTGCCGAGACTGTCCGAGCTCGACGACGGTCGACTGTAGACTGTCGCAACACTCGGTCTCTCCACCAGTCCTCGCTGCATCCCCTCTACCGACGATCGTGTCCAAGCGGTAGGGCTCGCTTGCGTTTCCGATCACATGATTCTTCGTTTACCAAACAAATTGGTAGATGGCGCTGTTCACTATACTGTGTTGCCATCTATCCACGACACGGCCATCCCTGACTAGCACCCGTCCTCGGGTGTAGTACCTGCGGATCAAATATACTCACAGAGTAAACAAGCTCGGCTATCCTGCCAATACCTAATAACTAAGGTAACTGTATCTCATTGTTACTCTATATTCTCTAGTCTTAATTTACAATGCCTTGTTGTAAAGGTTTCACACTCCATACAACATTATTTATTAGAAAAGGTTCGATTATTAAGTTGAACCAAAGAAAATCAAAATTGTAACGAATCAGTTACTATTTTACTACGTTATTAAAATTTGCGCAAAAACACAGTCCAGAATCACACCAATGATTCTTACCAGATCAGTTGTCACATTTGCTACTGCACATAAGGTGCGGTTGAGACTAGTCACGACATGTGCTTCCTACACATGAGGTGCTCTGTGCATCAACACAGACTAGAATCGACCCATTGATTCTCAGAAAAAGAATACTAGAACATGAAGCTGTCTGTGCACCAACACAGACAAGAATCGCACCAACGATTCTCAAAAATCTAACGCAATATGTGCTACAACACATGAAGCGCTCTGTGCACCAACACAGACAGGACTCGACCGATCAACAAGTTATACCATCACAATTGTTGTGACAAATCAGTTAGAATTTACCGAAATAAATATCATAGGCAATGTATGCTCAACTCATGAAACTTTTATTGTAAACTGTGCACCAACACAGGTCAGAATCGCACCAACGACTCTTTACATATCTACCACCACATATGCTACAACACATGAGGGGCTCTGTGTACCAACACAGAAAAGAATCGCACCAACGACTCTTTAGATATCTGCCGCCACATATGCTACAACACATGAGGGGCTCTGTGCACCAACACAGAAAAGAATCGCACCAACGACTCTTTAGACATCTGCCGCCACATGTGCTACAACACATGAGGGGCTCTGTGCACCAACACAGAAAAGAATCGCACCAACGACTCTTTAGACATTTAGCGCAATATGTGCTACAACACATGAAGCGCTCTGTGCACCAACACAGACAGAAATCGCACCAACGATTTCTTATAGACTCGTCGCCACATGTTACTCATGAGGCGCGGTCTTAAGTTTCGAGTTTGAGTGTACAAGCTATTCTTAATCAGAGGTGGTTTTACTATTACTGTCCTCAACTATAACATCTAATTCTCGAGTAACTTGGTGATCGGGTACCCTCCTCACAAAATCATGAGAGTATTCTTAGGTTCGCTCAGTCAAGCGCCTTTAAAACAATCATTAAAAGCAAACTTAGAGACTAACTTTACTTTAGTCAAATCGAATGTTATCGTAATTGCATTTTTTTTAAGACCCTGTGTCACGTGGTCTACTATCTCATCTAAGTGAATATCAGTCAACTCATCATCAATTGTCACTAAGCTAAGCCAATACACTTTGACGCAACACAATCTTTGATGATAGAGCGACAGAGTCGTAATAAAATGGATGTGACTCACCCAGTATTCATCTGTTTGGATTGCTGACATAGCAAACTTGAACCGTATCACTCGCTACTAGCCGCTGCTGCAGGCGCTGGCCCGAAATCGCCTGGGCACCTCGCCCTACTGGCGATGGCGCCTCCATCATTGTTTCGTGGACATCTCGAAGCAAAATGTCTGGTGTTGCAGCATCGAAAACAGATGCAGTCTGAAACTACCATCCTGCTTGCACTCGTTCTCGTGGGTTAATCTGTCAACAAACATACCCGCAAAGTATCACATAGCTCGGTCACTCCTGACCAAATATGGTACAGGCAAAAAACACAATGAAAATTTGAACAAACTAAAAAAAATTGCAGAGTTCAGAGCATTACTCATTATTTGATTTCTAAATCTCAAGATCATAAAGTAAACAATCAACTAAGCCAATAAAACATCCTTAGAGCATCACAAAACACAAAGCAGGAATCTTATTCGTGGCCTGTGGCTTTTTATCAAGCCCAACAAACCTCACGTTTGTTTCTATGAATTCCTCTGAATTCCGAGTCTCACGGACTCGATGGTCTCTACAAGACCCGACCTCCGCCAGAGCCACCCGTGCACCGCGTATCCACGGACTACAAAAAGCAGATACCGACTTGTAACGGACTACGGCTACGAAATGGCTACTGGTACGGTCCCGACCAGCCGACCTAAGATTCACCACTATCACTCGACTTAATCTCTACTCTGTTTCATCAACAAGACTTTTACTTGGCTTTCCTTAAATTCGTTAGTAAAACTCTGATTTTCTGGCATTTTTCGCAACCTCCCATATGAAGACTGATGAGATCATTAAAAGGGACTCGACTCTTTAAAATCTGTTTTATCAATTTGCAATAAGCATTCAAATTAGAAATAAAAAATTAGGCTAATCTAAGAATTTGAACTATCTAGTTTCGAGATTACCGAGACCAAGTACAACGATTCCACACTACGTTAGTCAAAAAAAAGAAAACCTCAGGTATCCAATTCACGGTCCAACACATTTGTCACATGCGTACTTCCCGCAGGAATGCCTAGTCATCCTTGACTCTACGGTCTTGGCTTCAAGGCTAGACCCCGACCATACTACCCAGAGCTACCGCGTACCCCACGTACTCACGATACTCTGGTACGGTCTCCGACCCAATGAACCGAGAACCTGAGTACACAAACTAAAGTGATGCCAGCTCATCATCCATTTTGTCTACAATCTCAATTGGTACTTGGCCCGCGGGCATCTTCCGAACACGGTCATAGAGCGTATTTGTAAGTACGCCCCTAAGTCAACCCACTGACCAAAAAAAAAAACACCAACCAGAGCCATGTACCATCATTATCCACATTACAACAATAATCTTTTTCACTAAGAGCCTTAGACACCTGGAAACCCACACACGAGTAAACCACTCTCAACGCCACTGCTCTCCGGCCGACTAGCAATCGCATTGCTCTCACACATCCAGCGCATGGATCCGTGTGCATCACCCTGTGACTACACACTTTTTACTACGGCCGATAGAGAACCCCTACTCGTGTGGTTCCCACTACTTAGGCTTGCTCATCACCACTGTGATCACCATCTACTCCGACTGGTACATGACTTACTGGCATCATTCGTAATCTATAGTGAGCGTCCTTAAAAATTGCATTTTAAACTAGACTGGGCTTTACTTCTCAATGTAACTGTTTTTGCTGTTGTTTACAAGGGAAGCACTCAGTACCCGAGTCATAACAAAATGAAAAAGACTCACCAGATTCGGTAGACAATAGATCTGTAGCTGGCTTAATGGTACAGACATTCACTCGCTGTCACTGCCTCCTTGGCAGAAATCGCGAAGCTTCTTGCACGGAAAACACCGTCCTAGATCAGTGATTATTCATACAGGAGATCCACAGAGTGCAGCGCTCTCACTGCCATTCTGCTTGTATACGTCCGTGTGTGTTAACCTGTAACCACAAAAACAAACCAACAGCAGTGCATGTTCCACTCGGCCAATTCTGACCACATTGTTATCGAAACGCATTACTTAACAAAATTTTTGTAAAAACGATAGCAATCATCGACAACAAAAGATTCCTCTAAGCCTTAGTAATAACAGGGACAGGTCAGGAACTATATCAATTTAGATCACATACAACGCTCATGGCCCAGCTGCCGCAGCAGCTAGTGACACTCATGCCACCCATATCGTCATCACCTCAAGTCATACAATCAACATACTTCACTTTACATAGAGTCCACAACTCCCAGGTCACTAGAAGACCAACACAACAATAGTCTCCATTGAGACCCTGGTCCCCGCTGCACCACCAGCTGCCCATCGCTCCCTGAACAACTCACAAGTGAGTTGCAGTTAGGTACGACTACAGACAAGTGCGTGCAGTGCGACTTAACCGTCTTCTACGTTTAACTCGTTAGGAACACTACTTAGAGGCATCTTTCGTATGCGACCGTGAGCATACTTGTAAGTACGGTTAGAATTTAAATCTTTTAACGTATAGGGTCACCATCCAAAACATCAAGTAACTCTGATGATCTGAACTTAGTATCTGATTTTGCTACTCATTTTCTACTAACACTCAATCGCCAATGTTGTTATAGCTGCCTTTGTTCTATCATAATATTACTTTGCAAGTAAATGTCAGGTAAAAATGTAATAAAATCTCAATTTGTTGCTCACAACGCTACATAACACTAATCGCAACGGTACATATGATTTGTTCTGTGCTGAATACACGCGTTTGACCAATACCCGTCAACACAACAACCGTATTAACTCGATTGCCACTTAATTTGGCTGCACAACTCGCTTTTACTAACGAGCATTCAGCACCAGAATCAAAACAATACAGCTCACCTTTATTTTGTATCGTGCCTGAGGGCAGATAAACGTCATCCACTCGCCCTTCACTACTTCCAGCACGTTGTCTACCATCAGCTTGGCTGCCACTGCTCGTGCAGGACCGCGATATGTCCTGGTTTCTCACTTGCAGCACACGAAGGGTTTCAATGACGGCTGCGAGGCTGCTTGGCTCGATTCCAATCAAAGAAATATCGCACCGTGACGTCAACGCTCAATTCTCCATAATTTTTCAGCTCGAGTGTATCCCAGTTCTGATGTCGCATCAGCGGGTGGCCGAGATGCGATACATCGGATCTTCTTCACGATCCGACATAGCTTAGATAGGTGTGGGCACTGCAGTGGGTACTCGAACGAAAAGATTATTTGAATTTACAGTAACTTTAATAAACTAACTATTTACAACCGAAACGCACACGTGCGTCGGAAACAAACACGTGCGTTGGTATTGAGCGTTTGCCGAGACTGTCCGAGCTCGACGACGGTCGACTGTAGACTGTCGCAACACTCGGTCTCTCCACCAGTCCTCGCTGCATCCCCTCTACCGACGATCGTGTCCAAGCGGTAGGGCTCGCTTGCGTTTCCGATCACATGATTCTTCGTTTACCAAACAAATTGGTAGATGGCGCTGTTCACTATACTGTGTTGCCATCTATCCACGACATATATTTAATAAGAAGATTGTTTATTCAGGGGGTTCCACGGGCAAAAATATTTGTTCGTGGTACCCCAAGGGGGACTAGACAGGGGGACCACGGTCAAGTACCGATTGATTCTAATCGCCCATTCCAAAAGGTATAAGTTTTCGTATGGAGAAGAATGGGCAAGAAACTCCACCGTTACTCTTTTAAAATGTTTTACAAGGTTTTGTACCTATACATAATATAATTAGGTATATGTGAAGACGATGCATCTAGAATAAAATTAGTTTTGTAAAATTGTGTTTTTTTTTATTGTGTTGGGTAACACAGTACCTCTAGGTAGAATTGGCAGATTTCTCTATAAAACACTTCGTGATTTACTTCCACTGAACAGGTTATAATATTAGCAGCCGCAAGAAAGGGTTGCGCGCCGCGTTCGGTTCATGGATGGGTGATCATCATCAACATCCATTGCTTACGCACCAAAGGCCGTTAGTCCCGACTGTCATTCGTTCATCTTTGACAGTCGTTTTAGGTAGGCAGAAGCTGAAAAAGTCTGACGACAAGTCTTACCTGGAGGTTGCCAGTTACTGGGTTGTGGAGGTCAGATAGACAGTCGCTCCATGTAAATTACTGGTATTTAGCTGCATCCGGTTAGACTGGAAGCCGACCCCAACATAAGGAAAGGCTGTGCAGATTGAGTAGGTATCGGGAATCTAGAATTAAGCCTGGTTATGACACTATGGTGTTCCGACGACCTTGTGAAGGCCGCAGGAACTCGTTGGATGCGAGAAGCACAGAACCGGTCGAAGTGGAGGTGCTTAGGAAGGCCTATGTCCAGCAGTGGACGTCTTTCGGCTGAAATGATGATGATGATGACACTATGCTCGCTCTCCAATTACTATATACAATCATGTCTGGCGTCAAAAGGAAATTTACTATTTTACACATACCTATGCCAAATCCTTCAAGAGACCTACTTACACGCGAGATGTTATAACTGAAGACCAATTCTCGTACTTAAGAAACATTCAAGTTCAAGTCTTTGTAGTGTGGCTTGTGTGAGGGATAAAAAACTGGCCAAGTGCGAGTCGGACTCGCACACGAAGGGTTCCGTACCACAAGGCAAAAACGCCGAAAAAAACACGTTTGTTGTATGGGGGCCCCGCTTAAATATTTATTTTATTCTGTTTTTAGAAGGTATTTGTTTTTATAGCGGCAACAGAAATACGTGAAAATTTCAACTGTTTCACTATCACGGTTCGAGAGATACAGCCTGGTGACAGACGAACGGACAGCGGGTAGTAATAGGGTCCCGTTTTGCCCTTTGGGTACGGAACCCTAAAAAGGGAGACTGGAAGAAGAAAATGTGTTGCGCCGACCAAGTAACATAGGACAAGGACAGGACGATGATGTTTTTTTGACAGATTGACACAGATAAGAATGCGAACGATCTTGAAGATACGGAAATTGCCGGGGTATTCCTCGAAACGCACCAAAAGAACGCAAAAAAATAAAAATATTAGGTACTAGCTTCCGCCCGCGGCTTCGCCCGCGAGGTATGTTGATAAAAACTATCGTATGTCCTTCCCCGGGATGCAATCTATCTCTCTGCCAAATTTTATCGAAATCCGTTCAATGGTTTAGGCGTGAAAAGGTAACATACATACAGGCAGACAGAGTTACTTTCGAATTTATAATATTGGTATGGACAATTTTATTCCTCGAAATGCATCGACGATGAAACAGAGAAGAGCATGAAGGATTCGTAATAAATGATATCAATAGACGTTTCATTTGATGCGTTTCGAGAAATACCCTGAATTGCCTCCCTGTCATCATCTGTCTGCCTAGCCTTTTCCCAACTATGTTGGTAAATACCAGTATTTTACATGGAGCGACTGCCTCTCTGACCTCCACAACCCAGGTACTGGGTAATACGATACACCTTGGTAAGACTGGTTGTCAGACTTTTGGGCTTCTGACTTCGTAACGACTGTCAAAGATCCACGAATGACAGCCGGGACCAACGGCTTAACGTGCTTTCCGAGGCAAGATGATCACCCATCTACAGACCAACCGCGGCAAGCGTAGCTTAACCTGATCGATCAACCTGTGTATCTGTTATTATTTAGCCACGGGCCCTTTGATTTGCCTCCCTGTAATGTTTGGATAATATTTATATTAAAAAAAATCGTATCTAGACAATGATATGATATGTTGTCTGTGTGGTGCCGGATTTAAAGAATAGCACCACCCCATACTTCCCGTGGGCAGCAACGTTCTCTATGCATTCCACCACCATACCGTAATGCGATAGCCAACCCGCCTGCCAAGCGTGGCGATTATGGCAAACCCCCCCTTTTGGGGGAGGCCTATGTCCAGAAGTGGACGTCTTTCAGCTGAAATGATGATGAATGATGAGACAATGATATTACTGCGTCATTAGTCAAGTGGTCGCAAGAGTTACCGCTGAGCATGAGGTCCTGGGTTCGAATCCCAGGACGGGCAAAGAGTTGCTATCTGGAAATTCTCAGTAACAGCCCGGAGTCTGGATTCCTGCCCGGTTGATGACAATAGGCTCACCTCCTACTACATGGGACTGAAACATGACTGGCGAAATGTGGATGTACCATCGGATATCTATGGGGTGTACTATGATAAATTATTTTATTTTTGTAAGTAGGTTTGCACAAACACTTTTACGCGTCAATCATATTTTTTAAAACTAGATGAGGTCGTCGTTTCTTGTCTGACTACTCTGAGAAGAAATACCGAAATAAACTCAAGAGGTCACAGTATCTATTAAAATCCAGACATAATCTTGGTCAGGTTATATGAAGACCATGTAGATCGATGTCTGAGATGGTATTTTGAGGAAAGAACCACACAGATTGAGAGGACCTGTCCAGTCAGTGCACGCATTTGTCAGAAATCGTGCAGTTCAACTCCAAACTTAAGGAGCTCAACCATAGAAAATTTGTATTTACTCTGGCTCAACAATTTGACGAACAATACCAAAACCAAAACCAAAAAAACCGGCCAAGTGCGTGTCGAGCCACGCACAGTGTAGGGTTCCGTAGTAGCCCGTTATCACAATGTAGTAGTACGATTCTGTTGTTCTTTATTCTGAATAGGTAAAAAAAAAAACATATTTTGGTTTTCAATGCAAGTCTTTACCCATTATAAACAAGCAACTACTTCATCTTAGTCACTTTAAAGGATTAATGCTAAGGATTTTGTATTTGGTACAAAATTATCCAACACCCAAGTTCAACGACTATTACTGCTAAACTAATAAAGTTATCTTAACCGCTATACTTTTCCTTTAAAGTTCATGAAATGCACTATCATCGAGAATTTTTCCAGATTTTTCAAACCAGTAGTTTAGCTTTTAGAGGGGGGGGACGCTACTGGAACAAAAATTTGCACTTTAAACTTTAATATTTCGTAAATGGAGCATTCAATGGAAAAATAATTTTAGCAACCCCTAAGCCATTTTAGCAGACCTATTCAACGATACCCAACACGATGGGGTAGATGATGAAAAAAATATTCATCCCCACTTCATATGTAGGGGAGCTACCCTAAAAAAAAATATTTTCCAAAATTTTATTTTACCACTTTGTCGGCGTAACTGATATACGTACACCTACAAAATTTCAGCTTTCTAGTGCTAACGGTCACAGAGATTAAGCGAGGACGGACAGACAGACGGACGGACAGACAGACATGGCGAAACTATAAGGGTTCCTAGTTGACTACGGAACCCTAAAAAGGGCATTTGGGTAGGCCACATAAATTACTCAAACTGCCAGACACACCTCACCTAACCTACACCTCTGCCGAACCCTTTGAGAAATACAGGCGTGAGGTTATGTTACAATAATATTAGTAACTGTAATCTATAACCTTGGCCACATAATGAGGCTGCTTACGTTAGAAAATAAGTAGCGTGATGATATCGCAATGTACCTAAGTATAGTTACATGTTGCAAGATGGCGGCTACAACGATCACCACGCACCTACTCTTTATTTTTACCGACTTAAAAAAAAAAGGAGTTTATCAAGTCGACACGTATGTATTTAAAATGATTGGAATCGCATTATTTTTATATTCATATATGACAATCAAATAATACCGACTTCGAATATAAGGAGGTTATCAATTCGACATGTATGTATGTAATATTATTGGAATTGCATAGTTTTCCCATAAAATATGACAATCTATTAGGGCTTCCAAACAAATATAAGCAAAATTGCCACCACATAGGACTTAAACATAACTGGAGAAATGTGGGTACTAAATGTACACCTCTGTTAACCATTTGCGGGTTACAGGCGTTATGTTATGTTTACTCATTGCAGTATGAAGGTGAATGCACCTTTGGTATATGCAGGTTTAAAGGAAACAACGGGTTCGAGACGCTAAACGGTAATGTTCTATTTTCTAAAAATAACAACTACTTATAACAAATTCCTAAGATAACAAAAAATAATAGTGGGCACTTTAAAACTTGCGAGTTTAACAACCAATCGGTGCGAAGCGCATATTGCCCAATCGCTGCTCGACACTTGATTTTGTAGTTCGCTGAGCTCTCAACAGGGGCGCCACTATCGCGGTGGCGATAGCAGAGCGCTAGGGCTAAGGGCTCCGCGGTGCAGCTACAGGCTCCGCGGTTGGTTGCTGAGATGATGTGTGATGCAGCTACAGTACTCCCCCTCAAGCGAAGCGTACCGGCAGTTTGATGGCACGGCCCGTGCGCGTTGTCATGTTGCTGGCGGGCTGTGACGTCATTCTGGCCGGAGGTACAGTGCTTTGTTGCTTGGTAACTGCTGGAATGGTACTGTTCTTGGGTGATGGTAAGGTGTTATCTTCTAGGACAACATATGCAGGCTTCAATCGATCGATGGAAATATTGGTTTGCCGATTAGGTAGTTGTATGGTGTACACTTTATCTGTTCGGCTTATAACTCGAAAGGGGCCTTCGTATGGAGTCTGAAGTGGTTTTTTTACTGCGTCTGTTCTTATAAATACGTGACTGCACTTGAGTAAATCTTGATGAACGAACAAACTTTTGTTTTTGCTGTGATGCTCGGTGTCGATTTGCGGTTTGTTTGCTTGAATAATATCACGAAGTTTTTCAACGTAGTTATAATCCATGGTAGGTGAACAGGTGCTTGTAGTGAAAAATTCGCCAGGTAAACGTAAATTGCATCCGTAGGTAAGTTCGGCGGCGCTCACGCAGGTGTCTGTGCGTAAGGCGGCTCGTAGTCCCAGTAGCACGGTAGGTAACTCGTCGATCCATGTACTGGCGTTGGTGAGTTTCGCGCGTAACGCGGTCTTGAGAGTGCGATGCCATCGTTCGACGATACCGTTACTTTGCGGGTGATAGGGTGTTGTGCGATTTTTCTTTATTCCCATTTGCTTCATTAGGTTTTGGAATAGTTGACTCTCGAACTGACGTCCTTGGTCGCTGGTTAGTGTGGTCGGGCATCCAAATCTTGCGATCCAATGTTGATATATGACATCGGCTATTCGAACAGCTGTTATTTCGTCGGTCGGGATTGCTTCGGGCCACTTAGTTGCTCGGTCGATCATTGTTATTAAGTACCGATGGCCTTGAGCTGTTGTAGGTAGCGGTCCGACGATATCGACGTGCAGATGTTGAAATCGCTCGCTTGGCGGGAAAGATGCGATGTTCGAGAATGTGTGTCGTTGTATCTTGTTTTTTTGACAATGTATGCAGGTACGCGTCCAACGGCTGATGTCTGCATTCATTGATGGCCAGAAGTATTTTTGAGTGATAAGTTTGCGAGTCGTGCGCGTGCCAGGATGACTGATGTTGTGCACGTTGTCAAAAATTTCTTTCCTATGTTGCTCGGGTATGTACGGGCGTACATAAGGAGTAGATGCTTCGCAGTATAATTCGACGTTGGTGTTAGGTATCACTGTTTTCTTGAGAATGATGTTATTTTGTGATAATAGTTGTTCGATGTTGGTGTCTTTTTCTTGTGCGCTGGCTATGTCGCTGTAGTTTATTGTAGATGGGCATGTGATTGTTTCTATGCGACTGAGTGTGTCGGCGACAATGTTTTGTTTACCGCTCACGTGACGTATGTCTGTGGTAAATTCGCTGATAAACAAAAGTTGTCTCGTTCGTCTCGGGGTTTCTGTATTCGATTGCGTTTTTGTCATTACGAATGTTAGCGGCTTGTGATCCGTAAATATAATGAGGTGTCGTCCTTCGAATGACTTGCGGAAATGTTTGACTGCCATGTAGATTGCGAGTAGCTCTCGGTCGTAAGTGGAATATTTCTTTTGCGCGTCATTGAATTTTTTGGAATAATATCCGAGCGGCTGCCATGTTTCGTCTATATATTGCTGTAGTACGGCACCAGCTGAGTTGTCGGATGCGTCGCAGAATAAAGCAAGTGTAGCATGATGTGATGGGTGAGCGAGTAGAGCTGCTTGTATGATGCTAGCTTTACATTGCTCGAACGCTTGAGTTGCTTCGTCTGTCCACGTGATTTGAGTTTTATCCTTCTTCTTGACGTTATGTAGGTATGCGTTCAATGGTGCTTGAAGGGATGCGGCGTTGGGTATGTGTTCGCGATAGAAGTTGATCATACCAAGAAATTTTCTTAACTCTTCGATTGTAGTCGGCTTGGGATAGTTGCTGATAGTTTGAATTTTATGTTCCGGTGGTTTGATGCCTTCTGATGATACGGTGTATCCTAGGAACTGAACTTCTGGTTGTCCTAGGTTGCATTTGGCGGGGTTGATAGTGATGCCATTATCTTCTAATCTCTTTAGTACGATATGAAGGTGTTTTCGGTGTTGAGCTTCGTTTTCTGATGCTACTAATAAATCGTCGATGAATGGGAAAACACAATCCAATCCTCGTAGTACTTCATGGATGTATCGTTGAAACGTTTGTCCTGCGTTTTTTAAACCAGGGCACATACGTGGAAATTCGAATAATCCCATTGGTGTGATGATAGCTGTCTTTTCAATGTCTTCTTCTCTTACGCTCAGTTGTTGGTATGCTCGGTTGAGGTCTATTGTAGAGAAGATAGTTTTCCCAGCTAGGTGATGAGTAAAATCTTTGATGCGTGGAACGGGGTAACGGTCTGGTACGGTGATGGAGTTGAGTCGGCGGTAATCACCACAGACTCTAATATCGCCATTCTTCTTGGGGACGATGTGTAGAGGTGATGACCATGGACTTTTACTAGGTCTGCATAATCCTTGTTCAATCATGTTTTCGAATTCTTTCTTGACTGTTTCGAAACGATGCGGTGGAATTGGTCGAGCGCGGCAGTGTATGGGTGGTCCTCGAGTTTCGATGTAATGTTGCACGTTGATGTTTGAGTTTAGTTGCATCGATGTCAATCTTGTTACGCCGGGATATTGAGCTAGGATGTCGTGGTATGATTGCGACATGTCAATGCTGCGTACGGTGGGTACGTTCGATGCTCGTACCGGGGCGTTTACCTTTAGGCTTGTAACACCGTCGATTAGTTTTCGGTTATTCAAATCGACTGTGAGTTGATGGTGCTTGAGGAAATCGGCTCCGAGTATTGGTTTTGAAACGTCAGCTACGATGAATTTCCATTTGTAAGGGCGTCGTAGATTGAAATCGAGAGATAATGTTTTCTCGCCATACGTAGCTATTTTAGTGTTGTTCGCAGCGTATAGTTGAAATGGTAGCGGCGTTTCTACTCGACCCTTTGATCTCGGTAGCACGGATATGTTAGCTCCAGTGTCGACTAAGAATGATAGTTTCGAGTTTCTGTCGGTGATGTATAGGCGGTGAGATATTTCTTGAACGCCGGTGTCCGCCTCTGCCAACGTTCTGTCTAGTTTTCCGTATTTTGTTTCTTGAATGAACAAGGCGATGTGCAGTGCCTAGCCTGGTCTTTGAAACGTCGGTGATAATAACAGAATGGTGATGGCGATGCTTCTCGAGTGCGTGATCTTGATGTGTTACGGTGACGAGATGGGTAGCGGCTGCGGCGATGGTTGTTGTTGTATGATGGTCTTGATTTGAGCTCGGCTATTTCAAGCGATAGTTTTCTTATTTCGCTGATGAGAAACTGTGTATCTACTTGCGGTGTGATTGACGTAAGTGGTGCGGGTGACTGCAAAGCTGCGACTTCTGTTGATGCAGTCTGCTCCATCATTTTGTCGGCAAGTAGCGCGAGTTCTTCGAGAGCCGTCTTGGTGCTGAATGATTCGCTGACTGCGAGAACTGAGCGGACGTGTGATGGGAGATGGTTGGTCCACATGAGACGCAGAGTGGAGTCGGGAACTTTGTCTCTTGCTAGATTTCGCATGCAGCGGAGTAGTTGGGTCGGTTTCTGATCTCCGAGTTCCATCTCGGACAGCAATTTCTGGAACTGGCGGCTGTCAGATTCCTCGTAGGCAGATATGAGTCTTTCTTTGATGGCTTTGTACTGGTCCGTCTCCGGTGGGTTGTAGAGTAGGTCTACGATCTGCTCGATGTCTTGTCGCTCCAGCTGTGCTATGACCATCTGGGCGAGCTGTGCTTGGCCCTTCTTGAGATCGTTGGTTGCAGCCTCGAAGCTAATAAACCAGAGTCGTGGTCGGTCACGCCAGAATGGTGGAATGCGCATGGTGAGAGAGATGCCGGCAGCTTCAGCCTTCGTCATGGTGTGTAATGTTGATGAGCTTGACTGTTCTTCCGTTGAGCAGGGATTCGGCATCTTGAAATGGGTGAGAACTGATGATTCTTCTAGTCAATTGATTATTTTCTTCAGGTGTGTTCAGTTCGGGGTCACCACTTTGGTATATGCAGGTTTAAAGGAAACAACGGGTTCGAGACGCTAAACGGTAATGTTCTATTTTCTAAAAATAACAACTACTTATAACAAATTCCTAAGATAACAAAAAATAATAGTGGGCACTTTAAAACTTGCGAGTTTAACAACCAATCGGTGCGAAGCGCATATTGCCCAATCGCTGCTCGACACTTGATTTTGTAGTTCGCTGAGCTCTCAACAGGGGCGCCACTATCGCGGTGGCGATAGCAGAGCGCTAGGGCTAAGGGCTCCGCGGTGCAGCTACAGGCTCCGCGGTTGGTTGCTGAGATGATGTGTGATGCAGCTACACACCGTTGTAGACCGCGAAATTCAAATTTTCTTACGTTTTATGCAATTTGCAGGTTAGTTAGTCTCAGGTTGTATCTTGATCAAAATATGATTCGCGATTATAATAGTTATGTAAAAATTACAGAATTATAATCATTAGAAGAGGAGAGCAGTGGTGGCCCAGTGGTAACAGCCGCGACTTACGAGTTGTAGGTCGTAGATTCGAACCCAGACAGGCGCTTTACTTTGTGTAAATTATTCCATCACCACTGTTCTCAAAACGGTGAAAGAAAACATCGTGAGGAAACCCGCATGTCCTAGAACCAAAAATTCGAAGACATGTGACATCTACCAACCCGCAATGGGCCCGCGTGGTGGATTACAGCCCATTTCCTCTCACAGAGAGGAGGCGTGTCTCCCAGCAGTGGGAACGTTATAGGCTAATTATGTATGTATGAATCATTACAATCATTAATTAATACATCTCTTTATGTAAGATTTGTTCCATAAGCACTATTCCATAAGAGATTTGTTCGTATGGAACAAATCTAACTTAGAAATGATTCTAATGATTATAATTCTGTAAATACGTACTTAGCTGTTAGAGTCGCGAATCATATTTTGATCTAGACAAAATCATACTGGTTGCTAATTTAATTGTTTCTTTCTTCTTTTTCTTGACATTGATTTACATTCTGTAATAACTTTAACTCACACCCTGACTTATTACTTGTATTTTTTTTATATAAATGAAAATCGTTTACTTTTACCATGTTTGTAAATATGTGAGCACCATGTATCTATCAGATAATTAATTTATAATTATGTCATGGTTTCATTTTTAATTCTTTTACCTATTGTGGTATAGTAATTTTATTTTTGGTGCATCGTCTTCACATATTATTATATAATTAATATATGCAAAATATTGTAGAACATTTTAAAATAGTAACGGTGGAGTTTCTTGCCCATTATAATCCATACGAAAACTACATTTTGGAATGGGCGACTAGAATTAATTCTATTTTATTGACTTTGACTTTGATCAAGGTACGACCTGACACTGACCTGAAAATTGCGAAAAACGTAAGAAAAGTTAAATTTCGCAGGCTACAACAACGCAACCACCAGTACTACTTCCGAGACAGCAGCAGAGTACCTAAGCAAATAAGTAGCTAAAGAAATTATAGTGAAGATGATTGTGCAAAGATCGGCGATTTCCTATGGAAAGTCCATAACCACAAATACTAGACACAGGGGCTCTTTGGAAACATATTGTACGCAGGTAATCATTACATTTGTCAAGCTTGGTATTATCACATGTCGGCCTGTATGTCAACAGTAGCCTTTCCAATGGGCTATAATCACCATGCTTGGCCAATGGCTTGACCTAATACTGTGACAGCTATCCGTCACTTGTTTTTGTTTCAGTTACACATACGTTAAGGCCCGAATTCCTGTTACGTCACGTACGTCAGTCGCGCGTGTGAATATACATTGTGTTCTATAGAACACAATTAACAGTATATATATGTTACGAGCTTGGGGTTCGTGACAATTAAAACTGCCGATTTAATAACTAAAAATTGACACTTTAATCAACAACACTAATTACAACTCAAACACACTAATTATGAAACACAGTTGCACTACTGATCGGTCTAAGGGCTTGTACACAAAACTGCGAATCGGTGCGATGCGACGTCGCATCGCAGTTTTGTGTACAAGCCCAATGTCGCACTTGAAGATCGCTTCGATGTGTTCGCTTGTGTCGCTGTATCCAAAACTGTCCCGGTCGTGCCGCATCTCGGCCTTATATTGCCCAGATAGTTCTAGAACCTTCCATTGTAGAAACATCTAGAACTTAACACCAGTCACAACACCAATTTATCTCGTCTTCTTAACGTCCGTGTGTCACTGCAGGGATCCAGCAGAATATCAGCGTCAGGTACATTTGCCTGACACATGCTGAGCTGGACTCCCATTTGGTGCAACCTTGAGACGCACACCGCACTGTGTACGTTTCGTTATTAATATTAATTTTATTTTAAGTACTTATTCGTCATAGTGTCACTTTTATTTCGATGTGTTTTTCATCTTGTTTTTATATCGGCACCTTGTTTTTATATTATAAGTGGGTAGTTTGGTTATCATATAATATTTCTAATATTGTACTTTTGTGTGTTGTGCTGTCTTTTTGTATGCGCCAAATAAATGGTTTATCGAGTACATACCGGTCCCGACTGACCAGATATCGATAGTTCGAGAAAGTTCTAGAAAGTTCTCGCATCGAAGTTTCTAGAAGGATCTTGACTACTAGTTCAGCTACTCGATACTAGATGGCGCTAGTGGTAACTAATGCCACCATGTACCAGGCATTCATTGTGGCGCGCAACAATACTTAGCACCATACTGCGACGCTGACGTCAGCGGCGCGTGTGTTGGTACCATGTTGGTACTGATCATACGCGACCGACCGTACGCGACCGACGTCAGCGGAACAGGAATTCAGCCCTAAGGTCGCATTCCACCAAACTTTTATAGGTACAGTCACGAGCACCAATATGTCAACACTTGGCAACTTTAAATTGCGATTTTTTCACGAAATAACGAATGCAACGTTGAAATATGACACTTTACATACCTAAACCTATGGGATTGAAAATACTATGTTCGTACTAATATAAAATGTCATCACACTAATATCATAAAGGCGAAAGTTGGTGAGTGTGTGTGTGAGTGTGTGTGTGTGTTTATATGTTTGTTACTCCTTCACGCTCAAACGGCTGGACCAATTTTGATAAAATTTTGTATGGAGGTAGCTGACACCCTGGATTAACATAGGCTACTTTTTATCCCAATATTCCCACGGGATCAACATTTACGCGGGTGAAACCGCGGGGCGCAGCTAGTTCAAAAATAAAGGAGAAAATCGACTTTGAATAAAGCTAAGTGTATACATACTTTTCGTGACTGTACAGACGCCAGCACATCAAGCTACTACAATCTGTCATCATCTGCCTAGCCTTTTCCCAACTATGTTGGGGTCGGCTTCCAGTCTAACCGGATGCAGCTGAGTACCAGTATTTTACATGGAGCGACTGCCTATCTGACCTGCACAACCCAGTTACTGGGTAATACGATACCCCTTGGTAAGACTGGTTGTCAGACTTTCGGACTTCTGACTACCCGTAACGACTGTCAAAGATCCACGAATGACAGCCGGGACCAACGGCTTAACGTGCTTTCCGAGGCACGGAGGGGTCTCGGCATGTAAAGATGGTCACCCATCCACAGACCAACCGCGGCAAGAGTAGCTTAACCTGATCGATCGACCTGTGCGGCTGTTATTATTTAGCCACGGGCCCCTCTGCAACAATACAATCTACTACAATCTGTCAAATTTCTTTAATAGATTTTCAACTTTATCGCTAAAGTATAAGGTTCAAAGTAGATTGGGAAAATTTTACAGTTTCGGGTAGCTTGATGTGCTGGCGTCTGTACATAGAATAAGTCTTATCCTGAGAATAAATTTTGAATTTTTAACAGTTTTTTCATACGCCGGACCTTAAAAGGTTTACGATTCTAAACGCTTCCAAAATTGATTAGAAAATGCCTATTACTTCGCAAGCGCTACGGCTAAGCATTATTGAGGTCCTAGGTTCGATTTCCGGATCGAACAAAGTGGTATTGAGTTTTTCTGATTGGGTGCCCGGTTCATGGAATTGGGCTTGCCCCCGTTTAATAAGTGGCGAAATGTGGGTATAGGTACTATAGGTACATCTTTGCTTAACTCTTCAAAGATTATAGGCGTGATTGTATGTTATGTACAGTCACGAGCATAAATAAATAAGTATGTATACACTTGTCTTTATTCAAAGGCGATTGTCACCTTTATTTTTGAATGAACTTGTATGTTATTACGAACTTAGTATTTTCGAACCTATAGGTTTATGTAGTGTCGTATTTCAACTTTGCATTCGTTATTTCGTGAAAAAAAAGCAATTGAAAGTCACCAAGTGTTGACATATTAATGCTCGTAACTGCACAACTTTGAATAACTCTTCGAAGATTTGAAGTATGATTGTATGTTATGTAGGTGAACAAAGAACTACATAAAATATTGAAGAAGACACACAGACCCAAACAACAATCTTTTGCTCGAATCGACCCACAAGAATAACGTAAATATTTGATCGAAGGAAGTCGATAAACTTTCACAATGTGGGACAAGAGAATGAATCATTTAACATAAGAGTACATTGTTTTAGGTACTTTCTGCCCAAACGTGCGCAGGCGTTGACTTACTCCATGTCGTTGTGTGGATGATCCTGACATCCTGACTCACTCATTTATTGATGACTAGCAGCGCCCCGCGATTTCACCCGCATAAGTTTCCCGTGGGAATATCGGGATAAAAACTATACTATGTCCTTTCCCGGGACTCAAACTATCTCTACACCAAATTTCATCTAAATCGGTTCGGCGGTTTAAGAGTGAAGAGGTGACAGACAGACAGACACACTTTCGCATTTATAAGATTAGTATGGTTTCTCGATTCGATGTTAGGACGCGGCCACATTATCTGTAACACAGTATTGTTTCATATTTATCTGAGGCATCGTATTTTCACCGTTTAATAAACGAAACTATAAACACTCGCCGTCTTATTACAAAACGAGTTCTAACTTTAGACCTAGCCTAAACCTTCGAGCCAGTTACTGTATTTTGAACTGTATTCAGACAAACATTAAGTTCTTAATGGAAAATTGACAACTTAAGACTCGGGTTTTACGTTAGTTTTTGTAATAAGAACTTTAACTTTGTAGGATTATAGTTCGTAATTTAAAAATAGCTTAATGATTTAAACCTGGGCTTAAAGATAAACCATGTTCTGTAATAAGGCCGTTGGTTTCTGGAATGAAAACCATTTATTTATTTATTTCTAATATTTTATATAACATTTTTTTATAACCACAGATATACAGACCAGCTTGATATGACATGTGACATCTACCAACCCGGACTGGGCCCGCGTGGTGGATTACGGCCCACTCACTCTCACCCAGAGGAGGCCTGTGTCCCAGCAGTGGGAACATTAGGTATAGGCTGATTATGTAAACAGACCAGAAAATCATAAATACAAAGGTGATGCTTATTTCTAAAGAAATCCCTTCCAGCATCCTTCGATAGAAAAGTAGATGTGTATCAACTTGTGTAGGAGGCAGTAGTGAATTATTTGGACTATTTTAAACTAGCTTCCGCCCGCGGCTTCGCCCGCGAGGTATGTCGAGAAAAACTATCCCATGTCCTTCCCCGGGATGCAATCTATCTTTCTTCCAAATTTTATCGAAATCCGTTCAGTGGTTTAGGCGTGAAAAGGTAACATACAGACAGACAGACGGACAGAGTTACTTTCGAATTTATAATATTAGTATGGATTCGCCACAAAGTAAATTCGTCACATTTTTGTACACTCCATACACTGAAAGTGTATTCGCCACTTGCATTAAAAATAATTGAGTAAATTCGTCACAAGTCTTCATTATAGGTACCTACATCATTTTGCATATAATACTGGTAGCAAGCAAAGTTATTGGTTTTTAGCGCTCGAAACGAAAGATAGATAATTTCTAAAATTATGAAAGTAACCTGCGAAAAATAATGAGAATTAACAGTAACCTACATCTTTATTTTCTCCTGCGCTTTAAATTTATTCTGATTTAATATACAATTAAAATTGAGAACACGTCGATCTATTGCATATGACAAAGAATTGAAAACTATATTGGACAATTACGGTAACATATCCCTGGCTGAAGTTCTTAAAAAACTTTCTGTTATGCAGCATTTTAAAAACTTGTAACATACGCGGTCTTAGTCTATGATTAAATTTATGTCAGTGGTATTTTGAATCTGTAGTGGTATCTACAACGCCACATGCGAAAAACGAATCATACTGACGTCACGCAAAATCCTGCATCTCGCAAGCAGAGTTTACCCGACATGAATCATCGGGCCGTTGCCCGCCAGACACAACACCCGTCTGGTCTGAGGCTCCTCTTTTTCGATGGAGCTTTACACCCTGTTCCTCATACCTCTATAAATCGTTCCAGGGAATTACTACGATTAAGTATTAGATTTATGTTCCTAATGTAGCTTATTAATCTATTTGTTTTTTTCAACTATTTTTTTAAAATTATATGTGAAGTACTTAAATCTATATCTATACATATAATAAAATTGTAGAAAAGTGGTGTCTGCACAATGGAAATATATAAAAAAAAAGTAGCAGGGGTTGTTATTATATCGATGCCGAACCCGAAATTGTAATTAATTTTTTTTTTGTCTGTTTGTCTGTATGTTTGTGCACGCTAATATCAGAAACGGCTTATTAGATTTAGATGCGGTTTTCACTAATATATTGTAGTAAGCTTCACTTAACATTTAGTGTTTATTTCATGTCAATCGGTTCATAAATGAAAAAGTTATGTCAATTTAAAGAATCACGGCGAACATTTGTTAAGGTATTCAGTGAACGCGCGTATCCTGGAGAGTATAAGCGAATAGTTACATTCGATTATTGCGATTCACTTGAATACTGACTGTTTGCATATTTTAGAGGGGCCCGTGGCTAAATAATAACTGCCGCACAGGTCGATCGGTCAGGTTAAGCTACGCTTGCCGCGGTTGGTCTGTGGATGGGTGACCGACCATCTTTACATACCGAGACCCCTCCGTGCCTCGGAAAGCACGTTAAGCCGTTGGTCCCGGCTGTCATTCGTGGATCTTTGACAGTCGTTACGGGTAATCAGAAGCCCGAAAGTCTGACAACCAGTCTTACCAAGGGGTATCATATTACCCAATAGCTGGGTTGTGGAGGTCAGATAGGCAGTCGATCCATGTAAAATACTGGTATTCAGCTGCATCCGGTTAGACTGGAAGCCGACCCCAACATAGTTGGGAAAAAGCTAGGCAGATGATGATGACTGACTGTTTGCATATTTCATTTATTTATTATTTTTGGGTTTGTAGGTGAAGTTCTTTTTTTTCATTTTCTTTAAAATTTTGTAAATAAATATTGTAAGTATTTGGTATAGGTTAGGCGGTTCTTTTCTTGATTTTTGGGTATTTACTTATCTTAATTTTTATTTAGGGTTTGTAAATAAATATTGTAAGCATTTATGATAGGTTAGGCATTTCTTTCCCTGATTTTCTTTTTCTGATTTTCGGTATACTTATCTTAATTTGTATTTAGGGTTTGTATATAAATATTATTAAGTAATTTTCTTTATTAAGTATAAGTTCATTAGCTCAGGTTAGTAATTAATTTTTCTAGCAATTCTTTTGTTTTATAAAGTTAGTACGTTTGGTTTACACGTCTTAACACTATTACTTAAACTGTGATAATTTTAGACTGTATAATAATCTGTAAGTATTTATAATTTAATTGTTTACGATAGTACGTGTTTACTAAATAACTGTGTGTTAAGTAGTAAGTACTGTTTTATTGTAAGAATGCCTCGAAGAAGATCCAACCTCTCCCAATGTAGCAGAAATGCTAAAAGGATGAGATTAGTTCGATCACAGGAATCTGAGGAACATCAGGCTAGGTTTCGTGCTGCAGAAACTTCGACAGCAAGAATCTCGACTGAGTTCAAATCGTTCTCGAATGATGACAACTCGAAATAGGGAAAACGGGGAACAACGAAAGGCACGTTTATCTGTCGATCGCGAAGCTCACGCGCTATCGCGTGAGTCTGAGACTTTTGCTGACAGGGAAACCCGCCTGAGCTCCCAGAGAGTACGGACAACAAATGCTCGATCCCAGGAGACACAGGACGAACGGGAAATACGTCTCACTGCCGATCGTGAAGCTCATGCACTATTGCGTGAGTCTGAGACTTTCACTGATAGGGAAATTCGTCTGAGTTCTCAGAGGGTTCGGACAGCAAATGCTCGGTCTAAGGAAACACAGGAAGAATGAGAAATACGTCTCACTGCCGATGTTGAAGCTCAAGCACTATCGGGTGAGTCTGAGACTTTCACTGATAGGGAAATTCGCCTGAGTTCTCAGAGGGTTCGGACAGCAAATGCCCGGTCTGTAGACGGTATATGTAATTCAAAATATGCTGCCCGAAAAGTCACTATTCCACCCGAACGAAGTCGCGGGCACAGCTAGTTACAGTAATAAACTTATTTATCTTTCGCTATTCTACTTATTGTTTGATTTTTCTGCTGTCTGTGCGGAAATAAACAATTTGACGGATTTAAAATAATCAAAATTAATATATGACGAATTTACTTCATGAAAATAGTACTGTGGTAAAACATAATTATACTTTTTTCCGTGACGAACTTACTTTGAGGCGAATACAATAACCCAATTATAAGGCGAACAAATAACTACATAAAATATTGAAAAAAGACACATACGTACAGTCAACAAAGGAGATAAGTATACAGGAGCGTCGGATATAGTTGAAGTTTACTAAGAAACCGATGGATGTTCTGGACTGAAATTTAATTTAATACATGAGCTGTTTGTTTTCTATTAATAAAATTAAATTTTATTCGAGAACATCCATCGGTTTCTTAGTAAACTTCAAGTATATACCATGCTCCTGTATACTTATCTCCTTTATTGACTGTACATGTCCAAACACAAACTTATGCTTAAATCGACCCACAAAAATAACGTAAACATTTGACCGAGAGAAGTCAATAAACTTTTACATAGTGGGACAAAAGAATGAATAATTTGACACACATTTACATATGAGTACATTGTTTTATATACTTTCTGCCCAAACTAGTGCGCAGGCGTTGACTTACTAATATGTCGTTGTCTGGATGATCCTGACTCATTCATTCATTGACGATTCTCGGTTCGATGTTAGGACGCGGCCACATTATCTCTAACTCAGAAGTTTTTTTTTTTATATTTATCTGAGGCGTCGTACTTTTATCATTTATATAACGAACATCCGTTTTCTGAACTGAAAATCAATACGAACATTGAAAAACGCTTGGCTGAATTATAAACAACCAGTCTGATCACTAGACAGAAATGAGTTTAATTTTGATCCGTCGCAGTTCATAGGGTGTTTAGCTTACATTTAGGTCTTAAGTTAACTGTCTGTCAGTGGCGTAGCTAGTCCTAAAGGGTCACTGCATCAATCATCAATGTGTTTCGAGCCTTTTTACCTGAATGCCGCGAAGCTCCAAAGGAGTAACATACTAAAATAATGCATACTAAAAGAAAGAAAGAAAATCCATTTAATTAGCGCTGATTAAAATACACACAATACATCTGATTGATACATCGGATAAATACATTTATCAAATAAAAATATATAAAAAATCAAATAAAAAGTGTAAAGTCTGATGATTGTTATCCATACTAAGAGAATTGCAGGAGCGAGCAAAGCGAGTTATTTAACTGGAGCACTCTGATGTGTGATGTGAAATCACAACAAATAAACAAACACACAAACAAATAATCATACAAAAATATATATAAACTTATCCAAGGATAGGTTATATGTATTTTCTGCATGATTATTTTAAGTCCATACATTTTATGGACCTGCGGTGTTATTCTGTAAAAATCTCACCGTGAAAACTTAGGTGAAGTGAGCGTGCAGTGAGCTGTCAATAGTGTCAATTCCTAGCAAAAACAAACTCACTTCACCTAAGTTTTCACGGTGAGATTTTTACAGAATCGACCGGCTGGACGTGGACGGTCACGACAATATCGTGACGTTAAAAATTATAAAAACGCCCAATCACAACAGTTTGCACGGGGTTGGCAATTTGTCACATTAGTTTTACGATCATTGTCGTTCGAGAAACTAGCTGCAAGGTCTACATTGTGTCAACTGGTTCAATCAATCTTTATTTTTGTTTAAAACTTTTTTCAATTTTTTTTCCCTTTTTTTTCCTTATGTACACTTCTTTTTTCAGCTCACTTTTGACATTGGCAGATTAGTCGACATCGACTTTATTTGCCTTGTAATAAAAATGGAATAGAATAGAGAAACTAGCTGTATCTACGTCTACTATCATCGTTCGTTCGTTCGAACGATGATAGTATCATACTCGAGCGTTATTGTGGCCACACCTTTACAACGCAGTTTTATATCAAACAGATAACGGTGCTCCCAGCTGATGTACAAACATCCGATCTGGGACGTAGAGCGGTTCTCTTTAGTATTTAAAGCTAAAACGTCTTATTTTTAACGCATTTTAGTGTTTAATCCAATACAGACGCAGCCATGAATATTATGGTGAGTGAAATTGTGTGTTTTTTTGTGTGATTTGGGGATTAAATCAAGGAATAGTGTTGGATTTAAACTGTGACTGTGATTAATTACTACATAGATAAAATAGTGCATCGCTGAAATAACGCCAATTGACTTGGCGTTTGATCTAATTTAAGTATATTTTTAAACCTCTACGGAAAGCAAAGACTAACTAGATGTACCTGTGAGCATTTGTCGCATTGTTAAACCTCCCTTCAATCATAGTTATCACTGGCAGCCTTAGATCTACCCAGTACCTACTGGATAAAGACATATCCTTTGTGCCATGCTTCCCTGGTCTGTGCCGAGTTTCAACCAGATTTATCAAAATCTAATTTGCTCTTTTATTATATTTTAGGTTATTCGGAAAAAGATAGATAATATGCGCTTACATTTGTGAGAAATATTGGTAAAACATTAACAACCTCTTAAGAGGTCATTGTACTCGTCATTATGGACAACTTTTACTATGGGACCATACCTGAAATCGCGAAAATCAGCTGTTCCCTACATTTATGTTCGTATATCTCGTCAAAATGTAGGGAACAGCTGATTTTTTTTCGTGATGTCAGGTTTGGTCCCATAGTAAAAGTTGTTCATAATGATGAGTACAATGACATAGTTGGAAAAAGGCTAGGCAGATGATGATGATGATGAATGATGAGTACAATGACCTCTTAAGAGGATGTTAATGTTTTACCAATAACCCTGTTTATCCAAATGTTCGTATAACTAGTCAAATTGTTGGAAACAGATTTTTTTTTTCGCGGTTTCAGGTTTGGTCCCATAGTAAAAGTTGCTCATAATGATGAGTACAGTCACGAGCAGCACTTCGCAACTTTCAATTGCGATTTTTTCGTGAAACCTATGGGTTCGAAAATACTTTGTTCGTAATAACATAAAATTTCATTCAAAACTGAAGGAGATAATCGTCTTTGAATAAAGCCAAGTGTATACATACTTTTGATCGTGACTGTACAATGACCTCTTAAGAGGTTGTTAATGTCTTACCAATAACCCTGTATACCGCTAATTACCTAAGTCTTGATTAACTTTTTGGCTAATTCATTATCAGGAACCAAAGAACAATACATCAAATAATAGATGCAATTGGGCAAAAAATCTGCAGTTTTCGTGTGAACTTTTTATTATTGTGTCTGTTAATTAATAATTGATATGTCTCCGAGATAATCTCCCATGGAAAGAGTCGGATTCCCCTAATTTGTATTAATTATGAATCATCATAAGTCAAGTACCTACCTACTTCATAAGGATAATTAATCGCTGGAACATTCAACGTTATCAATGTGAGTAATTTCCGCTGAAATCTCATACACATGCCCAAGTTCATTTGACGATTAGGATTATGAGGGATTTGAATTGATTGGGAGATTGATAAATCATGAAATACTCATTCCATAGGATTTTAAGAACTTAGGGGGTTGTATTGGCGATTTTAATGATTATAATTATGTAAAGTCATTACGGTCACGGCGGCGGCCAATCTCGACGGAGATTAGCTAGGTACGCGGGAGATATTATAGTGCACAAGTGTGTGCGCAAACACAGGTGCCCTCTTTGTTCCTCTCAATAACATCACGTTGATCGTGTTTTAATCAACATTCAACCTGACACTGACCTGAAAATTGCAAAAAACGTAAGAAAATTTGAATTTCGCGGGCTACCTGGGGCATCCCCCTTAATAAAGACACGCATTCGCACTGTACCCAAGTGGTACCTTACAACTCAATCCCTCTCGAAAAGAGGAGGCCTGTATCCCAGCAGTGGGAATATTATAGGCTGAATATGTCATGTTTTCATCGCATCGATCATTCACTAGATACCTAGAGATAGATTTGTGTAGTGACGAAGCTGTCTTAATACTCTAGTTTTTGACCGCGACTTCGTCCGCATATTTCTTGTTCCCCGACCCACCCCGTCGCATCGCATCGCCTGTACGACGTGTTATCAACCTCGGCGATAGCTAGACTCGTTATGATAGCACTCGTAAACCTTGGGAACTGACCCAGTGATACGCGGACTCCTTATATCGTAGCCAGAGATCATTTGAGTGGTATTTTTAGGTGGGGGTGCGGCGAATGTACAAGCTATACCGGGCCCCCAACTTATGGTAGAAAGAAAAAGTATTTATTGCGACTCGTACATGAAAATCACAAACTAAACTAAACACAGTCAAAAATAAAAACCAAATCATATAAAAAAGTAACAAAAAGAAAAATCAAACAGAAAGCCCGAGGATAAAAGGCTCCTAACCCAGCATGATGCAGCAACATTTAAAAACAAAACCAGTACTGGAAGGACATAACCCTCCGTTCTTCCCAGACGACGGGTATCCATGAGGACTTCCACACAAAAAAAAAATTAAAAGTTCCGACACTAAGCAACAACGAAAAATCAATTTCTGACACACAGAGACTTTATAACATACATACTTTTTCTATTTTCCAGCTCGCTATCATCATCCTCACCGCCACCTTCAGCCTCTCCACACCAGCTCCAACAGACCACCTCCAACAATACGAGCTGTCCATGCTGAACAAACTGCACAAACCCTGGTTCACTCCCGACAAGCCCCAGGAGTATCCCAGGAAGGGGGAGTATCCTTGTAAAGGAGGAGTTTGTCGGACTAAGGTCGTGAGTGTGAACGAGTGTGAAGATTGCCAGTATGCTAAGCCTTTGAGGCTTTAATAATGCATGAAGAAGAAGGAACAATCTAAAGGGGGCTCTATGCCTAACCTCGCATGGTGTGAACGTCAAACTTGAAGAAATTACTTAATCGATTGAAAAACACTGAAAGAGACACATCATCATTATTATCATCATCATTTCAGCCGAAAGATGTCCACTGCTGGACACAGGCCTTCCCCAACCACCGCCACTTCGACAGGTTCTATGCTTCTCGCATCCAGCAGATTCCTGCGGCCTTCACAAGGTCTTCAGTCCGCCTTGTGGGAGGCCTTCCAACGCTGTGTCTTCCCGTATGTGGTCGCCACTCCAGAACCGCCGTAGGCCATAAATGTTCTGTGAGCAGTGTGCCCTACCCACTGCCACTTAAGTCTGGCAATTCTTCGGTCTATGTCGGTTACCTTGGTTCTTCTAACGGATCTCTTCATTTCTCTTCGACGAGACACAATAGAAGTTTTGTTGTTATTGTGTCTGGGGGTGATTAGTGTCCCGCAAAGTGTTAATAACATCGTGTATAAGTGGGGAGGCGCGTCGCGGCCCGTCGAAAAAAATGATCTGCGACATTCTAGATGACGTAACCGCGGGGAGCGTGACGTTTGAGTGGCTAACATGGTCTAAAAATTTAGAAAGTGTTGCCTACTGCCATCATCATGTCCTTGTCTTGTCCCGTGTTGCTTGGGGTCAGCGCAACACGTTCTCACCCGACTACGGCTAACCAAAAGAGGGGGATTTTCTTCCATTCCTGTCAACCGTCACTCTATCAATCACGCGTTTTTCTTTTATATCATCCCTATCATGATCATATAGCTCATCTGTCGTCAGCGAATAATATCCGCGTTGCTGAATTTTGGGCCAAACTAATTTAAAAAACGTTTTATTTTTTAGTGCTATTTTTTTTTCTTGCCATCGACACGCTAAGAAGATCCCTCACACAATCCATCTTTCTTTTCTAGGTTATCCTCTCACTCTCCGTCCATCAACATTTATAATCATCACTCTTTTAGTTACATACATGCGTTTCATTTCTGAACGCGGCCGTAATGTCTAGGTTTACACATCTGTACCCTGAATGAATAGCACACTTTCAATTACAATCTGAACGATTTCGAAGAATATTGCTATTCCATTGCTTTTTATACTGTGAGTGAACACGTTTCGGCTCCGTAAGTCATACCAAGCAGGACGCACTGATTGAAGACTTCGAGTAGTTACCTCCTTAATTAGATAATATTACTGTACCTACTTATTAAAGACTGAATTAACGTTAAAATATAACGCTAGTATGACTGTGCTGACATGAGGAAAATAATAATAGTTATATAATTAAATTAGTATCAATCATATTATTACTTTTATGCCAACCCCCCCCCCCCCCCTTTTGGGGGAGGCTTATATCCAGCAGTGGACGTCTTTCGGCTGAAATGATGATGCTATTATTACTTTAATAAATTAATAAATGTTACCTTAATTTATCAATTAGGTGTGTGTTTAATTTATCCTCATTTGTCTGGTCCAATTATCTACAACTGCCGGTCGGATTTGAAAATAGTAGATTGTTATACAAGGGTCGGAAGGAATCAATTCCCACACGAGGCATTTAGACGCCCGAGCGCAGCGAGGGCGGCTATAGTCCGAGTGGGAATTGATGACTTTCACCCGCGTTAAACACTCTACTTTTCATTTCGAATTTAAGGAAAGTAAAAAATAGTAGTTTTTCTAAAATATTTATTGATAATAATTACATGAATAATAGGTACCTATTTATTAGTCTTTTTTAAATTTGAAGTATGGAACACACCACGTCACCGCCACATGAGTAGATTCTGTGTCACCACCGCGGGCCGTCCCTCTTACTAGGGCCCGTATTATTATCATTCTGTCTGCATTCTTACTTTTACCATTTTTCATAAATTACTTAGAAAACACGATAATCTTGATAAAAATTACTAAAAATTGTGTTGCAACGTGACACTTTTTAGTGCTGACCGTCCACCCAACTTTCTTATTTCGATTCAAAACTTGCATACAGCCTAATCGTTACTCGCAATGAAAAAAATGTAGAAACTGAATAAAAACTCTTTAAACTAACAAAATGTATTGAAATGTAAAGTGTTTGCAGAATATCCAATCTATAGAATTAATTAATTATCATCATTCTCAAAAAAACTCCTGGTAAGCCTACCTAAAAAATGTTTACTGGGAATTCTGTAGTAAACTACTTATTAGAAAGTAACAAAAATAAAATTCACAATAAATAATTGTCCAAATTAAAATAATTTTAAACAGCGAGCGCATTCCAAATATAAATTCAATTATACGAATTTTGCGCATTTCGGCGCGAAATTCAGTAAATGAGGTATCTATGGCTTGTCTGTTATTGACATGATATTAGAAGAGATTGAAATGATATTAGAAAAGCATAAATCATTATCATAAACAATGCTTATTGTATTTATTGCTTAAAATAATTGTATTTTATTTTCAAATATCGATTACATTCGTCATATTAATTACTCGAGTCTGTCGAAATTAAAAAAAAAAATTATTTGGAATAATCGCTTTCACACATCATTGCAATAAAAAAAAACAATAATGGTCGGCGATTTTGAACACAAATTGAGTAGGTAGTGGTAATGATTAATACGTATTATTGAACCTGTGTTTGAATATTACGTTAAAACCTGGGCATTTTCGTGTTGTTTATAATATTATCAATAACATTTGTCACGTTTTAAATCTTATCTACATCTGTGTGTGTGAAATTTGTGAAAAGTAAAAATGTAAACACACACGATTGGCGCGAACCTTCGACATTAGATATCAAAAAAACTTCATTACCACTACTTATTTACCTTAAACTATGGATAAATTCGTCAAATAATTAAATGATGTATATTCACAGCCCCATATGGTAAAGTCAGGATGTTCGAAATCCCCAATTTTTATGTTTTTTACCCTCGACCACAACTGACATCAAAATGGCGATTATCGCACCTATGTATGTTGAATTTATTCAAGGTAAATTATTAACTTGTGCGCTAAATATGAAAGATTTAATGGTGTTAACATATGAGCTTTTTATCCAACTCTCCTGATTAACGCACATTCATAAGATTTGATGGGTAGCATAATAAATATTTACATAATCAATTAAGGGTGTCGTATGTCTGACTGAACTGACTACCTACCTAACTAAATTTAATTCCATTTTTAAATTTCATTCCCGCCCTAGGGAGGGAAGCAATTACTATGAGGCTTTCCCGCCCAAGGGTGGGAAGCAGCGTTTTCCACCCGCTATTCGGATCTGTTATAGTATTACGAAGTGCGTGAGCAGTGCCACCTATCGTAGAATATAGTTAGTTCGTTTCCGCGTACGCGCCGCTAACACTGTTGTAATAATTGTCTTTATTTAAATATATTTACTGCTGTAAATGGTGCCTTTTTCTCCCATATCCCTTCAGGTTATGGGCCCAGAGTCTGCCAGTGAGTGAAATCAAAACTGATTAAAGTTCATTTCAAATAAACTTGCGATAAAGTTTGTTCACCTCCTTCTACTAATGTATCCCAATATTTCCAAACCATACGAAAAAAATGTATGGGCAGTGTCGGTAACACGATCAAAACATTGACTTACTCCGTGTTTGGTATTATGAAACTAAACCGATGCAATGTTAGCGACAGTTTTGTATGACGAACGATATCTATCGTAAGTTATTTGGACTTTTTGGTACAGGGTGGTTGAATGACATTTATCGCAAGTTTATTTGAAATACACTTTAGTGAACAATTGCAGTGATTTGAACTAAAACAGTTCGTCGTAAACAAAGTTATAAACGCGTCTACGCGAGTTAAGGTTTAACGAAGGTGATTAGTTAACGTGGAATTGCAAGTTACGTTTCGCCGTTTGTTTACTACTAATAATTAAGTTGGAAGACTTTTTTATATTGCACTGCTGTTGTTTTTGGAGTTGAAGAAACTTCGATATGGCTACATCTATTAAGATTGATCGACTTACTGGTGATAATTACGATACATGGAAGATACACATGCGAGCAATTCTGATCAAGAACGATCTATGGGAATATGTATCGGGAGCGTTACCAAAACCACATTTCGGTGATTCGAAACATGCCGACTGGATAAAATTGGACAGAAAAGCCGAGTCAGACATATTATTAGCGGTAAGTCCAAGTGAGTTGGCTGCGTTAGATGGTTTGGAAAGTTCCAAGGCTATATGGGATAAGCTGAAATCTATGTACCAGTCGAGCGGACCTGCCAGAAAAGCGTCGTTATTGAAAAAGCTGGTTCTTACTCGTATGCAGGAAGATGATGATTTAAAGAAGCACATCGCGGATTTTTTTGATGCAGTGAAAAAACTCAAAGAAATCGGCTTGATTGTTATTGACGAACTGCTAGCCATATTATTGTTGTACAGTTTGCCGGATTCGTTCGCCATGTTTAGGACGGCAATGGAATCGCGCGATGATTTGCCATCAACGGAAACGTTAAAGGTCAAGATTATCGAGGATTACGAAGCTCGTAAGTCCAAGACGGTAGACCAAGGGGCTATGTTCGTCAAACGTATCAATAAAAATAAAAATGCCAATCTGAAGAAAAATAATGATAATCAAGGCCATAAAAGTAATTTAGAATGCTATCGTTGTGGTCGTCGCGGGCATTTAGCAAGAGAGTGCAAGACTAAGAACATCAACAAGAATAAGCAAAGCGCACAAAAGTTGGAATGCAGTAAAGACAACGAGCAAAAGACAACGATGTTATTGAGCACTACCGAAGAGGTTATGTTGGGTGAGAAACTAAATCCTATTTGGTGCATTGACAGTGGATGTACGGGTCATATGTGTAACGAGAAGCAAATGATCGAGGATTTTACGCGGCTGGACTCCGAACTAAGTTTAGCTAATAGCGACAGAACCCAAATTACCGGCGCTGGTAAGGTAAGGATTTCGGTAGACACGGGCAGTGAAGAACGCCAAATTGATATAGAAAAAGTGTTCTACGTATCTGATCTACGTACAAATTTATTATCAGTGGCCAAGATGACTGATCGCGGGTTCGAGATTCGCTTCAGAAAGAATGATGCGATTGTGATTGATAATGATGATAAAATTCATATGCGGGCAGACCGTGTTGGTAACCTTTACCATGTTCGGATGAGTCAGAACTGTGCCAATAATGTTGAAGCTGTGAATAATTCACTAGACACGTGGCACCAACGGCTCGGACATCTCAACGAACGCGACTTGAAAGCTATGGCGAAGAATAGTTTAGTACACGGGCTAACAATTAAGGATGACGAAAAGTTGTCTGAATGTGAGATCTGTATAAGTGAGAAACAGACTTGCACGCCTTTTCCAAGGAAAACGGAAGATCGTACAAGCGAATTACTAGAAATAGTGCATAGCGATGTTTGTGGCCCCATGAAACATCAGTCTTATGGCGGTAAAAAATATTTTGTTACATTCATCGATGACAAATCCAGATGGTGTGAAGTCTACTTACTTCTTAGCAAATAAAAGTGATGTCCTAAATGCATTTAAAACCTACAAAGCCTATGCAGAGCATTTAACAGGAAGGACGATAAAGTACCTTCAGTCTGATAACGGACGTGAGTACGTAAACAATGAGTTTGATGATTTATTGAATAAAGCTGGAATCAGAAGAAGATTGACAGCGCCGTATACACCCCAACAGAATGGGATCGCTGAAAGAAAGAACAGGACATTAGTTGAGATGGCACGTTGTATGATGCGCCAAGCAGGCAGTCCTCCTTTTTTCTGGGCAGAAGCAATAAATACTGCCAATTACATAAGAAACCGGTGCCCAACTACAGCATTAAATGGTCAAATACCGTTTACGCTATGGAAAGGGAAGAAACCCACTTTAATATACAGGGTGTTTGGTACATCGTTTGCCAAATGGAATTGGCCGAAAGAAGAGGTCATTTGCTATCTCTTAAGGCCCAGTAATTCATTCCTTGTTTCACCAGTTTTTTTTTAAATTACTTTTTAATTTTTATTTAGAAAAATACTAGAACTCTGCATTTAAGCTTAATTTTTTTTTTTTATATTTTGAGTATAGCCTTCAAATTTTATTTTAATTCTTATGTCTACTCTTGTATGGTTCTATGAATTTAAAAATTTACTTGCTAATAACATCTAGTTCCTTTTTAATAACTCCCAAAGTTTTTGAAAAAAGGAAAAATACACTTAACACTCAACTTTAAATTGCTGTATAAAAAAAACTAAAAGCGATCGGGATCTTCGAATTCTTTTAAAAAGTTCTCTAGTTTGTCCCCTTTCCAAAGGTGTGCAATATACGAAAAAAAAAACTTTTAATAACTTCAGTAATTCACTAAATGTGTAATCGAGACACATCAGGCTGATATTCGATATTACGGTAAGAACACTAGTTTTCACATAAATAACATTCTTTAAGTAGGTGGATAGTGTTATCTCACTCTTACGCAGTCTTTTATCTCTTTCTAGGGTTCTAACTTTTCTCGAACTTGAAATAAAAAATAAACTTTTATTTAATAAGTACCTAATTATAAATTTTGTTCGAATTGTCCTCCACTTTTGCGTACACACGCGCGAGTCTTCGTCTTATCTCGACTGTAGTGGTGTGTAAACGTATTTCTGCTTTGATAGTGACGAAAGCCGCCTCAATGCGATGGACTAAATCATCAATAGTCTCAACTTCCGTGGAGTAAACAAGTTCTTTGGGCCATCCCCAGATGTAAAAATCTAACGAAGTCAGATCTGGGGAACGGAGGCCAAGGAATAGGGCCATCCCTCCCAATCCATGATTCTGGGAATGCAACATCCAAGTACTCCCTGGCGGTTAATCTCCAGTGAGCGGGATAATCGTCTTGATGAAAAACAAAAGACAGGTCTTCACTGAAAATTGGTAGCTGAGCTAATAATTAGGGTAAGTCTGTTTGTAGAAATTCTTTTTAAAAAGTTCGGATCATTCACGTCCGAGTGTAAAAAAAAACGACAAAACTGGACATTTTTTATTTCAAGTTCGAAGAAAGTTAGAACCCTAGAAAGAGATAAGAGACTGCATAAGAGTGAGATAACACTATCCACCTACTCAAAGAATGTTATTTATGTGAAAACTAGTGTTCTGACCTGTAATATCGAATATCAGCCTGATGTGTCTCGTTTACACATTTAGCGAATTACTGAAGTTATTAAAAGTTTTTTTTGGTATATTGCACACCGTTGGAAAGGGGACAAACTAGAGAACTTTTTAAAAGAATTCGAAGATCCCGATCGCTTTTAGTTTTTTTTTTTTACAGCAATTTAAAGTTGAGTGTTAAGTGTATTTTTCCTTTTTTCAAAAACTTTGGAAGTTATTAAAAAGGAACTAGATGTTATTAGCAATTAAATTTTTAATTTCATAGAACCATACAAGAGTAAACATAAGAATTAAAATTAAATTTGAAGGCTATACTCATAACTTAAAAAAAAAATTAAGCTTAAATGCAGAGTTCTTGTATTTTTCTAAATAAAAATTAAAAAGTCATAATAAAAAAACCGGTGTAACAAGGAATGAGTTACTGGGCCTTAAGAGATAGCAAATGACCTCTCCTTTCGGCTAATTCCATTTGGCAAACGATGCACCAAACACCCTGTATATGCACGTGTTTGGTGCGAAAGCTTATTATAAGGAAAAGGGAAAACCAAAAGGAAAATTTGAGTCTCGTTCGCAGTTAGGAATATTTGTGGGTTATGATATTCAATCTAAGGCATATAGGATACATGACCCTACGACAAGAAAAATAATAGTGAGTCGTGACGTGAAGTTTATGAATGAGACAGCGTTTAGACATGAATATAAAGAGATATTTGATGAAGAAGAAGACACTAATGAAGAGCAAATAAGATTCGAATTAAAGGTGTCTAACGCAAATAATGAAAGAGTGGAAGATAACCGGAAGATATTGAGAACTAGAAGAGATGGTAGTAGACCAAGAAGATCGATTGAAAGAGTTCATGAACCAGAGGATGATAGAGATAGAGGTCAATTACATAGAAAGAGGAACTCAACTGTTTCGTGGGAAAATTTAATAGAACCTTCTAAAAGAGGAAGAGGAAGACCTCGTTTAATTCGTACTGGTATGGCGGGTAGACCGCGGAAAGAATATCATACAGTAAGAGAGGATACTACAGACAGTGAAAATGAATCAGATAAAACGAATGAACAGATAAGTGCAGGGATAGCAATGATAGAACCAATGATGTGGAAAGATGTAGAAAAGAGAAGCGACGTAAATTTGTGGAAATTTGCTCTAGAAGATGAGTATTTGTCACAAATAAAGAATAAAACCTGGGAAATTGTACCACGACCAAAACAACGAAAAGTTATTGGAAGTAGGTTTGTGTTTAGTACGAAAAGTACTGGCAAGAAAGTACGCCTCGTCGCAAAAGGATGTTCACAACGGCCAGGGGAGGATTTTCACGAGACCTCATCCCCGGTTGTGAGATCGTCATCAATAAGGCTGATAGCGGCTTTATCGGCTGAATTTGAATTAGAAATCCATCAAATGGACGTGGTAACGGCGTACCTTAACGGTTCACTCGATGAAGAGGTATTTATGGAAATTCCAGATCAGTTAAGCGATGTTCTAGAGAGAGTACTCGCGAAACAAAAGATTGGTTCACAGAAGAAAATAATAACAGAAAAGAACATACTTCAGACAGCTAAACGCTGGAATAAGGCTCTTGATGAATGTGTGGATAGTGTGTGTCTGTTAAGAAAATCTTTATATGGCTTGCGTCAATCAGGGTTGCAGTGGCATAAAGAGTTAGTGAGAAAGTTGAGTGATATTGGTTTTGAAAGGTTGCCGCAGGATCCTTGTGTATTTATAGCACAGAAAGGTGAGCGAATGATGCTAATTGGTATATATGTTGACGATATTATTATATCAACAAATGATGATGCATGGATGAAAGATATAAAGAAACAGTTATCGAATGCCTTTGAAATGAAAGATATGGGCAAGATATCAACTTGTTTAGGTATTGAATTTAGTCGTGATGACGAATATAGAGTGTACTTAAGTCAAAAATCATATATAGACAGACTGTTAGAACGGTTTAGTATGAATGAGTGTAAATCTGCTGTCACACCTATAGATGTAAATGTGAAATTAGAGAAACCTGAATGTATCAGATGTGATGTACTGGAACAGTATCCGTATCAATGTTTGATAGGTGCCTTGATGCATCTGGCCGTATCAACGAGACCAGATATCACGTATGCCGTCAACTATTTAAGCCAATTCAATACAAATTACGATATTGAACATTGGAAGGCTGCTAAACGTGTGCTGAGATACTTAAAAGGTACTTCAGATTACGGGTTAGTGTATGAAAGAACAGGTTTGCCTCTTTTTGGTGTGGTTGATGCAGACTGGGGAGGGAATACGGTAGATCGTAGATCCTATTCCGGTTTCGCATTTATTTTGGCAGGTGCTCCAATTAGCTGGGAAGCGAGAAAGCAACGGACCATTGCATTATCAAGTACCGAAGCCGAATACGTGGCCATTTCCGAAGCTACTAAAGAGGCAATGTATTTGCGTGATGTTTTAAGTAACATTGCGATTAAGTGTGAGTGTGTGATGCTATTTAACGACAACCAGGGCGCGATTAAACTTGCTCAAAGTAGGAATTATCATCCACGAACGAAACATATCGATGTGAGGCACCACTTTATTCGAGATATGTGCGAACAAGGTGTAATTGATCTTAGATATTTATGTACTGACCGAATGCCTGCTGATGTTTTGACCAAAGGCTTGAGTGGAACAAAGCATCATGAGTGTCTGCGTAATTTAGGTATGATGGATGAATGTATGTGAATGTCGAAGATACATGCTCATGACTTCGAGGGGAGGTGTTATAGTATTACGAAGTGCGTGAGCAGTGCCACCTATCGTAGAATATAGTTAGTTCGTTTCCGCGTACGCGCCGCTAACACTGTTGTAATAATTGTCTTTATTTAAATATATTTACTGCTGTAAATGGTGCTTTTTTCTCCCATATCCCTTCAGGATCAAACAAACACTACTTTCCGAGTATGAGAGATGAAAAAATCTTTTTGCATTTGATGGCCCAATTTTTGAGGAAGCTAATATTGCCGTCATAAAGAAAAAGAGCACAACTAACATTTTATCTAAACTTGAGTTAAGTATATATATACATATTTGGAATCAGAAAAAAAAGGCGCATAATATGCCAGTTTTTTTACTCAATTCTGGAAAAAATGTTAGTTGTGCCCTTTTTCTTTATGACGGCAGAATAGGCTACCTATTTAAAATCACGCTATGACACTTGAGGCGAGCAAAAAGAAAAAATGTCAGAAAGAACGCTACGGAAAAATTAAGTGACAGCGTGGGCAGGCGATGCGATGCGGCGGGGTGGGTCGGAGGGGCAGGAAATTTCACGCAGACGAAGTCGCGGGCAAAAGCTAGTCACACTTCACACTAATATTATAAAGGCGAAAGTTTGTAAGTGTGTGTGTTTATATGTTTGTTACTTCTTCAACCTCAAACAGCTGGACCAATTTTGATAAAATTTTGCATGGAGGTAGCTGACACCCTGGATTAACATATAGGTTACTATTCCCACGGGATCGACATTTACGCGGGTGAAACCGCGTGGCGCAGCTAGTATATAATATGACTTTAAGTAAGCTATTTACAATTTAATTTGACTAACAAAGCACTCGAGCTTAGTTGGTAAAGAACTCCATGTCTCTTATTAAAGCCGTGTCTTCATCATCATAATTTTAGCCGAAAGACGTCCATTGACTGCCAGACATAGGCCTCCCAGAAGCATATAATCACAACGATCGCTTCTATGCTTCCTGAATCCTTGATATCTGCGACCTTCATCTAAGGGCCCTCACAAAATGACATTTTAAGTACCAGCGCTAACGATTATGGAAAACTCAAAATTTATTATAATATATGAGACTGACTTATATGTGAGCCTTAGAGGATTGGAGGGTTGGAGGGGCCCGTGGCTAAATAATAACAGCCGCACAGTTCGATCGAACAGGTTAAGCTACGCTTGCCGCGGTTGGTCTGTGGATGGGTCCATCTTTACATACGTGACCCCTCCGTACATCGGCCGTTGGTCCCGGCTGTCATTCGTGGATCTTTGACAGTCGTTATGAGTAGACAGAAGCTCGAAAATGTGACAACCAGTCTATCCAAGGGGTATCGTATTACCCAGTAACTGGTTTGTGGAGGTCGGATAGGCAGTCGCTCCATGTAAAACACTAGTATTCAGCCGCATCCGGTTAGACTGGAAGCCGACCCCAACATAGTTGGGAAAAGGCTAGGCAGATGATGATTAATAATCGTTGTAGAAATACGTAACGCTTTGAAAGCGATTGTCACTTGTTTAGACCCTATGTGGGGTAATTGTGTAACACACTATCAGTAGCAATGGCTTTCATTTTGACAGTTAAACAAGTTCGTCTACTCAGCAACGTAAACAACGCACTGAACGTGGGTGAACTGATCAAAAAGAAACCCATTGCGAACAGTTCCGGATTAGCCGTTAAGCAAATTAAGCAGTTGCTTAGGGCATCACGTCTCGGGGGCACAATAAACGGCACCGAAAAAATATTTGCTGGCACATGAAAGGCATTTGTCAGCAAGATAATTATTACCTACTAGACCCGGAAGTCACTTTAGAGACGTGCGCCTATCTTTACGAATCGTTCGTCGACTATTTAGAAAAAATACGAGGCGACTAGTGGATAGGACTGTCTGTGTGGTGCCGGACTTAAAGAATTGCACCACCCCTTACTTCCCGTGGGTGTCGTAAAAGGCGACTAAGGGTCTTACCGGAGAATGGGCAGCAGCGTTCTCTATTTATTCCACCATCATACCATACTGCGATCGCCAACCCGCCTGCCAAGCGTGGCGATTATGGCAAACCCCCCCCAAAATTGGGGGAGGCCTATGTCCAGCAGTGGACGTCTATCGGCTGAAACGACGACTCAATTACAAACGATCTGCTGTACCACAAACGATGCTGCGTGTCCTGTCAGCTGCACGTTACAGGAACTGATGGGCGCTGGTGCTGTCGCCAAACAAGTACCTATCCTAATTCTGGGCCGAGTCCATTAAGATTGCATTGCTAACGAAACGCTAAGACGAAGTACAACAACATTCATTGCATTATTTGCGTTATTGAGCAGACAAATTTTTCAATCTTATGAAGCAATGGATTACCTACCAATATGTGCAAACCTGATTCTGGAGCCAGAGCAACTACCGGTTGACCTGCAACCTTTACGAAACTAGATTCATGGTAACACCTTGTGCAACTACAATAAAACCACCTTCTCTAAAGTGTACTGCACATCGACATACCTACATCTTACTAACACATAGTGTCTAAACACACTATGCCGAAGTTACGCGACCGAAGTTCGGCATGATTACGCCTGCAATGCTATTTGAATTACTGACGACACATTATGCCGAAATTACGTTGCGTTAAATAGCATTGAAATAGCATTGCGGGCGTAATCTTGCCGAACTTCGGTCGCGTAACTTCGGCATAGTGTGTTTAGACACATAGGTATATAAACTCACGCGTTTTTCCAATGGGGTGGGCAGAAACTACAGACCGCCACCTGATAAGATCCTTACATACTCCTTGAGCTTTGCTTAGGTTCATACCGGTCCTGCCACCTGAGATTTTTTTAAGAACACTATACTAAACTAGTCGCGAGCTCGAACCCACTGGTCATAGCCAAAAAGCACGCTGTCTCGCCTGGCTTCGTGTCCGACAGAGCTAGTATCAGTGATGAGCTAGTAGTCTGCACGCACAACGTCTAGTTCTCACGCACAGAAACACCGTTCTGAACTGATAGGCGCGTAAAAAAAATAAATTCGAAAAGTGATTTGGAAAATAAGTTTTATGAAAAAAACTACTGCATAAATCAATTACATACAAATTTAGTTGATTAAAGTCTTCGATAACTGAGCTTTGTCGGTACGGATTTGGTTCTGAAGATTTTACAGCTCTTTTATAACTTACTAGCTTCTGCCCGCGACTTCGTCCGCGTGAAATTCGTACTTTCCTCTAAAAATTTCGAAAATGTATGTTTATGATCTTATCATTTTATATAAATAAGTATTCGGGCCAATTTTTAAGTATAAAGATCAAAGGGTTTTTCTATTTTTCAAATAAACTGTATCTCTGATTTTCACCCCCACAGGGGTGCAATTTTGAAAAATCGTTTGGGTGGTGTTCATAACTTGACTCAAAGACCCATAAGTACCCATTTTCGAGTTAATGGAAGCAAGCAGTAAAATCCAACCCTTAAACTTTATTACCGTTTTCCAGCTTGGTAGGAGTCGATTTTTGAAAAACCCTAAAACGCACTTATTTTTTATTTTTAACCGAGGAGGTTCGTCGGAATCTTTCTTTTTATGTATGTTCCCGATTACTCAAGACGGCTACACCGATTTGCAAAAATATTTTTTGTATGAAAATGTATACTTTCCAGGTGGTTCCATTGTCATCAGATCAGGATCTGATGATGGGATCCTCTAGAAATCGAAGGAACTCTTCAAATATTATAGGCACACCTATAGCGATTTGGGTATTTTTTATAGTAACTCGGGCATTTGCTCTCGAAAAGCACTATTTGGTGAAATATAACTGATGATGAAGACCACAGATGGCCACCGGAACTACTCAATAATAAATATTTCACGGGTTGTGATATTTTGGTAAAGGGGATGAGCAAGTTGACATTAGGCTATTCTAACTTAGATAAATTATAAACAGACCCACTAAAAAGCAAGGAAAAAATCTTTTTAACAAAAAAAAACCGACTTCCAAAAAAAACACAATAAAGTGAAAAATAACTTTCATTTCGAAAGTCAGTGGCAAAAAACTAAAATACAGATCCCAAGACACCGACTTCCGAAATTAAAGTTATTTTTCACTTTGTAGTTTTTTTTTAGAAGTCTATACTAATTTTATAAAGGCAAAAGTTTGTGAGTGTGTGTGTTTATATGTTTGTTACTTCTTCACGCTCAAACATGGATCAATTTTGATAAAACTTTGTATGGAGGTAGCTGACACCCTGGATTAACATATAGGCTAATTTTTATCCCGATATTCCCACGGGATCGATATTTACGCGGGTGAAACCGCGTGGCGCAGCTAGTAATGTTTATAAACCAAATAAATAAGATTTTTCATATAAACTGTATCTCTTCTTTTTATCCTCATAGGGATGGAATTTTGTAAAATCGTCTGGGAGGTTTCTATGACTTGACTTAAGGATTCATCATCATCATCATTTCAGCCGAAAGACGTCCACTGCTGGACATAGGCCTCCCCCAAGCACCTCCACTTCGACCGGTCCTGTGCTTCCCGCATCCAACGGGTTCCTGCGGCCTTCACAAGGTCATCGGTCCACCTTGTGGGAGGCCTTCCAACGCTACGTCTTCCGGTACGCGGTCGCCAATCCAGAACCTTTCGGCCCCATCGGCCATCTGTTCTGCGAGCAATGTGCCCTGCCCACTGCCACTTAAGTTTGGCAATTCTTCGGGCTATGTCGGTTACCTTGGTTCTCCTGCGGATCTCCTCATTCCTGATTCGATCACGCAGGGAAACTCCAAGCATAGCCCTCTCCATTGCCCTTTGGGTGACTTTTAGCCTTCTTATAAGGCCCATTGTGAGCGACCACGTTTCAGTTCCATAAGTCATCACTGGCAACACACACTGGTCAAAGACTTTCGTCTTGAGACACTGCTGTATGTGGGACGAGAAGATATTGCGTAGCTTCCCGAACGCTGCCCAGCCGAGTCGGATTCGTCGATTGACCTCTTTCTCGAAGTTAGACCTACCTAACTGGACAGTTTGTCCTAGGTAAACGTACTCTAGGAATACTCTCCCGAAATTTGTATGGAAAAAATATCGACTAGTGGCACCTTAATAAATCAACACTCGAAATTCAAGAATGGCTCCTCTGTTTAAACTAAATAAATCAAAAGTCATTTATTCAAACTAGGCTGAAAATCAGCACTTTTCGAATGTCAAAATTATAAAAGACAGTCCCCCAAAACGCAGCCCTTCACTTCATTATTTCGTAAAAGGCGGAGTAACTCTGCTGAAATCGCAAAACTCGAAAAAAAAAACCCAATTCGTGAAATTGCGTGAATCGCTCGGGGTTATAATTACACTTTAGTTACTTTTAGGATATTTCAGAGGATATTTCGTAGCCCAGCTAAGTCACCTCAAATAAAACATCATCTTACCTAGTCAGCATATTTCTCGGGAAAGAAATGCCTTTTATGTCGGCTGACGGCTCTAGTTTACATTATCTGATCATAACATTTACATAATAACGTAGTTTAACTTCGCGTGTCATCTTCTATGTACTACGTGAGTACGTGATAAGAAGTTCGTCTTGAAATAAATCTCGTTAGATACCTACCTACGTCTTCGCAAGTTTTCATAAATAATGGAGAGTCAATGTTTTTATTTATTTAAACTTTTCGCACAAAAAGGTACAAAGGCGGACTTAATGCCTTAGGCATTCTCCACCAGTCAACTAAGGGTGGTGAAGAGATTGGATGGCAGGTGCTTTGGTTGAGAGGAACATTGATTTAAAAAAAAATTAAAACTAGGCACACAAATACATAAATAGGTATACACATACATATAAATAGATATACACATACATACTATTGACTATAATATACAGGGTTATTGGTAAAACATTAACAACCTCTTTACCTCTTTTTTTTTTGCGGATGGGAAATCATCAAATGACTCCTCCTCTGGGTGGAGCGGAAGGGAGTGTCAGACTCTTGACTAAAATCCACCCGTGTTCCTTTCTTAGCCCTTTATGTTCCGGGCCAGCGGTAACCCTTTCGGACAATCCCGCTGACCACCTCTTTACCTCTTAAGAGGTCATTGTACTCATCATTATGAACAACTTTTACTATGGGACCAAACTCGAAATCGCGAAAAAAAAAATCAGCTGTTCCCTACATTTTGACGAGTTATACGAACATAAATGTAGGGAACAGTTGATTTTTTTTCGTGATTTCAGGACTAGAATCAATTCTATTTTATCGTAATTTTTCACGTTCAAAAGTGCCTTTTAAGTGCCTATTTGAAATAAATGTTTTGACTTTTTTTTTTACCAATAACCCTGTATAATGGAGAGTCAATGTTTTTTGTTGACATATTTAAAGGCCTTGATTCAAATTGAAAAAAGTATCACCTGCACCCTAATTGCGTTTGTAAAGTTTTTTTTTTTTTCATTTAATTACAGTTCCGTGTTTAGCTTCCATCGAGAACGGACGTGTGCAATTCGCGAGCGCGTGCTCTACTTTAGAGTAATTCGCTGGCGTAGCGAAAACGCCGTCATCACGGAAGAGCGAATCGGTTTGTCAAGGCCTCCGCGATGACCTTGTTACTAATTATAGTGTAAACAAGTGCAATTAAGTAATTATATTATAGATAAAGTTTTAACTTACCTTACAATGTGTGCAACAACGGTTAAAATTAAGACTGATTTGGAGAGGCAGTTATATGACTGTTATCTCCGAGAAAAATCAGCGAGAGAAAAGCTGGAAGTCCTTGTTAATGACCTAAAGGTTCAGGTACAAAGCCTCCAGCAACAACTTGAAAACTGCGACCAAGAAAATCAATGCTCCAAGGGTCAAGAACGTTGTGAGTCCAAGAACTTGGCTAAGAGCAACATTAAATTTGCTCAACCCGAAAATGATAACGTTGAGTATTGTACTGACGAGGACGAACTCGCCAAAGAAACTGAGTGGATCAGGGCCAAAAGCAGGAAAAAAAGGAAGCTTAACATCTCTCTTTCTCCTCAACAACAACCTGGAACAAGCGCCCAGCAACAAAAACATGCGAAAGAGCCGCCAGTCAAAAAAGTGCCTCCACCGCCGCCAATCATTATAGAGGGAGTCAAGAATTATCAAACGTTCTACGACTTGCTAACTGAAACTCAACCAGCTGAATCATTCACCGCCAAAATGATGAATGGGGATTGCGTGAAAGTCAACGCAAAAACAGAAAACTCTTATAGAGCAATTGCCAAGATTTTGTCTGAAAAAAGCTACCACTGGCACTCATATGAGAATAAACAGGCTAGACCAATAAGAGTTGTGGTGAAAAAATTACATTCTTCTTGTCAGCCAGATCGCATTAAAGATGATCTTACAACGCAAGGGCTAAAAATAGAAAAGGTTGACAACAAATTGAGCTGGAAGAGTAAAGAACCACTCAATATGTTCGTTTTATCTTTCCATAACGATGAAGATGTCAACAAAATCTATGGCATTAAATACATATTAGGGTGCAAAATTGAAATACACCCACTAAAAAATCCAAAACTTATTCCTCAATGTAAGAGGTGCCAGGCATATGGGCATACCCATAAATACTGTAAAAGGGAGCCAAGGTGTGTGAAATGTACTGGGAAGCATCTCACAGCCGACTGTACCAAATCCCCGCAAGATAAGCCAAAATGCGTCCACTGTGGTCTACCCCACCCTGCAAACTACAGAGGGTGTGAAGTAGCTAAAGAGATGCAACTCATAAAAAACAAAAATATTAAGAAGAAACTTGATGTGACAACGTCGCAACAGTTTCCTACGATTAGACATGAGAAACAAGCACAGAAAGCAAAGATACAAGCAACTCCAAAACCCACACAAGGAACTAATATTTGTTCTTATGCGCAAGCAGCAAAGCGAGGATCTTCGAACCTGGAGGATAAAATCGACCAGATACTAAAGTGCCTCACTACATTTGATAAGAGATTAGAAAAGCTAGAATCCAGCAGCAAAACAGCAGTTTCAAATAATCAAAAATGAATAACACTCTTAAAATAATGGCGTGGAACTCCAATGGGCTCCTCAAACATCAGAATGAGTTACAGGCGGTCCTAGATACAGAAAATATAGACGTGTGTTTGATATCCGAAACGCACTTCACTAAACAATCTTTTATCAAATTTAGAGGATATATGGTGTACAACTCGCTCCACCCTGACAACTCCGCTAGAGGAGGTAGCGCTATCATAATCAAAGAAAATATTAGTCATTACGAGCAGTGCAAGTATGAAGAGCTAGATATCCAAGCTGTGGTAATATCTGTTAAAACCAAATTTTGTCATGTGTCTATAGCTGCTGTATACTGTCCTCCAAGGCACATGATAAGAAAAGAGCGGTATTTACATTTCTTTGAAATGTTAGGTCAAAGATTCATCCTAGGCGGTGATTTTAATGCCAAGCACACGCAATGGGGATCGAGACTTACAACAACAAAAGGAAGGCAGCTTTTAAGTGCAGTTAAAGAAACACATTGTGAAGTTATGAGCACAGGGAAGCCAACATACTGGCCCTCTGACCTCCAGAAAATACCAGATCTTATAGACTTTTTCATATGCAAAAACATATCCGTTAATTACGTTGCTGTGGAGGAAGGTTTTCATATGAACTCTGACCACTCCTCGATAGTACTAAGACTTAGTCAAAAAATTTTACTAAAAGAAAGCCAGATATCCCTGGTTAATAAGTCAACAGACTGGGTAAGTTTTAAACTTGATCTAGATAATATTATCGACCTAAGAACTCCGATAAAAACGCAAGATCAGCTTGACTCAGAAGTAAACAAATATGTTGATGATATCCAACAATGTGCGTGGAACAATACACCACAAATAAAACGCAAATATAAGGGTTATATCTATCCTAAGGAAATTGTGGATTTACTATCTGAGAAAAGAAAACAAAGAAAGCAGTGGCAGCAAACAAGGTGTCCACGGGAAAAAACACTATTAAATAATCTGACTAAGCGATTAAAGAGAAAAATTATACAATTCGAGGATGAATTCCTAAACACCAACCTTCTGCAGTTAACCAATGACAAATCAACGGATTACTCTCTTTGGAAAGCGACAAGGAACCTAAAAAGGCCAACTAAACAAATACCGCCTATTAGAGATACTGACGGAAAATGGGCTATAAGTAATGACCAAAAAGCGTTAAGGTTTGCTCAACACTTACAAAATACTTTTCAACCCAATGATAACTGTACAGATATACTTGAGTGTGAAAAGTTAGTGCAAAATCAAGAAATTAAGCTTGTGACTCCTAAAGAAGTTATGAGAGAAATTCAAAATAATATTAGTTCAAAAAAATCGCCGGGCTATGACCTCATAACAGGTGAAATTCTTAAACACCTCCCGCGCAAAGCCATAGTAAAGCTGACCAAAATTATCAATGCTGCGTTTATTCTGAAATATGTACCTGAGCTGTGGAAGGTAGCTGAAGTAATTATGATTGCGAAGCCTGGGAAACCGCCCCATGAAGCGTCATCATATAGACCTATTTCCTTGTTGCCAGTGTTATCAAAACTATTTGAAAAACTATTGCTAAAACGATTAAAACCAATAATAGAAGAAAAAGATCTTATCCCAAATCATCAATTTGGTTTCAGAGAAAAACACTCTACAGTAGACCAGGTACACAGAATAACAAACGTCATTGAAAAAACGCTCGAAAACAAGGAAGTCTGCGCCACCGTATTCTTAGATGTCGCGCAAGCTTTTGACAAAGTTTGGCATGATGGCCTAATATTCAAACTTAGATGTATGTTGCCTCCAGAATTTGCAGATATTCTGGAGTCGTATTTAACTAATAGAATGTTTAGAATAAGACAAGAAGATGCATATTCCGAGCTAAAAGCGATAAAAGCTGGGGTACCTCAAGGAAGTGTGCTAGGCCCAATCTTATACTTGTTGTACACATGTGACATCCCAGAGCTAGATAACAACACCATTGCGACCTTTGCTGATGATACTGCTATTATGGCTACTGGATCGAATCACAAAGAAGCAGTAGAAAAAGTTCAACTTGCTGTGAACAAAGTTTATGACTGGACACAAAAATGGAAGATCAAACTGAATGAGTCAAAATCAATTCACGTTGACTTCACAAACAAACAGTGCGACTACCACCCAATCTACATAAACGGTACGCAAGTGCCTTATGCTAATACAGCCAAATATCTTGGCATAACCCTCGACGCTAAGTTGCGATGGAAAGCTCATGTCAAAAAGAAAAGACAGGAACTCGACATACGCTATAAAAGTATGTATTGGTTACTCGGAAGGAAATCCTGTTTATCAATACATAATAAGATTATACTCTATAAGCATATTCTGATGCCAATTTGGACGTATGGTATCCAACTCTGGGGCTGTACTAAACGGAGCAACCTCAAAATAATACAACAATTCCAGAATAAAGTACTCAGGGATGCTGTAAAAGCACCTTGGTACATCAGAAATGACGACCTCCACCGTGACCTTAAAATAGAACTCGTCACCACCATCATTCAAAAATTTGCTGAAGCCCACGAACACAGACTTCACCGACATGTGAATGTTGAGGCAATCCAGCTGTTAGACAACACGGACCTAGTGCGTAGACTAAAGAGAACAAAACCTTTTGAGTTAGTGTAGTGTTTAAAGTTAGTGTATAATAGTGATCATTGCTGTGCTATGCATATAACACATGAACAAAGTGTTTTTATCAATACCAGACTCTAAGAAAGTGCTATGGACTTGTATAAAAGTGCTAAAGGACGCTATTCTTAGTTTTAACAAAATCTTTACCGTATAATAATAAGTTAGAGTTAAATTGCTGATTAGTCTTTTAGGCTAGATTGTAATCATTTATTAAGAAATCTGTTCTTAATAATAAGGAAAAAAAAAAAAAAAAAAAAAAAATTTAATTATTGTGAATGTGAGGACTATGTGGGTCATTTTTTTTCTGTTTTCCTTCTTAGTTTTAATCATGATCTGGCAGTTTGAGTAATTTACGCGGCCTACCCAAATGTCCTTTCTTTGGTATTGTTCGTCGAATCGTTGAGCTCCTCAATTTCTGAGTTGAGCTGCACGATTTTTGACAAATGCGTGCACTGATTGGACAGGTCCGCTCAATCTATGTGGTTCTTTCCTCAAAAGACCATTTCAGACATCAATCTACATGGTCTTCACACGATCTGACCAAGATTTTGTCTGGACTTTAAAAGAGACTGCGACCTCTAAGTTTGTTTCGGCCTTTCTTCTCAGAGTAGTCAGATAGGAAACGCCGACCACATCTAGTTTAAAAAATATGATGACGTGTAAAAACCTACTTACTTACACAAAATAAATCAGTTATCATTTATCATTTATCATTAACACACTATCAATCTCAATCTGAATCATTTTGAAGCAAATTGTTAATCCATTGCTTCATAAGTTCGAAAAATTTGTCTGCTCAACACGTAAATAACGCAATGAATGTTGTTGAACTGTCAAAATGAAACGGATTTCGATTGATAATAAATGATACTTACGCAATTAATTGTTTAATGGCAATAACTGTTAAGAGTACAAACAGGGAAGTAATTTTTTAGGCAAATTGAAACCCTGCGACAATTTGCCGTCTTAAGAGTGTTTACGCCGTAGGTACGGCATTTCATACAAACTTTCAAGCCCTTGTTTTTAGAAATGAATGAAGCGATTTAATTGAAACTTCATACGCATAAGCAGGATACAAAGCTCTAAAAAGTTAGTAGAGAATATTTTCGAAATGTCTTATTTAAAATAAGATAACTGGAAATCGCTGTTTCTATAGAAAAAAAATCGGTCTAATTTGGTTGTAACACTAGTTTTCAAAAGCATAAGTTTCGATCCCGTGGAAATATCGGGACAAAAACTACCCTATGTCCTTTCCCGGGACTCAAACTATCTCTATACCAAATTTCATCTAAGTCGGTTCAGCGGTTTAAGAGTGAAGAGGTAACAGACAGACAGACAGACACACATTCGCATTTATAATACTAGCAGCGCCCCGCAGTTTCACCCGTGTATGTGTCCATCCCGTAGGAATATCGAGATAAAAACTACTATCATATGTCCTTTCCCAGGACTCAAACTATCTCTATAGGTACCAAATTTCATCTGAATCGGCTTAACGGACGGTTTAAGCGTGAAGAGGTAACAGACAGAGAAACCCCTTTCGCATTTACCTACAAAACTCACGATTTCTTCCATTGGAGTTAAGCAGAAACTAGGCACAGAGCGCCACCTGCTACGCTCTTTGATGAAGTTATTACCTACTTAAAGTACCTACAATAGATATTACGGTAATTCATGAACTCCCTACGAGTTACAAACAATGAAGGACAAGCATTATAGAGACTCTCTCTAAGATTATCGCAAAAATTCCTTCGTTTTTCACAACAACACACTCCACTGTCCTTACCGCTCTTAAAAAGTTACATCCAACTGGCCAGTGTTGAAGAGGCTGTAAAAGCGCGCAGCCGTTGCTCCACGCAACGGTACAGAAAAAAAAAACAAAACATTCCGTGCCATAATTAGTATGAAAAATAAAAAAGTTTTATTAATTTATTACAAAAGTAAACAGAAAGTATTATTTTCGTCACTTTTAGTACAATTTTATTGTTATTTTAACTAGGACTGTAATAACGTGAGTTTTTTAATAAAGATTATTAGTGAAAATGTTAAAAGTTGTATTTCGTGCCAGTGTTTTCGTGTTTATAGTTTCGTATCCTAGTGTGGCGGATGACCATAGAGCAGATTACGGACATCCAGCCGGATTGATGTCTATTTGTATGTATTATTTTTTTTAAGTTTCATTCATCATCTACTTAACCGGTATTATAAACTGGAGCATAAGCGGCTCAAATTCAGGTCCTGTGGCTAAAAGATATCATGTATTCACTATTACTCCAGAAGGATGAAAGTTTGCACAAGAGTTCCTTTTTAGGGTTCCGTAGCCAAATAACAAAAACGGAACCCTTATAGATTCGTCATGTCTGTCTGTCTGTCTGTCTGTCCGTCTGTCTGTCTGTCTGTCTGTCTGTCTGTCTGTCCGTCCGTATGTCACAGCCACTTTTCTCCGAAACTATAAGAACTATACTGTTGAAACTTGGTAAGTAGATGTATTCTGTGAACCGCATTAAGATTTTCACACAAAAATAGAAAAAAAACAATAAATTTTAGGGTTCCCCATACTTAGAACCGAAACTCAAAATTTTTTTTTTCATCAAACCCATACGTGTGGGTATCTATGGATAGGTCTTCAAAAATGAAATTGAGGTTTCTAATATCATTTTTTTCTAAACTGAATAGTTTGCGCGAGAGACACTTCCAAAGTGGTAAAATGTGTGTCCCCCCCCCCCCCTGTAACTTCTAAAATAAGAGAATGATAAAACTAAAAAAAATATATGATGTACATTACCATGTAAACTACCACCGAAAATTGGTTTGGACGAGATTAAGTAAGTAGTTTTTTTTTAATACGTCATAAATCGTAAACCGCAATTTAAAATTCATTCAATCAAATTAAAAATAAAAAATAAACATTTAATTTCATAAACATAAACCTTATGCATAAACCCGGATGTTACGCAACCCTCGGTGCGCGAGTCCGACTCGCTCTTGCCCGGTTTTTTATAGGGGTGAACGAGAGTTTGAAAATTCATTCCCTAAAGAGATTAAATAGGCGATGAAAGTTCATCATTTTTTTGCAGATGCTTAATCCCATCGGACACACAGCCTGTGTCTTAAAAAAATCATAAATTACTATGTTTGTCTGTTACCTTTTTATGGAAATGTGAAGACGCTTTTAAATTTCCGTCCACGATAACGTTAAGAGGAAATGCAGGTGGTCGTTTGTCCATAAAAATGCTCTCGCCTGTTTTCTTTCTGGCTAATGATCATAAAGCAATGATTTTTTACAGAATAATAAATATTAACTACTTGTATGTCCCTTTGTTTTCCTTTTTGATGACACATTATTTTTATAAGCACTAGAACCCTCAAAAAATGCAGATTTAAATCGCTGCTAACAGAGGCCAAAGATGACTATGAATGAAAATAGAAAAACATAGGGACACAGTATACAGGGTTATTGGAAAAACACCAACAACCTCTTAAGAGGTCATTGTACTCATCATTATGAACAACTTTTACTATGGGACCAAACCTGAAATCGCGTAAAAAAAATCAGCTGTTCCCTACATTTATGTCCGTATAACTCGTCAACATGTAGGGAAAAGCTGATTTTTTTTTCGCGATTTCAGTTTCGGTCCCATAGTAAAAGTTGTGCATAATGATGAGTACAATGACCTCTTATGAGGTTGCTTGTGTTTTTCCAATAACTCTGTGTATCCTTTTTATTCAGTTCATGAAATATCTTTTAAATTGGTCCAATATTGGAGGAGGAATAGGCGAGAGCCAAACCTCGAATTATAACTTTTTACTCAGGCTTTTTCAAAAGTCTCCATGACCGCATTTCCTCTTAAGTATTTATTATAATCATATTCCAGTGCACGTATTTCCATTCTATTCATTTTATGTACGTCGAAAAATTACATTTATATTAATTTGATAGCCCAATTCTTAGGAACGGCTATAAGCTATTTAACATCATGCTAGGACACTTAGGAGCCGAGCAAAATTGAGCTATTCCGTTCTGATCCCCTGAAACGAAAGAAAGAACGAAAAAAGAAAGAACGAAAGAAAGAACGAAAAACGAAAGAAAGAAAAAAAGAAAGAACGAAAGAAAAGAACGCTAAGCGAAAACGAAGTAAGACCACGGGCAGGCGATGCGATGCGACGGGGTGGATCGAAGGAAAAAAAATCACGCGGACGAAGTCGCGAGCTTCTAAGCTAGCAAATTATAAAAGCGCAAATTAGCTGAACGGATTTCGATGTTTCGCACACAGGTGGTCCATAAACCTAGGTTGGAGCCACAGGCAAAGCTAGTATTTAATGAAAATCTAATAAAATCAATGATGAAGTAGATGAAACCAACATATTTATTACTAGCTTTTGCCCGCGGCTTCGCTCGCGTTAAGTAAGTATTATTAAAAAAAACTAATACATTTACATCCTCCATCATCCCTTATTTTATCCCCATGGGGGTTGAAACTATCAAAATCCTTTCTTAGGGGATGCCTACGTCATAGTAGCTATATGCATGCGAAGTCTCAGCCCGATCAGTTTAAAATTGACAAAGTTTCATACAAACTTTCACCCCCTATTTTATCCCCTTGGGGGTAGAATTTATCAAAATCCTTTCTTAGCGGATGCCTACGTCATAACATCTACCTGCATGCCAAATTTCAGCCCGAGCCCTCCAGTGGTTTGGGCTGTGCGTTGATAGATCACTATGTCAGTCAGTCACCTTTGAGTTTTATATATTTAGATAGAAGAAAGAAGTACTACCAGCGCCCCGCGGTTTCACCCGCATAAGTGTCGATCCCGTGGGAATATCGAGATAAAAACTATCCTATGTCTTTCCCCGGGATGCAATCTATCTCTCTGCCAAATTTTATCGAAATCCGTTCAGTGGTTTAGGTGTGAAAAGGTAACATACAGACAGACAGACATAGTTACTTTCGAATTTATAATATAGTATGGATAAGTACAGGTAGTGAAACCTAATTAATTACGGACGATGACAATTTGCATTAAATAAATATTACGCAAGTCAAAAGTTACTGGTTTCAAGGTAAAAGCGTTGCTCTCCTTGTGTCCTTTCCAATGCTAATAGGTAGTCGATTGACTTTCATTTCTAATTACATTCAAATTCAACATAAATGTCACAATATCCTACATGGGCACATATGAAACGTCAGAAGCTAGGTGCACGCCGCGCACGGTGACAATTGGTCGATGCCTATGGAGACGAGCCGGCAAGAAACACGATCCCACCACCATCTTATTGTCATTTTGCTAAAAGTTCGTAATCTGCTAAATTCATAATGGTTGATCATTGGTCGGTCTATGGCACAGAAATTATACGACAATCGTAACGAATTAAAAGCAATGACTTCACAATGACGTTCTAATGGTAGGTCACTGATCAAAGGAACTGTCAAAATTTTAGCAGATAAATGCCTAAGTCAGTCATTCATTTGTTAATGCGTACGAGATTACCATTCTATGCCATTTCTTTCAATGGAGTGTCAGTGGTTGACCATTGGAAAGTCATAATAACGCCATTATATTAGTAGATTACCAAACTTGTCAAAATCAACCATTATGAAACCAATGATAGACCATTCTGACACTATTGTAATAGCAGGCTTGAGGCCCTGATCGAAAGCGATGCAATTACTTTTGAAACGCAAAACAGAGAGATGGCTATAATGTGCGAAAACTCGGAATAAAACGACGTATGTGCCAAAACGAATTTACTCCTTTTTTAACAAAATTAATGAATTAAATTTAAAACTACTTTGAGTAAATTTTGATATGATAATTCTCTATGTTTTAAAGTAAATTTCATTGACGCCGTGATGTCGAAAAAAGTAAAAAAACAGATAATTATAACTTTGCAATGTTTTTGTATCGAGAATAATTCATTAAATAGTGTAAGTACCTATTCCTTTTACATGACACTAGACCAAAGAGTCAAAAAACTTATACCAACATGTTAAATCCCTATTTCACATACCTACTTAACAAGTTACACGAAATAGAAAAACCTAATTTTTTTTCAATATATCACCTTAAAAAATATGTTTTAGTAAAGTTTTCAAATTACAGTGATAAAGGTAAGGGCAGTGTAGACCTGTCTACAAATAGGTACCAGAGAAGCAATTCTCGTAATTTTACGAACTGGGCCCTAAAAAGGCCACTTTGGGAGAATCATAAAAGGAATTCATTATGAATGATATTAAAAGTCGTAAAATGGTCACAATCTGACAATTCATAATATTGTTTGTGTACAATTCGTAACACGCAATTCATCTATTTGACAATTTTGTATGGAGATTCGTAAAATGGTCCACAAAATAGGAATTGCTTTAATGTCAAATAATGGAATCGTAAGAAGTTAGTCAAAAGCAACATTTCACAAATCGGATTGGAGGCTTTGTGAAGAAATAATGTTATAATAGCAGATTTAGCCCTATATGAAAACTTTCTGGAGCACGCGCGGGTTACGACGACCCTTCTAGATCGCCGACAAAATGCATCTCTTCGGAAAATGGACATAGCGTTCGAAATGCCGGATCTCGAATTTGTTGGCATAGACGGCTAAATAAGTGTGTCGCGTCCTCATCTATGAGCTGGAGGCGTACACAATGTACCCGCCGCGATGGCATAAGTACCTACTATCCCCAAGGCAAGTAAAAGCATTGTTTTGTGATAAAAGTAAGTAGGGTGTTTTTCAACACTTTTAACTAAGTAGTTCCAGATAGACACTATCATCTATTATTATAGAGGTTCAGGTACTTACTCAGTACCCCCTCCGTGAAATGCATACAATCTTCTATTCATATTTTTGGTGTACAGTAGGTACACCTCTGCCTAACCCTTCAGGGATATATATGTGTGATATTGTTATAGTATCATACTTTACTTCAATTTAATTAAGTAGTATATATAAGAGGACCCTTAGAAGAGTATACCATATTATACCTTTTACTAAAATAAAACAATAGTGATATGAAAAATATTTTATTAAATTATTAACAATTCTCATCTTAAATTATTAAAAAACTAATACAAACATAATAATTAATTAGGCTTTTTTTCATTCATTTAGGTTTGCGACTCTGATTAGTGTCGATGCTAGCTGCGGAGGGGCATTTATGGAATCACCAGACCCACTTGGAACAACTCTGCCAGGCTGAAAAGGAAAATTTGTGGTTTTTAGTAAGTCAAATCATCATCATCATCTGTCTAGCCTTCTCTCAACTATGTACTATGTTGGGGTTTGCTTCCAGTCTAACCGGATGCAGCTGAATACCAGTATTTTACATGGAGCGACTGCTTATCTGAACTCCACAACCCAGTTACTGGGTAATACAATACCACTTGGTAAGACTGGTTGTCAGACTTTAGGGCTTCTGACACCCCGTCATTGTTTAATTTGAGTGCTATTATAATAATAAAACAATTATGTTTCAGGTGACGCAGGCTATCCCTTAAAATCAACATTGAAGACACCACAAGTGGACACAGAGCCCGATACCTTTTTCCCTTTATGCAAAGTTTTTGTGTTATTTAAATGTTATAATACAGTATGTTTTCCTTTTTTATTTCTTTATAATTATATTATATGAATGACTTAATTTTTTTATTGCATACATGTACAAAAAATTCATACTTTACCTATAAGGGACACCAATAAAAAATAGTCTCGTCTGCATCAGCAAGCCTCCCAAGGTTCTGCACTATTAATTTACTATATCAGCTGTAGCATGTTGCATCTCCACCTGAGGTAAAACTCTCCGAGCTTCATCTAGTGCAGCCAGAGGGCGACCTAAAAAACGTAATAAAAATACCATATAATCATTATCAATAGTCATCATGTCTTAGTCGCAATATGAATAGCTGTAGGGTTAGAAAAATCCACTCACTGCGGTATCTTGCTTGCAGAGTTCGACGAGGCAGAGGCACTGTTGTAGCATCGGCAGGGCTAGGGTTTGGTGCTGACGCACGAGTCTGGACAAGACATAGGGCTGCAGTGATCTCGAAAAGGAGCTCAAAACCGACAGCGCTTCCACGTTCACTGTAGAAAATCGAGCAGATTGTTCCATTGTATCTCAGACACTAGCTGCACGTCTTTCCATTCCTACAAAAAATTACGTACATTTGAATACATTTGCACAGCATTTTATTTAAGTAATGATTTAAGTCAAACAATTATACACTTACTTTGTATTAAAAACGATCTTACTCGCACGAAATACTAGTTTTAAACTACACACATTATGATTGTTTGTTGATGTTTGATTCAGTTTGACGTTGAGGCGGGAGAAACGAAGGGTGCGTTCCGAGTTGGGATGTAATCCATTTGAGCGGGCTTAAAAACTAAAGACTAACAACTCGCTCTAAATCGTAGCGATGCGATTAAACTCACCTAAATCGTAAACAATTTAGAAATTAGTGCGGTCGGGACCTTCCTATCGCACTAAATCGGAATCTAACTGTTCTAACTTCAATTACATCTTTCGGTTTCCTACAAATAGTGTACTTAACGCTTAATTCGGAATGCGGCCTAAAAATACGCGTTGCCAGTTTATTGTTTCTAACTTCCCTTTTCAGGGCTTATCTGCGGACTTTTTAACAGTTATGAGTATATTATAACGTAATAACATTTAAAGTGTAGAAATAAAAAATAAAAAACTAATTTGATTAATAAAAACTGTAAACGAAAATTTACCGATAAAATTACGGTCTTTATTTTTTTCATGCGGTAATATTTACACCAAATATGATTCTGTTTAAAATTGAATTCTATAGGATTCAGCTATTATGTGTCACCATTTTACGAAAAATAGAGGAATTGCTACTGATCTACTGGGAATTCAGGAAATTACTCGTTTTTTGAGGAATTGCTTAAAGTGGCCTTTTTAGGCCCCCTCAGTCTCAATCTGTCAAAAATACTTACCTCTTACCCCGCTTTCCGAATTGCGTCAAAAGCGTTTATATCGCGAATCCGACCAACGCGCAACGTCACAAATAGTACTCAATAGTCCTTACATTTTGTCACTATTAAATTTGGTCGGATTCGCGATATAATCGCTTTTGACTCATTTCGGAACGCGGGGTTATATCCCTACAGTTCTGACAAGTTTTTGACATTGATTGTCGCTAAGATAAGCTTGTAACTAGGTTTTGATCGTTTTTAATGACAGGAATTGGCCTTCTGGTACTTAACAAACTAGGAAATGGAAACACAACAAAAAAAAACTATGTAAACCAAATGACATGATATCATTACAACTGTAACAAACCTGAGTATAGATTATATACACCTTGTTCCGGACAATACATAAACATATACTTACATAAACTTCAACCAGATGTTCAGACCATGGAAGTAAGCATTTTTCATTATGTATGTTAATTTTCATACAAACTAAATACCGTAAATCACCCGATATGCATGCCTCTTTATCCGAATTGGCAATGACGTACCTATTTGCATTCTGATTTGGCTGGCTGAAACTTGTCAAAAATAAGTTAGACCCTTTCTTACTGCATAATTCAATTAAATGAAATTACGTATATGTATATTTGTAGCGAAGCCTTTTGAAGTCCTTTGTTAGATTTAATTTATAAAAGCTATAGAAGCATTTGACAAAGTTTATGGATAACGTGAAGAACACAGTGTATATGTCACGGCTAATATCCGAAGTGCGGCTAAACCTAGTTTTAGCCGGCCGACGTGCGGCTACACCTAGTTTTAGCCGGCCGAAGTGCATACTTAGTTTTATAAATTCGAAAGTAACTCTGTCAGTTCACGCGTAAACGACTGAACAGATTTCGATAAAATTTGGCAACTAGATACGATTAGATGGCATCCTGGGGAAGATATAGAATTATTTTATTATTATTATTATTAGCCTGTGATGTCCCACTGCAGGGCAAAGGCCTCCCTACTCTCTTTCCACTTCTCTCTGTTCAAAGCTGCTAAGGACCAGGGGGCCTAAAAAGGCCACTTTAAGCAATTCCTCAAAAAACGAGTCATTTCCTGAATTCCCAGTAGATCAGTAGCAATTCCTCTATTTTTCGTAAAATGGTGACACATAATAGCTGAATCCTATAGAATTCAATTTTAAACAGAATCATATTTGGTGTAAATATTACCGCATGAAAAAAATAAAAACCGTAATTTTATCGGTAAATTTTCGTTTACAGTTTTTAATAATCAAATTAGTTTTTTATTTTTTATTTCTACAGTTTAAATGTTATTACGTTATAATATACTCATAACTGTTAAAAAGTCCGCAGATAAGCCCTGAAAAGGGAAGTTAGAAACAATAAACTGGCAACGCGTATTTTTAGGCCGCATTCCGAATTAAGCGTTAAGTACACTATTTGTAGGAAACCGAAAGATGTAATTGAAGTTAGAACAGTTAGATTCCGATTTAGTGCGATTGGAAGGTCCCGACCGCACTAATTTCTAAATTGTTTACGATTTAGGTGAGTTTAATTGCATCGCTATGATTTAGAGCGACTTGTTAGTCTTTAGTTTTTAAGCCCGCTCAAATGGATTACATCCCAACTCGGAACGGACCATTCGTTTCTCCCGCCTCAACGTCAAACTGAATCAAACATCAACATAAACAATCATAATGTGTGTAGTTTAAAACTTGTATTTCGTGCGAGTAAGATCGTTTTTAATACAAAGTAAGTGTATAATTGTTTGACTTAAATCATTACTTAAATAAAATGCTGTGCAAATGTATTCAAATGTACGTAATTTTTTGTAGGAATGGAAAGACGTGCAGCTAGTGTCTGAGATACAATGGAACAATCTGCTCGATTTTCTACAGTCAAAGTGGAAGCGCTGTCGGTGTTGAGCCCTTTTTCGAGATCACTGCAGCCCCGTGTTTTGTCCAGACTCGTGCGTCAGCACCAAACCCTAGCCCTGCTGAGGCTACAACAGTGCCTCTGCCTCGTCGAACTCGGCAAGCAAGATACCGCAGTGAGTGGATTTTTCTAACCCTACAGCTATTCATATTGCGGTCAGTGGGTCGTCTTAGGGTGCGACTAAGACATGATGACTATTGATAATGATTATATTATGGTATTTTTATTACGTTTTTTAGGTCGCCCTCTGGCTGCACTAGATGAAGCTCGGAGAGTTTTACCTCAGGTGGAGATGCAACATGCTACAGCTGATATAGTCATAGTGCAGCTTGCTGGTGCAGTCGAAAGACTATTTTTTATTGGTATCCCATAGAGGTAATGTATGAATATTTTGTACATGCAATAAAAAAATTAAGTCATTCATCTCTTATAATAATTATAAAGAAATAAAAAAGGAAAACATAAGTACTATATTTTAACATTTAAATAACACAAAAACTTTGCATAAAGGGAAAAAGGTATCGGGCTCTGTGTCCACTTGTGGTGTCTTCAATGTTGATTTTTAGGGATAGCCTGCGTCACCTGAAACATAATTATTTTATTATTATAATAGTACTCAAATTTAACAATGACGGGGTAGTCAGAAGCCGTAAAGTCTGACAACCAGTCTTACCAAGTGGTATTGTATTACCCAGTAACTGGGTTGTAGAGTTCAGATAGGCAGTCGCTCCATGTAAAATACTGGTATTCAGCTGCATCCGGTTAGACTGGAAGCAAACCCCAACATAGTACATAGTTGAGAGAAGGCTAGACAGATGATGATGATGATTTGACTTACTAAAATCCACAAATTTTCCTTTTCAGCCTGGCAGAGTTGTTCCAAGTGGGTCTTAAGTGGATGGTGATTCCATAAAAAGGACACATAGTTTGCCCCTCCGCAGCTAGAATCGACACTAATCAGAGTCGCAAACCTGAATGAATGAAAAAAAAACCTAATTAATGTTTGTATTAGTTTTTTAATAATTTAAGATGAGAATTGTTAATAATTTAATAAAATATTTTCCATATCACTATTGTTTTATTTTAGTAAAATGTATAATATGGTATACTCTTCTACGGGTCCTCTTATATGTACTACTTAATTAAATTGAAGTAAAGTATGATACTATAACAATATCACACATACATATCCCTGAAGGGTTAGGCAGAGGTGTGCCTATTGTACACCTAAAATGTGAATAGAAGATTGTATGCATTTCACAGAGGGGGTACAGAGTAAGTCCCTGAACCTCTATAATAATAGATGATAGTGTCTATCTGGAACTACTTAGTTAAAAGTGTTGAAAAACACCCTACTTACTTTTATCACAAAACAATGCTTTTACTTGCCTTGGGGATAGTAGGTACTTATGCCATCGCGGCGGGTACATTGTGTACGCCTCCAGCTCATAGATGAGGTCGCGACACACTTATTTAGCCGTCTATGCCAACAAATTCGAGATCCGGCATTTCGAACGCTATGTCCATTTTCCGAAGAGATGCATTTTGTCGGCGATCTAGAAGGGTCGTCGTAACCCGCGCGTGCTCCAGAAAGTTTTCATATAGGGCTAAATCTGCTATTATAACATTATTTCTTCACAAAGCCTCCAACCCGATTTGTGAAATGTTGCTTTTGACTAACTTCTTACGATTCCATTATTTGACATTAAAGCAATTCCTATTTTGTGGACCATTTTACGAATCTCCATACAAAATTGTCAAATAGATGAATTGCGTGTTACGAATTGTACACAAACAATATTATGAATTGTCAGATTGTGACCATTTTACGACTTTTAATATCATTCATAATGAATTCCTTTTATGATTCTCCCAAAGTGGCCTTTTTAGGCCCCCAGTTCTTGTTAAAGGAGTCCAGCTCATCCCGCTGAAGATATAGAATTACAACATAGAATTACACACATATTCGCAGCGAGTCTGTAACTTTATACACTTGGTTACCACAACTAAAGCGCGCGCGTTGTAAAGGTAGACCGAAACTTTCTGACCATATCTAGTATTTATGTGACATTCGGTTGTTGTAGGTACCTACGGATAAAACATTCCACCAAAGAATCTTGATTTTATTCTGTTCATTGCTATTCTGGACATTCGAGATTTATTTGTTAATTTATCTATTTGTTAATTTATTGAAACTTCTCGCACATAATAAGGTACAGTCAGCAACAAAAGTCGATTAACACTTCAGTTTTTTAATCTCAGTTATTGAGCAAAATATTTGTTCAAAATTGCATTTTAAATCTGCTGTAATTTTGAACAAATATTTGCTCAAAAAGTGAGATTAAAAAAAACTGAAGTGATAATCGAATTTTTAGTCAACCAAGGTTGGTGAAGAGATACATATCGTAAGATGGCAGGTGCTCTGTATAACATTACAGGAGTGAACAAAAATATAACTTTAAAAGGAGATTAATTATATCTTAGATAAGAAAGCCTCCTCTTTATACCAACATAATATGATTCATACTGAGCAATATGGCGCCACAACCTTGCATGGTTCCCACCAAAACTTTCTTGGCTTATCGACAAGGCTATCGCTATTTCCATGAATTTACATTCCGCTGAGATGCCATATAAAATAAAAGTTTGCAATATAAGTACATACAATGATTGGCTGCATGCCAATTTATTGACGCCTCACACACAATAAAGAAGTTAACATAAGACCAAGATAACCAGCGTTCAGTCCTTCCACAGTTATTTTTACATCTGATTCCTAGCATCACTGTCCAAATCACAGAGATCTTTATTCTCATTCTATTAGGATTGCTGTTGTTAGGTCAACTGGACCCGCGGGTCCAGTTCGAGTGGGTCCAGTTGACCAAAGACTCGTAGTGTTACATGCTCTGTGGTTTGGCTGCTGCCACTGACAAGTCTGTCAAAATTATTGTGAGCTACGGTTGCCGCGGTTGGTCTGTGGATGGGTGACCATCTTTACATACCGTGACCCCTTCGTGCCTCGGAAAGCACGTTAAGCCGTTGGACCCGGCTGTCTATCGTGGATCTTTGACGGTCGTTACGGGTGACTACCCGTAACGAAGAAGCCCGAAAAGAGAAGAGAAGCCCGAAAGTCTGACAACCAGTCTTACCAAGGGGTATCGTATTACCCAGTAACTGGGTTGTGGAGGTCAGATAGGCAGTCGCTCCATGTAAAATACTGGTATTCAGCTGCATCCGGTTAGACTGGTAGCAGAAAAGGTTGTGAAAAGGCTAGGCAGATGAATAAGGTAGCTGTTGTTTTGCTACATTCAGAGGTAAAATAACTGGGAACGGACTGTATATAAAATAAAATAAAATCTAGTCGCAATTGCAATCCCATCTCAGAGACAATCAAAGTCAATGTAGGTAAAATAGAGGTATTTATAGGTTCATAAAAAACGGGAATTGCGCCTCAGATAATGTTCCCACTGCTGGGACACAGGCCTCCTCTCTGTGAGAGAGAGAGAGAGTGGGAGGACCTTAATGCACCACGTGGACCTACAGTGCGGCCGACGAGAGAACTCGTTCTTGACACCTGTCAGTTTCATACAAACGAATACGTGCGTGTCCAGTTAAGTAGGTCCAACTTCGAAGAAGAGGTCAATCGTCGAATCAGACTCGGCTGGGCAGCGTTCGGGAAGCTACGCAATATCTTCTCGTCCCACATACCGCAGTGTCTCAAGACGAAAGTTTTTGACCAGTGTGTGTTGCCAGTGATGACATATTATGGCACTGAAACGTGGTCGCTCACAATGGGCCTTGGTAATTGGTAATTGGTATTACGGGCTGGTTTCCGCAACTCCACGTCAATGCGCGTATTTTGCGTACGGGTGGGAAAATCGATTATTCGATCCACCCCAGCTCCTCAAGGAAGGCCAGCAACGCCTTGATGTTGCTGACCGTCTCGCGTAGGGTACCTGGGTTACCGAAGTACTTTGCCCTGTACGTGGTGATCACCGGGCAGTTTAGAAGCACATGTGCCGCTGTCTCGTCATCCTCCATGCAGGCCCTGCACAGCGGACTGTCTGTTACTCCTATGACATAGAGGTGTTTATTAAATGACCCGTGGCCAGTTAAAGCTGCCGTAACTATACGCAGCTTTTGTTTAGTTAGACGGAGAACCTGTTTCGTGAGGCGGGGATCCAAAGTGGGAAGTGCTTCCCTAGCCTGCCTGCAATCGCCTTGATCCGTCCAAAGTTTGTCGTGTTGGTCTCTGGTGCGTTTCCTTACCAGAGTGCGTAAAAACCCGAAGGGAAGTGGCGCGATGGGCTCAGGTCCCACTGGTGCCATGCTCGAACCTCTCCTGGCAAGCTCGTCGGCTGCATCGTTGCCCAGCGAACCGCTGTGTCCTTTGATCCATTGAATGGTTATTTTATTGAGGTTACCCACCTGGTTGAGGCGCTGGTGACACTCGTATATTAGCCCAGAGTCAACTGTATAACTGTTCAGCGCTTGCAGAACAGCCATACTGTCTGAGAGTATGCGGATTGAGTGGTCTTTTACTTCCCTAGCCATAATGGCTGAAGCTGCCAGAGAAATACCCATGCATTCGGCCTGGAACACTGTGTTGTGGGCCCCCAATGGTGTGGCAATATGTATGTTGAGATCCTCCGAAAAGATTCCAGCACCTGTGCCACTACCTGTTTTAGATCCATCCGTGAAGATGCGCAGCTCCGTAGGTCGCAGCCCCTCGCATCGACGATCCTCGTGAAGTTGGATCTTGTATTTTTTATCAAAGATAAATTGTTTGGGTACCTTGTCTTTAATGGCTTTCGTAATGGGGAACTCCTTGTGTAGTCCCTCAAGCAGCATGGTGTGTGGTGTGATACTCTTACCCCAGAGATTTAGTGTATCAAGACGTACTGCCGCCATCGTCGCTTCCTGTTGTATGAACAGATGGAGCGGTGGGATACCCAGGATGGCTTCAACTGCTGCCGTCGGAGTAGTCCTCATGCAACCTGTAGTCGCCATGCAGGCTAGTCTTTGCATGCGTTGTAGTTTGTTGGCGGCTGTAACTAGCTTGGTGCGGGGCCACCAGACCACAGCCCCGTAGGTGATCATGGGGCGGATCACTGCAGTGTACAGCCAAAGTGTAATTTTAGGGGATAGGCCCCACTTCTTACCTATCATTCTCCTGCACTGCCAAAAGGTTATGCAGGCCCTGTTCAGTTTATTGTCCAGGTGACTGCTCCAGTTTAACTTGCTGTCTAGTGTGACACCAAGGTACTTTACCTCGTTGGCCAACTGGAGTTCAGTGTCGAACAGTTTTGGTAGGCGGAAAGGGCCCATAGCTCGTTTGTGGGTAAACATGACCAGCTCGGTCTTAGTGGGGTTCACTGATAGGTCAAAATCCCTGCACCATTTTTCTACGATTCGTAGCGCTTGCTGAGTGAGGTTGCATATCGTGCCCGTCACCTTCCCCGACACTAGGATTGCAAGGTCATCGGCATAACCTACTGTGTAAAAGCGGTTGGCGTTGAGTTTGGCGATGAGGTCATTGATCACCAGATTCCATAGAAGGGGGGACAGCACCCCTCCCTGGGGGCAGCCTCTGGCTATCATGGCCAGCTGCTGCTCACCTTCAAGGCGAACCACTCGCTTACTTAGCATGTTAGTGATCCAGTCCGCTAGTACCTGTTCTACCCCATGTCTGGAGAGGGCGCTGTTGATACTGGAGAAGTTAGTTTTGTCGAAGGCTCCTTCGATGTCTATAAAGGTGCCCAGACAGGTGCCTTTCTGGTGAATCGCTTCCTCTATCTGGCTGACTACCAGGTGAAGGGCGGATTCAGTCGACTTACCTGAGCTGTATGCATGTTGGTTGCCGTGTAGCGGTATAGTCTTCAAGGCGCCATCTCTCAGTTCCCTATCACACAGCCTTTCCAGAGTCTTTAGTAGAAAAGAGGTCAGGCTTATTGGTCGGTGGGATTTGGCGTTTGTGTAGTCACCCTTACCTGGCTTAGGGATGAATATAACTTTCACTTCCCTCCATCCCTTAGGAACGTATCTGAAGGCCAGGCACGCTCTCAATAAAGGCAGCAGTTTTAAAGCGACAGAGGTGCCTCCCCACTGCAGTAAGGCGGGGAACACTCCATCCGGACCGGCTGCCTTAAAAGGATGGAAGCTCTGAATGGCCCATTGGAGTTTCTCCAACGTGATCACCTTGCTTGCGTAGAGCCAATCATTATCTGCTGGTGTCTGTGTTGCATCCTGCCAGTCGATTACCTGTGCGAAGATGCATCCGGGGAAGTGAGTTTCAATTAGGATGCGTCTCGTTTCTTCTGGTGAGGATGTTAATGTATTGTCAGGTTTCCGAAGGGTAGCAGGCCCAGGTGTGTGCTGTTGCGCTAGTACTTTCCTCACCCTGTTCGCCTGCTGGCAAGATTCAATACCTCCACAGAATTTGCGCCATCCCGTGGTACTTCTGAACCTGATGCATTTTTTATAGCTGGATTTGGCTGCGTAATAGTCATCCCAGTCCTCATCCGCACTTGTGTTCATAGCTCTATTCAGGGCTTTCCTTACCTTACCGCGCCTGCGCTCCAGCTCGGCGCCCCACCAGGGTTGTTTGCCCGGTGTGCTGCGCGGGGTGGTCTCTGGGCAGGCAGTATGGTAGCTGTCTATCATTGATTTAGTAAGGTGACTTACTTGTGTTTCAATCTGTGTCGGATCCGCAAATGTTGTCGGATCGTCTGCTGTCGCCAGCTTTGATTCAAGGCTGCGTGCGTAGGTGGCCCTATCCGTGTTGCGCGGATTGCGCCGTGGTTGTGTGGGTGGGATGCAGACCTGGATGTCGAGTCGAGTCAGAATGGGCCTTACAGGAAGGCTAAAAGTCGCCCAAAGAGCACTGGAGAGGCCTATGCTTGGAGTTTCCCTGCATGATCGAATCAGAAATGAGGAGATCCGCAAGAGAACCAAGGTAACCGACATAGCCCGAAGAATTGCCAAACTTAAGCGGCAGTGGGCAGGGCCCATTGCTCGCAAAACAGATGGTCGATGCGGAAAGTTCTGGAGTGGCGACCGTGTACCGGAAGACGAAGCGTTGGAAGGCTTACAAGGTGGTCCGACGACCTTGTGAAGGCCGCAGGAACGTCGTTGGATGCGAGAAGCACAGAACCGGTCGAAGTGGAGGTGCTTGGGGGAGGCCTATGTCCAGCAGTGAACGTCTTTCGGCTGAAATGATGATGAATACGTGCTTTGCAAATTTGTCACATGGACAGCTGTCAGAAACGAATTCTCTTGACAGCCGAACTGTAGTGGACGTAACATGTTGGACGTTCAAATTGGTTCTAGCAACAGACACCAGCACATCAAGCTACTACAATTTGTCAAATTTCTTTAATAGATTTTCAACTTTATCGCTCAAGCCTAAAGTTCAAAGTTAATGACAGCTTGATGTGCCGGTTTCCTCACGATATTTTCCTTCACAGTTTTTAGAGGAAGTTGTTCAAAACCTAATATCTCTATATTTTACGTTACTTATCTTCGTGCACTACTAGTTGATGGAAGGAAGCACATTACCGATCTATCCGTAGTCGATTAATAATTTACCTCTTACTTTGTAAAATTACCTAAGGTAAAGTAATAATTTGCTATCGTCATCCTTGCAATAAAATTATAGCCTCCTTGAGTGCCGGATCCTTATCGTCACTTACCAATTATTTTTCTGTAACACACAAAAAAGCGATCTCAAGTCAAACTCAAAGCTTTTATTTCAATTAAACCAATTACAGGCACTTTTGAAATGTCAAGAAGTCGGTCAGTCAGAAAGATGAAGCTAGTTGCCCATTCCAAAGCGTAGGTACCTATGGAGAAGAACGGGCAAGAAACTCCATGGACACTCTTTTAAATCAAAATAATATGCTTAGTCTTGTTTACATCACTCATGTTAAAAATTATGCATGTGAGAACGATGCAGAACGTTAAAAGCGTCCGTAATGAAAAGACGAAAAAAAAAATTGAAATATTAAATTATATTAAAATAAGCCATGGCAGCAAAGAGATGACCAGTCCCTAATGACGGCGCCCGTTCACGAACATGACGAATACTGAATACAAATTACTCAGAGACCGAGAGATTGCCTTCTACACCACGTGTCGCGGATTCGAAATCCGTTGTATTGGCCGAAGTTACAGGCGTTTCCTGTACTCCTTATCACCTACAGACAAGATTACTTCGAGGCCCGAACTAAGTAGGAATGACAACACGATATGCAGTAGCGGTCCTAGGGCGGTGCGAGCGCTGCGACGGCACCGGGCGCCGTCATGGGAGAGGCACAGAAATCAACCGAAATGCGACGACCAGGCACCAGTCATTGATGATAGTAACCACAGATATAGATATACCTAGATAACGCAAGTATCACAAACTGTATGAAAACCAAGCGTGCCATTTTTTGACTACCTGCTATGACGTCACAAGCTCGGGCTCTCGCTCACACTTACCCAGCCAGCAGTACAAAGGACTGAGCGCGAAAGGGGCGGCTTACGATTTGTAATCATAAGTTGGTGCAATTTTTGGCACGCGAAGTAGGTAGTTACTCTTGCGTTATCTAGGTATATCTACATATATCTGTGATAGTAACTTACTGTAAAGCCGATCGTCCACAAGCAATCAAAGCAAGCAACTGCATATTATGCATATATCATAGGAACATGGTACTTGAGGGGCACCACGTTAAGATTTTGTACCACTTAAAAAAAATTCTAGACCGCCGCTGACGATATGACAGTTCTCCTTATTCACGATGTGTTTTTGCCCGACCAAAAGGGTTAGGTTCACTCCAAAGTATCTAGCTACTTTTGGATGGGCCCGTATCTTCGTTGACTGACATGGAGAGTAGGTCAGATTAACAAACGAACCAAAATATTTGTATGACATACAGACAGATACTTACCTATTTTGTAATTAGGGTTAATTGCGTAACACACTAATCACAATCTAAATAATTTTGAAGGATACTGCTAATCCATTGCTCCATAATGTTCGAAAAATTTGGCTGCTCAACAAACGTAAAAACGCAATGAATGTTGTCGAACTGTCAAAATGTAAATTGCTACTGTTAGTCGGTTCTGAGAGTAAAATGTGCATCTGAGATTTGTGTTTGTAAACTAACCCACGATCCAGGAAAAACTCATGACTAAAAATGACACAATAAGTGTCTAAATACACTATGCCGAAATTACGCGACCGAAGTTCGGCAAGATTACGCCCGCAATGCTATTTAACGCAACGTAATTTCGGCATAATGTGTCGTCAGTAATTCAAATAGCATTGCAGGCGTAATCATGCCGAACTTCGGTCGCGTAACTTCGGCATAGTGTGTTTAGACACTAAGGTCAGTATCTAGATAAGAATTTATATAGTTCCGGATTTTATTTTAAATCTCTTATCCAAAAGACCAGTGTTAACGCTTAAGATAAGTCTAAACACGACAGTTCTGTTTATCTCCACAGCGGGAAACACCCGTGAATATATACAAACAATAGGTCTTAAAATAATTCATAGTCAGGTACCTTCTAAATAAAGTCTTACAATACCTACAATCGATGGATTTGTGAAGTCGTATTCCATTCATACAATACGTTGACATTGACCTCAAAGGTTAAAAACAGGAAAACAATAGCATTCTGTGCGAGTTTTGGAAGGATCGCAATTATCTTATATAGTCATTGATTTGCATTGCAAATGACTTTGGTAACGTTATTCTTCCAAAAGATTATAGATTTCCCCTTTTTCCCATTTGTGGAGTACTTATACATTCTCTCAAACTTGTTTAATCTCAAATAATCTTAATAGTTCCTTCGACTCGAAAAGACGAACAAAAGGCTTTCCTTTCCCTTCATCTCGCGTAAGTTGGTTACAATTTCGGGACTTGTCAAATATCGATCACTTTTTAAAAATGCATACTCAGCCTCTGATGTTCCCTTTCCACTGCTGGGACGCAGGCCTCCTCTCTGTGCGAACCGTGAGACTGGTTTTCCACCAGAGATGAACGAGGATGCGTAGCGAGGAATGTGTGTAAAACTAACCAATACCAACGCTAACTTAATTCAAGCTATAAAAATGAAGCGATGTTATTGGCTGGTTTCGCACACATCCCTCGCTACGCATCCTCGCTCATCTCTGGTGAAAACGCAGCCTCATCCACCACACTAGCCCAATGCAGGTTCCGTAATTAGAAATAATGAAGCATAAATTAAAAGCTTTTTCATCACATCATACTGGCTGTTTAGATACACCTGCCTATGTTAAAGAGATCTAGAAAAAATTTATTTCTTTGGAACCTCTAGCAGCAGCATACATAATAAATCTTTCTTTGCAACAGCTCAGCAACAACCTTCAATCCTCGATTGATATTTTTGTTTCCTTTCCTTCACGTTGTGATTTCAATCACGTACTCTATACTAGTAATTTGTATCTTTAGTGACATTATGAGCAGTATCAGTGTATTTCTTTCCTGAATGTCACCTACAGTGTCACTATTTGGACCATCAAAATTGTTAATAAATAGGTATATGTTAGTCGCCACCCAGCTAGATGGATCGATGATCTAAAGAAGGTGGCTGCGACAGAATGGATGCGGAAGGCGGAGGACAAAATCAAAATCAAAAGTCATTTATTCAAACTAGGCTGAGAATCAGCACTTTTCAAACGTCAAAATTACAAAAGACAGTCCCCCAAAACGCCCGCCTTTCACCACTTCGCTGGGGAGAAGAAGTGGCGCAAAAAACTCCCCAGCAGCACAGCTGTCTGCTTCAGTTAGAAAATACTTGATTGTATACAATACTAGATACGCAAAGTAATTAACATTACTGGACACAGAACATTGAATTAAATTATTTGCCATATATGTTAGAGCAGCTAGCCACGCCAATATACCAACAAATACAATAAAATGTATACATAGTCAAGCAAAAAAAAAAAAAAACAAAATTAAAAATGTAAACAAAAACTTACGACCTACCTAAATAAAAGCCTCCAGCAACTGTGCTATTCTGTAAAAATCTCACCGTGAAAACTTAGGTGAAGTGAGCGTGGAGTGAGCTGTTGCAAAAACAAACTCACTTCACGTAAGTTTTCACGGTGAGATTTTTACAGAATCGACCGGCTGGCATAAAGGGCGTGACACCTTACATATTTATGCAATGCTGGGTTCTGTTCAGGGTGCTGTGGCGCAGACTGGACGAGGCTTGTGTCCGTCCAGCATTGCACTGCAATAGGCTAAGTTGATATGTTAGACGAAATGCCCCCTATAAGATCTCTTGCTGTCAAAACGTACGCGGTCAAACAGTACTTTACTACTGTAGCGGTATTTACAACGCCACATGCGAACAACGCGTCATACAGACGTCACGCAAATCCTGCATCGCGCAAGCAGAGTTTACCCCGCAACTAGCATAGATACAACTTAACGGCCCGACATGAATACGACACGTCGGGAGATCCTCCCTTTTCTATAGAGTATGAGTGAACTTTACACCCTGTTCCTCGTACCACTATACTACTATACGAATGCACCCGGAGAGTCGGACAAAGATCGTCAGTAACTGAACACTTGAGGGAGATATCGCAGCAAAACACCGTGAGGAAAACATTATTAATCCAGAGAAAAATATCACTGCCAATTTACCTCCAAACCACAAAATTGCTGCTAAACCTAGTTGAATACACAAGAGAGGCTGCCGGGGTGTCTGTGATGCAAGCAAGCTCGTTAGGTAGATAACTCTTCCGCCACCACTGTGCTAGTTAGTTTTTAGACTGAACACGTAAACTAGGAAACGTTTGAGAGCGACGCGACGCCAAAAGAAAATGACGTCTTAAAAGGTCCATAATCTCAGACCAAATAAAAAGTCAAGACATAGCGCTGCGAACAATACAGTGAAGCATGCAAAAACTACACCTCCGCTCACATATTTACAACCATTTACAATCCGCTTTGAATACTATATAAACGAGTAGGTTTTCATATTAAATTATCTTCGTACGAATGTTTTCAAAATAACTAGGCAAGAACCTGCGACGTAAACGTAACGTCGAACCAAACGATTTTTTAATCGAAAATACAACAATCCTATATAATTTTGGTTTAAATTTTTGCAAGAAGCAAAAGTCCTAACAAACTAATTCGGTCCGCGGTTCCGTCCGCGTGGGAGTCAGAAATCATCCCACGGGAACGTGATACTGGGTCAAAAAGCCTATGTCCTTCCTCAGGATGCCATCTATCTCCTTGCCAAATTTTGGCGAAATCCGTTCAGTGGTTTAGGCGTGAAAAGGTAACGTACAGGCAGAGTTACTTTCGAATTTATATTATTACATTAGTATATACTAGCAGCGTACTCTATGCGCCTGCCAAGCTTGGCGATTATGGCAAACCCCCCCCCGTCCCCCTTTTAGGGGAGGCCTATGTCCAGCAGTGGACGTCTTTCGGCTGAAATGATGATATACTAGCTTCTGCCCGCTACTTCGTCCGCGTGGAATTTCTTGCTCCTCCGAGCCATCCTATCGCATCGCAACGCTTGCCCGCGCTATTTTTATATTTAGTTTTTCGCCGTTCTTTCTGATTCTTTTATATTTTGCTCGACTCCTAAGGATCCCAGCGTCATATTAAATAGCCTATAGCCTTCCTCAAAAATTGGGCTATCAAATTCAAAAATAATTTTCAGATGGTAGTTCCAGAGATTAGGGCGTACAAACAACAAAAAAAAAACGACGGGTTGCACTCCGGGAGTGCCGGCAGAAGTGAAAACTTGAACATTAACGTTGTTTACTGTAACTGTAACTGTAGCTGTAACTGTAACCGTAACCGTAACTGTAACCTTAACTGTAACTGTAAGTATGTAACTGTCTCTTTCTGTCTGTCTGTCTGTAATTTGATCCTGTATACTTGTTTTCAATTTTTGATATTTTGGAATCTTACGAATTTTCGATCAGGGTCACGTGTCATCTTACGATCAGGGTCACGTCCATAGATGGTTGCCCATCTATGCAACCGGGTTTAAACCCGGTGCTTTGATAAACACCCAATTTTGTGGGTGTTTATGAGTGTTTACGGGTGTTTATCGAGTGTTTATCAAAAGCACCGGGTTTAAACCCGATGGATTGCCCATCTATAGCACGTGTCATCTTACGAATCTTACGATCAGGGTCACGTGTCCTGACGCGAGTTTAACATTTTTTACCCATTACAAAAAAGTGTACAACGCCGCTAAAGAAGTTTTCACTTCAAAAAAACTAACTCTTCAGCTTTATTGTTAGTAGTACCTATCTAGATCTTCACATAAACCTACACGGGCACTTATGAATCGTCAGAAGCTAGGTGCACGGTTTTCCTATGGAGAAAAGCCGACAAGAAACTCCACGTTATTAGAAGCGTTTATATGAGTATGATCGTCGTTTTACATGAATATGATCTTCAACAGAATCTTTTAGAAGGACTATTTCACAAAATTACGACTAAGTAATTCGTCATTCCAACACGATTCCACCACCATCCCATTGTCATTTTGCTAAGAGTTCGTAATCTGCTAAATTCATAATGGTTGATCATTGGTCGGTCAATGGTACAGAAATTATATGATACTCGTAACGAAATAAAAGCAATGACTGCACAATAAGGTTCTAATGGCAGGTCACTGATCAAAGGAACTGTCAAAATTTTTGCAGATTACCGCCTAAGTCAGTAATTAATTTTTCATTATGTACGAGATTACCATTCTATCCCATTTCTTTCAATAGAGTGTCAGTGGTTGACCATTGGAAAGTCATAATGACGCCATTATATTAGTAGATTACCAAACTTGTCAAAATCAACAATTATGAAATCAATGATAGACCATTCTGACACTATTGTAATAGCAGACTTGAGGCCCTGATAAAAAGATCCGTTGTTGATCTAAGAAATCAGGAAATGGTTTGACACTAGACCAGTTGACGCGATTAGGTAAATATAAAAGGCTTCTGCACCATTCCATTCTAAGCCACAGTACTTATGCAGTAACCCATTACAGTGCGGTAATACGCTACATTTTAATGATAGGTAATCTTTTTTAATGAAACACTGCACTGTTTCCTTGATAGAGTCACTGAGGCAAGGATTCAATTAAAATTGTGTTTTGGGAACACTTGCGTAAGTGAGTGTTAGTAGGTAGATAGAGCTCTATAGTGAGAGAGCTCGTCAAGAAAAATACTACCATCATAAAGGCGTTTGTTCTCACTAGTTCGATTCATTAGTTCGATCGTCGAACTAGTGAGAATTTTTTTCTCAATTGTTCGACCGTCACGTGATCAAATATATTTACCGCAATTTTTCTAAAAAATGCCCAACACCAATTTGTCCGCATGATAATTGCATTTGAGCATCAATATCGGCGTGTGAACGCGAGTTCTGCGAGTTTCTGAACGATGTTATAAAAAATATATTAATTAGGAGCTATGCGAGATAACTGTTTTTTTGTTTACTGTTTATCTGTTTATTTTGTTTTACATTTCCAATTTTATCTTTGACTAATGATCATTTATTAATTACACATAAAAGCATATTTTTTTATTAAAATAAATTCGACGGTCGAACAAATGAGAAAAAAAAATCTCAGTAGTTCGACGATCGAACCATGAGAAAAAAAAATCTCACTAGTTCGACGATCGAACTAATGAATCGAACTAGTGAGAACAAACGCCTAAAGGTACTATTTGGAACCGAACTGCAACTGCTGACTACACATGCAGCGACTGCTTGCGAGGCATGAGCCGCTGCACGTGCTGTCGTCAGTTGCAGTTGGCAGCTCAGTTCCAAATAGTACCTTAACTTTTCCTACCGCCTAGTATTGGCACTCTCTCAAAACAGTGAAGGAAAACATCGTGAGGAAACCGGCATGTCCTCGAAAAAATTCGAAGACATCTACCAACCCGCACTGGGCCCGCGTGGTGGATTACGGCCCACTACCTCTCACAGAGAGGAGGCCTGTGTCCCAGAAGTGGGAACATGGCTGATTATGCTGAAGTAGCATTACCGTGTACCGGTTTGAAGGCTATGGGTGCCAGTGGAGCAATTACAAGCACATGAGACATTTTAGCTTTGTCTCTAAGATGGCAACGCACTTACAATGCTTCTAGTATTTCAGATGTCCACAGCCAGTGGTGACCATCGGACACCTGCTCTGCCGTCATAAAGAAAAAGCGCACAATCAACATTTTTTTCCAAAATTGAGAAAAAAAAACTATCACTATGCGCCTTTTTTTCTGATTCCAAATATGTATATAATTCAATTTAGGAAAAAAATGTTACTTGTGCCCTTTTTAGGGTAAACGGGACCCTATTACTAAGACTTCGCTGTCTGTCCGTCTGTCCGTCTGTCCGTCCGTCTGTCTGTCTGTCACCAGGCTGTATCTCAAGAACCGCGATAGCTAGACAGTTGAAATTTTCACAGATGATGTATTTCTGTTGCCGCTATAACAACAAATACTAAAAACAAAATAAAATAAATATTTAAGGAGGGCTCCCATACAACAAACGCGATTTTTTGCTCTTTTTTGCTCGATATCAAAAATGGCAACAGGTAGGCACTTGAAATATTCACAAAATACTCAATTGTATTTTAACTTTAATAATAAATAATAAAATTAAAATAAAATAAATATTTAAGGGGGGCTACCATACAACAAACATATTTTTTTCGGCGTTTTTGCCTTGTGGTACGGAACCCTTCGTGTGCGAGTCCGACTCGCACTTGGCCAGTTTTTTCTTTATCACGGCAGTGCTAGTTTGCCAACTAATATAGAAAAGTAAGCCCTTTTTTTGTTTCCAGGTCCCGGTTCCACAAAACCGGCAGTTATACCCAAGAGCCAGTTGAAATACCTGTCGTTTGTGGTGCAGGGCAACGGAAGAACCAGGCAGAAGTATTCCTATTGGAACGCTAGGAACATTGCTAAAGATCCTAGGATTAATTTTAAGAGGTGAGTATTCTGAATGAGAAACTTAAGAGCTAACTGGAACCCCCTAATATTTTTAGGATCCCTGTTCCATCTATCATTGAACATTAATCATCTCTACTAGATATTATTTAGAGTATGTCGAGACAAACTATTTGGTTAGGTAGATTAGTAGTCTCAGTATGATGGCGTAAAATCCTTAATAGCTGTTCACAGCTTATGTGACAGAACATAAACCCTTTAAAAGAGTAGCGGTGGAGTTTCTTGCCCTTACTTTTTGGAAGGGTAATTCTATTTTTTGTAAATTTCATTCAAAAGTTTCTTACCTCTTCTTACTTCGAAACCTTAATGAAACCCTCATAAAAATTAACTATGTTTTGTTGGGACTCTTGACATTTTCAAATGTAAAATAGGTGATTTATAAACAGGTCCAGTTGAAAACCAGCGTCAGGCACTAGTTGTCTGGCTTTTTTGCTGATCTGGGCCTTTTTGGCGCAGCCGTGAGACACACTTTCCTGCTTATTTCTTACAAGTGTCTTTTAGTCTGTTCTAAATAAATGTATTTTCTTTCATCTTTTCCCTTTCCGATAAAATAAAGATGGTTCTAAGGGTTAGAACGTAAAATAAATTGTACCTACTCTTTCTAGGCGGACGTTGCTGGTTGCCATCGGTTACCTGGACAGCCCCAATCTGCCAATATCAGCGATGTTTGCCAATGAGTACGAAGACCGAGGGTACAACGTCATCTTGGTCGATAACCAGAGATTCGCTACTGTACATTATCATTTGTAAGTTCCAATTAAAGCATGTTCTGAAATCCACGATTTTATCTTTTAGAGTATTGTCTGCAAGCAGACTAAAGAGTCCCATATTATGGGACTAACGGAAAAACACTTAAAAATACCTTAATTTACACTTGCATACCAAAGGACCACTTTCCTGTAAAAATATTCTGGTCTTTTCTTTCCGCAGGCATTCCAAAATTTGAAGAAAAATGTTGGTAGTCTCTATGTGCAGCCGCCAACACATTAAGCTACTACAATCTGTCTAATTTCTTTAATGGATTTTCAACTTTATCGCTACAGCATAAGATTCAAGGTTAATTGGGAAAATTTGACAGTTTTGGGTAGCTTTATGTGCTGGCGTCTGTACCTACATAATCATTTTTTATTACTATAATCTTTCTTTAGGTATATTTGCTTCAACAATGTTGTTAGCGATTTAAGAGCGATTATACCGTACGGCATTTCATACAAACTTTCAAGCCCTTATTTTCCGAAATTAATGAACCGATTTTAATGAAACTTCATATGCATAAGCAGGATACACAGGTCTAAAAAGTTAGTAGAGAACATTATTTAAAAATAGTGATACAGCCAAATTAGACCGATTTTCCATAGAAGCAGAGATTTCGAAAATGTTCTCTACTAACTTTTTAGACTTTGTATCCTGCTTACGTGTATGAAGTTTCATTAAAATTGGTTCATTCATTTCGAAAAATAAGGGCTTGAAAGTTTGTATGAAATGCCGTACGGCGTAAACGCTCTTAAAGCAGTGTTATCACTATTATTTGGTATTATTAATTTCAGGGCAACCCGGCTCATGCGTCCAGTAGGCAAGCACGTCGCGGAAATTCTGGTCCAGCTCACACAATACGGCCTGGACCCATCCAAACTAGAACTCCTAGGTTTCAGTCTAGGCTGCCACACAGCCAGCTTCATAGCCAAGCACTTCCACACCATGACCGGCCGAAATATATCCACCATATCTGCATTAGAACCTTCAGGACCATGTTTCAGAAACTTGGGACCAAAAGACCGACTCGCTGCTTCTGACGCAGACTTCGTCCAAGTAATTCATACGAATATTGATGGCTATGGCATGGCTACTCCTATGGGTCATGTGGATATCTACGTGAATGGAGGAGAGTACCAGCCTTCAGATATCAACATTTACCCATGCACGACCACCTGCAGTCACTTCAGGGTCTTACCGTTATGGGTGTCAGCGTTGAAGAATCCTAGAAAATTTATCAGCATGAAATGTAAGGATATTCAGGAGGCGAGGGACTCTGGGTGTTACAGCAATGTTCCCATGGAAACTCTTGTTATGGGGTTGGGTATAGATAGAAGAAAAAGGGGTATTTACTATTTGGCCACGACAATGGAGTATCCGTTCTATTTGGGGGCCAAAGGGTTGAAGGAGGAGAATGTCTATTGGAAGAGGTTGACTGATGTTAATAGTGGAGATGACACAGAAATATATACGTAATCAAGAATTGTACAAAATTGTATTTTTACTTGTGACAGCTGCATTTTCTTACACACTCCTGCGGGGTGATAACGTGACACACTAAGGGGCCGTCTCCACGAGCGAGAGAATCGCGGCGATTGTCTCGCCGCGCCATCAAATTTTCGCCGCGATGATATCGCCGTGTGGAGACACGTTCTAAGAGAGTGTATAGAAATACGTGGCAAGACGATAAAATCGCCGCGATTCTCTCGCTCGTGGAGACGGCCCCTTACAGTAGCAATGGCATTCATTTTGACAGTTCTACAACATTAATTGCGTTACTTACGTTGCTGAGCAGACAAAGGAGGATGCAAATTTAGGTCCGACCCTCAAAGATTTTCACTCATCCACGGACCAAACGCGGCAAGCGTAGCTTAACCTGATCGATCGACCAAGACCCGACGTCGACATAGGTACTAATCATCATCTGCCTAGCCTTTTCCCAACTATGTTGGGGTCAGTATCCAGTCTAGCCGGATGCAGCTGAATACCAGTATTTTACATGGAGCGACTGCCTATCTGACCTCCACAATCCAGGCATACGACAACGACATAACGACATAGGTACTAAATAATACTAGTAAAAAGTACATTGTAAGGAAAAAACATTATTTTTGGCTGTTGTTAAACTAACATGTTTAATAATGCATAACTCTGAACGGACTAAGATTTGGAACTTGCCATGGTAACTTTTGTTCAGCTCAAAAATACCTATCCAATGATGAACTACACGTAGCAATTGAAGGGTGCGACCATAGTTCATACAAATCCTGGCAGCGTCCTTTTTCGAACATTATGAAGCAATGGATTGGCAATATCCTTCAAAATGATTCATATTGTGATTGATCGTGTGTTACTCAATTAGGGTGTGTTGCTGTTTTCTCTTACGCCTCGTGTTGGCATGGCATTGACTATTATGAGGTCAGCCTATGCCGTTCTGTTAAGTTTAACCAGCAGCCAGTTGACAGCAAGCAACTGGTTGCCCAGCAGAGAGCCGAAGTATTGTGTACTTTAGGTAGGTACTTGTGAAGCCTCTTCTAGTAGGACCAAAACATTGTTATTTCTAGGTATATCATAATTTTTAAAGATGTCAAAGTTCATGGATTGAAAGTTTGTCTTAACGATACAAAATCAATGTTTCTTTCTTTAAATCTAAAGAAACAGCTGTTGACTGTCGAAAATGACGCTATTTCAAGCAACCAAGCAACCATAAAAATATCTAGTGATCTAAATAAAACACGTTCTGTGCGTCAATGTGACAGTTCTCAGCTGTTATCATGTCACTCGTCACAGATGCCACATGTCGATTTCGATACTGTAACTGTTAGGTACCGCATTACACATTATCATGGGTACTTGTTAAAATAGCCCAGTATTGTGAAATGTTTTGTGGATTTCCTTCACCTTTTCATGTAACACTTAGGCGTGCGTGCTTGGAAGTACTCTAAGGCCTCATTTACGGAGACGCGGGGCGTCTCGCGTCGCGTGTGGCGTGGCGTCTCGCGGCGCGTCGGACGTTTTTTCTGTTTACGGTGGGGCGGCGCGTGAAGCGGCACGCATCATCGCACGCGTAAACACAAACTTATAGCAATATACGACCATGTTCACAGAGAAGCGAGACGGGAAGCGTGGCGGTGCCCGCCGCGGCGCCCGCGGCGAATCCTCTAGCGTGTAGCGAAGCACGCGGCGGGCATCGCGGCGGCGCACGCTCGCCTCGATCAAATCGACTAGTTTTATGTTGGCGTTGGTGTTGATTTTGATTGTTGTAGTTTTAGTTGTTGTTGTTGCGACGGTGACTACGTCTGTGTTGCGCGATTTCTAAATAAGACTGACAGAAGATTCCGCCTCGGACATAGCTTCATCGAGAATTGCCGCTGCGTGCGCTGCCGCGATAAACGCCGCGTGGGACGCGTCGGTGCCATCCGCGGGCTCGGCCGCAAAAAACGCCCGAATTCAAACAAACGCGTCTAAAATCGCTTCTCCGTAAACGCACTCATACAACGCCATATATTTGAATTCAGTGCGGGCCGCGCCGCTCAACGCAACGCGCGACGCCCCGCGTCTCCGTAAATGAGGCCTAACTACTAGGTACCTCTACTCGTTAGGTACTCAGGCTGCGATCTATAAAGGTTACTTTGCGCGAACTTTGGCTAAAGCTAGAGCTAGTACTAATGTTAGTGTCTGCAGTAATTCTAACTCTCTCTCTCCACCAGTTTGTCGCAGCGACAAGTTATAAAAAAAAACTCGCTCAACGACACTCGCTTACCGGGCCCCAGACTCGCTGAGAGACTCGCTTGGTGCATACGCATACCAGCAAGTGACTGGGCAGTCATTCTACTCGTCACACTCACGCACTCGCACATAGCCCAGCGGGAAAACTATCCGAACTACACACTCGCTGCTCCTTACATGTCATCTCGTTTCTAGTTGCCAGTTCTACTCGCTTTTCACTATACCTACGGTGGGACAGCTGCCATAACATCATGCCCTTGGGCCCCTTGGTTGCAGGTACCATACTCGACTCCGACCAATGTGCCTCTTCAATGCTATCCCCAGAGTAATAATTGATGTTACCTACACTTTCGTTCGGCGGTTACCTACCTACCTAAGTACTATGTGTCATTACCAGTGATCGGAATAGGTAGAGCTATTTAGGTTCATTGACCGCAAACATTGATGTTAATTAATATGGATATTCCACGGGATTCCGACTGATACTACGGGATTTTATTGAAATAAGTGAAATGTTTTGTTTAAATAAGTGAATTATTGTTGAAGCGTATTGATTATTTTAATTAAGATTTTATTGTAAGTAAATACAAATTGATCTATTTGATAATGTTTTGATTTTCTGAGGAACAAATAATTTGTATGGTAAGTAATATGTTTTTGTACAACTTCAGAATAAAAATGTTTAAATCGACGGCGAAGTGCCAATAGGTACCTCCTAACTGACAAAGTCAAAAATTTACACAAACTGAAAAAAAACGTTCAAAAATAAACACTTTGCGTTGGTTTAGTTGGGAGGTACGTATTCCAACATTTTAATTGAACGCCGTTGCAACTAAAAATACACTTAGGCGATTTCAATAAAACGCAAATAAAATTTTTAAATTCAAAACAATAAAAAAAGTGAATTTCTCAAGGAATGTCAGTTAGGAGGTATAATGCACTTCGCCGTCGAAATGATTGTTGATTTTTGAATAAGAAATTGTTACGTAAAAAAATATATATGTGGTTTAATGAATCAAGTTTATCTATTTATTATACTATCCTTAATCCCGTCCTTCTTATGTTTAGCCGTCAGAAAGGAAGTGTAATCTTTCACTAGTCCCGAAGGCGAGAATAGTTTTTTTACGATTTTACTACTTAAAATCCAAATCTCGGGACTCGAGGAATATCCATATTATTCTAACCTATGGCAAGTACATAAAACAGCTGTACCTATTCCGATCTATGGTCATTACACTAACCCCCTTACTAATTAACGTTGTATAGCGTCTGTATAGTTACACAACGGTTTGTCTTCTTCTTTCGAAAGTCAAATTACTGATTACTGAAAGAGAGAAACCAGTGAAGAGAAGAGAAATCTCCTAAATTAGAAACTCCGTGTGCCAACCGGACATCTTTGGTCAAAAATTGTCATTGCCAGCGCCTTTATGTCGTAGCAGTAAGGATGATTTTCATAGTGATTGTGTTAACACAGATATAAGAAATAACTGTTTTTTTTATATTTCTATGGTTACCTGATGTGCTGTTGACTGTACCTACTGTACCTAAAGCTTAAAAAAAGTATTTCTTAAAAAAAAATAAGAATGCTTCTCGTTATCTACTTCTGTAGGAGAGAGGGGTTACAAAAAGTACTTTACATCTCTCTAGAAGACTACGTTTGCTTCGTACGCCCTACGGGCCTACGCCATTACGATTAGGTATCGTAATGGCGTAGGTAGGCCTGTATGACGTAGCGAATTTAGCGTACCCCGTGACTCTGCGTAGTCGTAGATGCTCTGCTAAGATTGTAGTGCATATTAATAGGATGTAAAATAATTATTATTTATTGTAAAAACCAGTACCTACATTATAATACCACCTCCTTTATATTTTAATGTAGTTTTTGTAAGTATCTTATAAATAAAAATACAAAAAAGTATTATCTACTTAAGTAGCTATTTACTAAGTAAATATTGTTTAAGTAATAAATTATTTATAAAAGAAGTACTTACCTAAATAAATATTTTTGAACATTTAATTCTGAAGTTTTTTTTTTATTAATTGTTGCTTCACCTGATATTGGCAACTGTATAAGCACATAACTGTTACCTACTGTTAATTGATATCTTGTACACAGAAGCTGTTGGTATACCTTTTTTAAATAAATAAATTAATTAATTAATTTGACAATAAAAACTTTCTTCCTTCGGACAAGTACCTAAAATTTTGTGCAAACCGGGTCCGGTGGTGCACCTTGGGAGAGGCCCGTGTCCAGCGGTGAACTAGACTACTGGATACTAATACGTACCTAACTATTATAATCAGCCTATAATGTTCCCACTGCTCATGGGACACACCTCCTCTGTGAGAAGAAGTAGGCCGTTATCCACCACGCGGGTCCAGTACGGGTTGATAGATATATGTCACATATGTCCGAAGTTTTGGTTCTAGGTCATGCCGATTTCCTCACGATGTTTTCCTTCGCCGTTTTGAGAGCAGAGGTGATGAAATTATTTACACAAACTAAAGCGCCCGTCTAGGTTCGAACCTACGACCGCGCCCCGACCTACAACTCGTAAGTCGCGGCCGGTACCACTGCTCCATTATAGGCTCCTTCAAACAGGCGCGACTCGCGATAAAATCGCGCGCGACACAAAGGCACCGCAAGTCGCGCAACGAGCGGTGCCTTTGTGTCGCACACGATTCGCGTCGCGCGTCTCGCCTGTTTGCAGGAGCCTTAGTGGAAACCCTAGGCATAATAGGTAGGTGATTGTGATTCAAAGAGTACTTACCTAATACAATTAAAACAATAAAATTCATAAAGCTATAAAATGATTACCTACCCAGCCAGCCTTCCGTCAAAATGCCGTCATAGCACTATACTTAAATCTAATCACATATTAAGGTGGCTACCTAATTTAGGCCCTTCCCAGGCCTTGACAGCGGCCCTACCTTCGTTCTATAACAACTTACTAACGATGACACAACATTTAAGACTAAAATAAATATCTTTAAAGCCAACGTTACATTTGAAAATAGACAATTTTGTCACAACGTGGAGCTGATATTGTCAAGATGAAAATCTTAACCATTCTGCTAATGAGCTTATCTCCAATTTCGTGACATACCTCAGCTTTCAACACACAAGTTATGTCACGATTTTTAAGATAAACTACATCAACAATGCTGTTTACATTGTAAATAATTTGAAACAAAATAAGCAGTCATGAGACGTTCTAACATTTTTCCGAGACAGTTTATGAAAACTGAAGTTAGAACTGTAATTTACGATTTTAGTATTGCAGTAGTAAATTACTATGTATAAACTAAGTATGGAATATTAGCAGTACACTTCGTCATTGCAAAATATAAAATTACATGGTATTAAAATATTGTTGCTGTGTGATTTGTGAACGCAACTTTGTCATGAAAATTACAATTTACGAACGCAACTTCAATAATATGGGGGAGAAATAATGTTGCTATCATATAAAATTTCCCTTTTACGAAGAAGTAAATATTTTGTAGGAAAAACTAAAATAAGGTTCTCAGATCCAATTCAAAATTTAAATATAATGAAGTCATAATTTTGTTACAAACATTGCTTTATTTTTATTTAAACTAGTTTACTATTATTAAAAAAAACGCTATTCAAATAACATGAAGTAGACTATGCAATTTTCCTCAGTTATCAACGTCAGAGAAAACAAAAAAAAAATAGAGAAAATGCCATTTTGATTGAAGAAATAGTTAAGTGCAAATAATAGGAAGTTTAATTTCACTATTTCAAATATTTTAATTCATAACATAACATCAACTTCCTGGATGAATTTGGGGGAGGCCTTTGCCCAGTAGTGGGATAGCCAGGACAGGCTAGCAAAACGAAAAAATTAACATCTAAACTTGAGGTTTAAATAATTTGCCAGGTGGTAAATTTTAAAATAGTTTCTGGTAACACCAGTAGAGCTAACGTCAAATTGCCGCAATGACGCAAGCAGTTGACATGAAAGAAGGGGAAAAATCCTTGACGATCTTTTCTTCAATCTTTCAAAATGGTGTTTCATACTAACGAGTTTCTTTCTAAATTATATCAATTATTACTTAAATGAACTGCAAATTGTACGTGTAAGAAGTGAACACCATTAATTACTGTAAATAAAAATTGTTTGTGATAATTCATATTAGCGAATATTGTGCGTGAAAAAAAAATCTGATCGGCGATATCCAAAATCAATTACCTCTGTGATGTTTGTGTTCTGACTGTTATTTAGAGTGTATTACGTAAGTATATTGCATATCTTTGTTATTAAACACGTTTGTTGCGGGCTGAGAGTGCCAAGTTTTACGTATGTGCCAGTGATATATTTTTTAAATAGATTAAATTTTGTCGCGGAAGACACCCCTTTTTCCTTGCAATTTTGGCGGCAGTAATGTTTGTTATGAAGGTAATTACGGTATATTAGTGTCTGCAGTGTAATAAAACCTGTTTGTTGGCCTCGTCGAAGGCTAGCCTGCTTTGTACTTAGTAACGAGTATTGAGTAAGAAGAAGCCGTATTTTTTCCTGCCGCGGTTTGTCTTGGCACTGAGAACATTTTTGTTATAGTAACGTAATTAATGAGAGTTTATTCATAGAATGGTTAAGTGTCACAGGTCATCGATTTGTTCTATAATATGTTTTCTAAGACAACACACTGACCGTTTTTTGAACCTATCGTATTTTTTAGATAGGCAGGATCATGTTTTTTATTTGATTAAAATAAACTTTTAATAAATCAAAACAGAATCTATTAAGACATGGTTGGAAAATTGCCAGAAATATAAATTATATTCAGAGATATTAGTCGCTATTAAATCATCAAAGTGGTTTTATAAATAAATTAACTGGTAATGATTTGAAATGCTTAAGAACATTCTAAGATTGGTAACAATTTTCTTTGTTTGTTAGCCAAAAATATTTACCCTATGACTACTTCTAGATAAATATTAAATCACCGCTTAATTGTGTGGCTCAGAAGAAATCGGTCTGTGGGTCGGAGCGGATTTAAGAAATCTAATCTAACTCGCCTGTATTGTCCAACTGCAGGGCAAAGGCATCCCTCTCCCTTTTACCCACAATTCTGCCTTTTGCTAATGCCAGCCAAACCAGTCACAAGTGCACCAATATGCCTTGATTTTTTATTTGGTCACAAGCTCAGACCAAATAAAAAATCAAGACATAGCACTGCGAACAATACAGACACACTCACGCACACACACGTTTACAATCAAAGTACACCTCACTATGTGCACACATGTTTAAAAAAACGGCCTCACTTTACTATTGACAGCCCTGTCTTGGTTTTTTTGGTCTGAGGTCACAAGAAATAGTGATAGAATTAAATTTTGGTTAAAATTTATGTTTAATTGAAAAAAATAATTAAATAATACCTAAGAGGATTTTTAAATAAATTAATGCAAACCCTCACAAGTACTATGGTTCTGTTATTACTTCTTCTGAGCTACACAATTATTAGATAAATAGAAATATAGAATACTCTTTATTATGCTCACCATAAAAATTACAGATTTTATATCTGTAATTTTTATGGTGAGCATAGATTCTTAGAAATATTACAAGAAGTGCCACAATGGGTGGTCTTAATATTATTTAATTATATAGAAGCAGTTCAACCCCAACATAGTTTGGGAAAAGGCTAGGTAGTTTGATTTATTATTTCTTTTGAGCTACACTATTTTCGTAGCCGGTCCACACATCTGCTTACCTCATTTCTCAAACAACAATTCCTTCAGTCAGTATTGCCCTCAAAATTCTGTCATCACAATGCCAGGATTTTTAATGAGCTCATGATCTCTAAATTACTGTTATTTATATTTTGCAATAACTATTTTATAGGAAACAGTGCCACTGTGTACTGGTTGTTAAACCTATAGCATATTATTATTAATTATGAAAATGTCTCATAGAAAATGTGTTGACAGTAATTAAAAACCGAATGCTTATATCATTGTAATTCACAGTCAAACCACTTAAAATTCTAGTCAACGTAGTTTTACAACAGATGTATCCGTAATGAGGAAGTTTATGTATGCTTCTTAATCTCGGTATTAATTGAAGGTCATTCAAACCTATAGCAAAGAATTGGACCTTGGACACTAGGTATTAAATAAAACACCTCATAAATGTTTTAATAACATAACATCAAACCGGTATTCTTAGAAGGGTTTGACCTACCTATAATACCTAAAACAGCCACATTTCGCCTGTTACATTCCAGTCTCATGTAAAAGGGGACTGTCATACTGAACTTCGAAGTTCAAAATACCGATGTACTGTATTCATAAAATTTAAAATTATGAATTACGTGAGTTAGAAGGTACGCTATAACGAATTACTTGATTTAGAATGTTCATGATCGCGATGTACGGAACTTCGAAAGTTTGTTATGACGAATTAATTCATTGAGAATGTTCATCATCGCGATGTACGGAACTTCGGAAGCTTGCCATGACGAATTACTCAATTTCGAATGATCATTTTTCAATTTCGTAATTAGACACTATTTTTTTTGTTAGTAATTGATGTGTATTAATAATATGCATAACGAAATTGAATAATGCATTCGAAAAATAAATACTTACGAAATTATAAATTGCTATTGTGCATAAATGCAGTGCCTACATTTTGGTTCTCGATAATGATCATTCGAAATTGAGTAATTCGTCATAGCAAACTTTCGAAGTTCCGTACATCGCGATGATGAACATTCTCAATGAAGTAATTCGTCAATGAAGTAATTCGTTAGTATGTAAGATAAAATTTACACACGGGACACCTAACACTCCCACAGGTTAAAACATTAAAACTTATATTGTCTCATTCAGTGTCCTTCAACTGAATTAAAAAATTAGGATAACAGCTGTTAGTATTGTTTATTAAATAGCTGAAAAGAAAAAATCTCTTAGCAAATTAACTTAGTTTTTTAAACCACTAGCAAACAATCAGTTCATAGTTTTGTTTGTTTCTCACATAATTATGAGCCAAGCGTAATCCTGTCTATTTTGAATGATGACTGCTGCCATTAAAACCTACTTGGTGGCTGAATATGCAAAACAACACAGCTAGAATGATACAACTCATTCATGGTGATGTCTTAACGCTCATCTGACCGATTTTTACTTATTGCACTGTACCAAATAAACATATTAAACAAATCAAATATCACATGAATAATAAATAAATAAATAAATATTAATATAGTATTTATCAACCTTGCATCTACAGAGCGTTAGATTAAACGAGGGACATACTTTGAGGGGAGTTAGTACTCATGAAAATTAACAACACAGGCCTCCTCTCTGTGAGAGGGAGTGGGCTGTAATCTACCACGCGGGCCCAGTGCGGGTTGGCATATGTCACATGTCTTAGAATGTTTTGGTTAGAGGACATGCCGATTTCTTCACGATGTTTTCCGTCACCCTACCACGTAAAGCGCCTGTCTGGGTAACGAACCTACATCAGTAAAAACTGCTACAATAATTTAATATCAAATTCAAATTGTTTTCTTATCTATAGTTGCGTGAACTTGCGTGCCGCAGTTTCACCCGCATAAGTATCGATCCCGTGGGAATATCCGGATAAAATGTCCAAATCCAGGTCGTGGTTTACCCATGTGCCAAATTTCATCCAAAACCGTTTTAGAGTGAACGCGTAACAAACAAGCATACAAAAAATCAAATCTATTCTCTATAAAGTTTAGATAATCGATTGTGCAAGAACAGATTGAACTGTGACCCCCAAATTTGGCATTTGCCTATTGCCTTTACCTAGTTCGGGGGTTAATGATGAGCCATATTTTATGAGCAGCATCCTTATTGCGTAACGCACTATCATCTCAATCTAAATCATTTTGAAGGCATTCTCAATTCTATAACAGTCGCTCATAAGGTCTTCCTAAATGAAATCTGCCGCACGATTACAGGCTGCCTGCAATCGACCCCGATCAGCGCACTATAACCCACTGCTGGCATAGCTCCACCACAAGTCCGAAGAGAAGTTGCATGCGCAGTGGAGAAATTCAAACAGGAATCTGATACCAGACACCAACTATCTGGCGCACAGCTACCAACGCAACAGCTAATAAAAAGCAGACACAGCTTCTTTAAATCAACAGCGTCTCTGTCCGGAAACCCGGCCGACGCCCGTTGCAAACTGTAGCAGGGTTCTCTTGCCCCTCCTACTCACTACCTACCAAAGGAGCATCGCCCTGCAGGGTGTTGTAACCTTCCGTGGCCCACTTGAAAGTCTCTGAACAGTCTCCGGACACAAGTGGGAAGATGTTAGTCCGAAATGGTAAAGTGGGGCTACCTTGACGGAACGGCAGAAGGTTGTGATTGGGAGCTATGTCACAAACCATGCTCCACCTCCTATCCTGCCCTCTGTGTCCCAAAACATGCAGTCAAAGGGACCTCTGCGCTGCCACCGACAACACCGTGGAAGTGGCAAAGTTTTGGGAAAACGACAGTCGTGGCAGCGACACGAATAAGAAGAAGATTAGGTCTTACAAAGTCACATCCTTCAACGGATTCCCAAAGAAATTGAAGCTTATAACATGTTCCATTACAAACCATTGTGTAAAGCACTCAGGCTACTATTATTCCTAACAACGACCAACACTTGACTACACTATTGCTCAATCGCGAAACGAATACATAAAAGCATAAAAGTGTCCAATAACAATTTAAATAACTACACAAAGAAATCAATTTGAATAACTTTGTTAGCTCCCTGCTGTATACTTTAGGTTTTGTTATCTTTTACGATGGCTCTCCAAGCATAGCCCTCTCCATTGCCCTTTGGATGACTTTCAGCCTTCTAATAAAGCTTCAAGCAGCATTCTTCTCGTTGGATGCGAGAAGTACAAAACCGGTCAAAACCGGTACAAAACCGGTTGAGGGACGCCTATGTCCAGCAGTGGACGTCTTTCGGCTGAAATGATTTATGGCTCTCCGGTGACTAGGTACTTATTTTTTATTAAGCCCAGGTTTGTCGTGTCGTGTATATCCAATACATTGCAACTCGAGTTACAGTGTTTTGCCTTAATAGCGCTCATTTGATTTTTTCGAGGCAGTTACATAGCCCCGATTATTACTTTTTCCATTTATAGTATGTAGGAGGTACTAGTATTTGTTATAAATATATTTCCCAAAACGAACCAAAGACCAAAAAAAGTTTTAAAAGCCCTTTTCTCGAAATAGGTATCTTCTGAGATACAGTGTTTCGGATTTACACGGCAGAGATTCGCATCGCTGCGATATTCCCGCGGCGACTTTTTTTCGCGCACTGCATTTTCATCGCACTATTTAGCGCCGAAAATTGATAATACAACGGTGTGTTTTTTGACGCTGTGTAGCCTGTGTAATGCGCTCCGTTGGATTCTCAACGCTCGGCTCAACACCTCGGTGTTGATCCAGCGCGCAATAAAATCCCACCACAATATTTTTACGTCCGTACGACCGTGGGCTAACTTGCCGGCTTCCAGTCGAGGTATCAACCTTGCTGAATGGATAATCTTTTCACCTCGCTATGATCCGCTAACGTAGCTTGTGTGTTACGAGCGAATATAGAAGAATACTCATTCAATATTTACAAATACCTCATAGCCGCTGGGAAATTGCGTAACACATATCAGTAGCAATGGGTTTCATTTTGATAGTTCAACGACATTCATTGCGTTAATAACGTTGTTTAACAGGCAACTTTTTTGAACTTGACAATGAAGCAGTGGATTAGCAGGAGGGAGGGGCCCGTGGCTAAATAATAACAGTCGCACAGGTCGATAGATCAGGTTTAACTACGCTTGCCGTAGTTGGCAACCCCTCCGTGCCTCGGAAAGCGCGTTAAGCCGTTGGTCCCGGCTGTCATTCGTGGATCTTTGACAGTCAGTCAGTTACGGGTAGTAGAAGCCCGAAAGTCTGACAACCAGTCTTATCAAGGGGTATCGTATTACCCAGTAATTGGGTTGTGGAGATCAGATAGGCAGTCGCTCCATGTAAAATACTGGTATTCAGCTGCATCCGGTTCGACTGGAAGCCGACCCCAACATGGTTGGGAAAAGGCAGGCAGATGATGATGAAGCAGTGGATTAGCAATGTCCTTCAGAATGATTCACATTGTGATTGAAAGTGTGTTTATACGCAATTGGTGCTGGGCCCTAAATCTCTAAGACCACTTAACGATTCCTTACTTCGAAACCACGTCAATTCCTTAGTTAACCACACCAATTCCCTATAAAGACCTGACACCAAATTAAACGAAGCACAATGGAACAAACACACACACACCAGACGCGCACACACACCACTAACACATCACACATATACACACACATCACACAAATATCACACATACACACGTACCATACCATACCATACCTCAAATCACCTCTCTAGTCGCCACTCTGCAATTCGTACTCCGAGCCCCAAGATACAGACTATAACTGTCTAGTTTGGGGCTCACTAGTTAATACTATATTGTAACCTAGCTATAGGTAATATTTGAAGCTACTCATGTCGTCTTAACTTGCTGTTAACCACCTGCTTACTGTATTACCTGGACAATAAATATTTTCTATTCTAATTCCACGTTCATTTCGCGCGGTTTCATTCATTGTGTCATAGAGAATACGGGCCCTGCGGGATAATTGCGTAACAAACTAATCCTCGGTTCCAATAAACAAAAACGAATCGTTTTGCTTACCAATGGTATCATTTTTTATTGCCAAACTGGACATTATATGTATTGTATAAGCTAATTTTACCTGTGATAGCTGCTTCCATAAGGGGGTCTACTATGCAAAGCTATGGGTTATTTGCTTTATTATTGATAGAGATACAAGAATCTTAATTTTAACCGATAACGGTCAGTAAATTATAGGAATCAGCCATAACAGTATAAGAAGTTCGTTTTGACAGTTCATTCATTGCGTTATTTACGTTGTTCCGTACCCAAAGGGTAAAAACGGAACCCTATTACTAAGACTTCGCTGTCTGTCCGTCTGGCCGTCTGTCCGTCTGACCGTCTGTCTGTCACCAGGCTGTATCTCAAGAACCGCGATAGCTAGACAGTTGAAATTTTCACAAATTATGTATTTCTATTGCCGCTATAACAACAAATACTAAAAACAAAATAAATTAAATATTTAAGGGGCCCTCCCATACAACAAACGCGATTTTTTTGCCCTTTTTCGCTCGATATCAAAAATGGCAACTTGAAATATGCACAAAATACTCAGTTGTATTTTAACTTTAATAATAAATAATAAAATTAAAATAAAATAAATATTTAAGGGGGGCTCCCATACAACAAACATGTTTTTTTTTGGCGTTTTTGCCTTGTGGTACGGAACCCTTCGTGTGCGAGTCCGGCTCGCACTTGGCCAGTTTTTTCGAACTTATGAAGCAAGCGATTAGCAATATAATGATTCAGATCCAGATTCTGATAGATAGTGTGTTATGCATTTGGGGTGCTGATTCGATTTAAAATAGGACGCACTTAGTAGTCCAATATCCCGTTTTTTGGTCAAGATGTTCAATTGTTCAATATCGGTTAACAACGCGTTGTTCAAAGCGCCAATGAATTTACATTTCGTTGGTCAAACAATGAATTGAAAAAGCCTTTTGCCTTTTTATGTGGAGAAATCCTCTGTCTGGGGACAATGGAGGGTTATGTCGGAATCCAACAGACTGCTCCTTCCACTACCAAGAGTCGGGGGCCCGGGAGAATACGTTCTCGTACATTGGCTACTCCAGACTCTTGAAAGAAAAGTCTGACGGATAGGTAGGCTTAATTTTACGAGGCGAAAAAGTATTGCAAGAATCATGAAAGCCTTTGGCCTGTGCTTTGGCTAAGCGCGAACTGTGATGCGATTTTATTAATCGCATGTTCATGAGAAATAAATTCCTGACCGCTAATTTACAACATTATTTTTAGTATATAATATAATATATGCGAAACCCGAAACACGTGTCTAGTATTTTTATGTAAAGAATTTTATGTACAAAATTTCAAAACCGTAGTATCATGAAAAATCACAAAGTTATTTAAGCTTGTTAAGTTACCTGTTTGTCAGTACAAAAACATGCTCACCCGCGCCGCTCGCGCCGCGCCGTCATGCGCTCATTGATAATAGTACTAGGTACCTAACAGTTCGGCGCGGAGATTGGATAACCCTTAGGGTCAAATCACACCGAGATGGCAGCGAAGCGGCGAGCAGTTTCAGTGTCATATAATTTTAAACTTTATATTCATTACTATAATACATAGTATCACTTGAGAAACTTGAGTCGTCGGAGTGCTCGCGGCGCCGCGGGCGGCCGCGCGCCTTTTCAAGTTTCTCAAGCGATACTATGTGTTATAGTAATGACGATAAAGTTTAAAATTATATGACACTGAAACTGCTCGCCGCTTTGCTGCCATCTCGGTGTGATTTGACCCTTAGTGTCGCTCGGTGTCCAACTTTTAACATTTTTTAAATATTTTTGGGACAAAATATAACATGGGGTAAAAATTATTGGAATCGATTCAGTTACTTATTCTGAACAAACTACACACATCAAAAGTGTCTAAGGATCAAGCATTTTTATGCGGATTTCTTGAGATTGAGATGTGGCTTTGTAATAAATTTATGATTTTATAAATTTATATGGATCCTTTTTGGTGCATTTCATAATTTGAATCAGGAACTGTGAATCAAATTCGAGTAAAAGATGAAAATCAGCTGTCAATATTTTCCCTATAAAAACATACAACGCATTGAAGACATTATTAGTGCTACTGTTTCCCTACTACTGATTAAAACCAACGTTATTATGGAGCGGCGACGTCATTTAAGCCGGGAAGAAATGCTCAGAGCCGTGGGAATGATAGAAGCTGGTTCCCGGCAACGTACTGTGGCTTTAGCTCTGAATACAAGTCAGAGTGTTATCAGTCGACTTTGGACACGTTACCGAAGCACTGGTACCGTGGCTGTCCGATACATTCAAATCTTAACTCGAAGAGCTCCAACAATAACCGCCATGATGTTAGCCGTGAGGCTTCATCACTCTTCAGGGAACTTAATTAGCGACCAAACAGTCAGAAACCGCTTGCATGAAGTGAACCTTCATTCCCGAAGACCGCTACGGGTACCACCTATAGCAATGCACAATCGTAGGATTCGATATCAATGGGCTCTTGAACACAGAAATTGGGCAGAAGAACAATGGCGTTTCGTGTGCTTTTCTGATGAGTCTCGTTTTGGTATGAGACCGGATACAAGACGTATACGACACTGGAGAACCCCTGGACGCCAACAGCGATTAAAATCCTGCCAGGAAGTCCATCCTATATAGTGGTGGAACCATCATGGTATGGGCGGGTATTTGGATCGACGGAAGAACTGAGTTGATTTGGATCAGAGGCAACCTCAACGCTCAAATTTATGCTGAGACGATTGTATCAGACGTCATCGTTCCTCTACAAGTGCAAATCGGTCCCTTATTTCAGTTAATGCATGATAATGCACGACCGCACACCGCAAGAGTTGTAAGACAGACTCTCGCCGCAGCTAACATCAATGTCCTGCCCTGGCCTGCTCAGTCGCCAGACTTGAACCCGATTGAGCATGCATGGGATATGCTACAGAGAAGAGCTCTGCCGAATATGGAGGGTATCCAGTCGCAAGAAGACCTTTTTTTGTTGTTGCAACGAACATGGGCGGCCATTCCACAGCGTGATTTGGATGAACTCATTTTGAGTATGCCAAACCGATGTTCTTGTGTTGTTAGTGTTCGCGGTAGAAACACGGATTATTAATTGTTTAAGTTACCCAATAAAATTTTAAAGAAAACTGTTATTTCAGTCTTTTTTTCGAACTTTTGTGTTAGTGGTTCAAATGTCAAAAATCCCTTTATTAGGAAAATGGCAAATTTCTTTATTAATGCAAAGGTGACTTGGTTTATCGTTACTGTGACAAACGAAAACACTTTATTTGATGAATCCTTAAAGAAAATTTTAATTAATATCAATCAGGAGAAAAGTTATTGCAAAAATATATGTTGATCCCTAGACACTTTTGATGTGTGTATATTCAGTTTTCGCATATACTAAAAATAAAGTTGTATTTTTTCAAGCGATTATTTACCGTAGTGCGCGAACTCTAGTATATTGGTATTGTTCACGGATTAGTGATTATTTTCCGCAACGATTAAAGAACAATGCTCATGGATGTATGGAATCCCGTACCATGATGCATGCATGCATCAAAGTCAAACTTTGTTTTTTATAGATCACACTTATCATATTAACTCCTACAAAAGTTCTTTTTGTAAACAAAACCTGGGTTTCGGAGATTTAAAAAAAAACCAAATAACCTAAAAACTTTAAGTAGGTCATTTATTTTGTTTGACACGAACGGCCATTATTGCTCTAAAAACAGCCTATTCTATTCTGGTTATTTTTAATTAATGCAGAATCGACAAAGTAGGTATAATTTTTTACATGTTTTTTGTAAGACATCATAGCACTTTCAAAATTCAAGGTCATATCTTATCATATGAAACGGAACGTCATGTAAAGGGAATAAAACAATATCAACACTTTTTGACTTTAAATCAAATTCCCTGTTGAAAAATTAAATCTCCGATGCGTAATGTCGTAAAAAATTATGAAAATATTCATTATTTTCATAATTTTTGCTAAAACTAAACTTAAGTTCAGTACATCTTTTTCTTTCTATTTCATTAAGAAAAGAACAGAAGATAAATATTAGTTTAGTCGAAATAATTAAATCGAAATAATTTTATTTCACATAAAACCTACATGGCCACTTATGAAACGTCAGAAGCTAGGTGCACAGTTCCAATTGGTCGTTTCCTATGGAGAAGAGCCGGCAAGAAACTCCACGGTTACTCTTTTAACAATAATGTGCTTTTACGTTTTCAAATTACAATGTTAATAGGTGTGGGAAGACAGTATTGTCCTGTCATCAAGTACAACAGTTTCTTCAAAATCCGAGACTGTTGAAGGACATTTCTAATCCATTGCTTCATAGGTTTAATAAATTCGTCTGCTCAGTAACGTAAATAACGCAATGAACGTGGCTGAACTGTCAAAATGGAAGAAAATGCGATCAATTGTTATTTTATGTGTGTTACGCAAATACCCCCTGTTTCTCCCATTTTGCGAAACTAACCATTGGGACCCTGTTTTCCTGTATCTTGGTGAGCCCTTGTGGGAGACCTTCTTAAAAATTAGATTTTTTGTATGTTTGTTTGTTACGCTTTCACGCTAAAACGGCTGAACGGATTTGGATGAAATTTGGCATATAAGTAGACCATTACCCGGAGGAGGACTTAGGCTACTTTTCACCCAGGATCGCAGACGAAGTCGCAGGCAAAAGCTAGTATTTTATAAAAACGCAGTTACTTTCTGCCAAAATATGGTCGCGAGATCTTTTTAAAAAGCCAGATGATGATATCATAATATTATAAACCAGTCCAAAATGGAAAAAACCGGTGTAAAGTGCGAGTCGTACTCGCGCACCGAGGTTTCCGTACAAATTTGTAGGTGTTTATCACGAGTTTTTTTTTTTACTACAAATTTACAGTTTTCGGATTTTTCCCTTTACCTGTGCTACATGACCTTGCTTCTTGGTAAATTTCATGAATCTAGGTCAACGGGAAGTACCCTATAAATTTAGTTTCCCTTAAGAGTGTCGAAATATACGTTTTTTGCGACAAAAATGGCCGTATCTTTTTTTACGTTAACTTAGAAGTTTCATTTTTTTCACAGCTTCAAGGGACTGTAGACCTGAGTACATGGTATCAATTTCAACTCGATACCTCCACGCGCTCCCGAGATAAAGGGTCTTGACAGACAGACAGATGGACAACAAAGTGATCCTATAAGGGTTCCGTTTTTGGTACGGACATTTGAGGTACGGAACCCTAAAAAATATCGGAACTACGTTGTTCACATAATATTTATTAGTTATCAACATAGTAACCGGTTTCAACGGTTGCACGCCTTATTTAGAGCTAGTTTTTTCTACGACATTCGAGACATTGTATATTGATTTAATTCTATTGTTTACATCTGTAGATGGGCAATCCACCGGGTTTGAACCCGGTGCTTTTGATAAACACCCGATAAACACCCATAAAATTGGGTGTTTATCAAAGCACCGGGTTTAAACCCGGGTGGTTTGCCCTTCTATACTTGTGGATAATGTATTAACATCCACACGGGTCGAACACGCTTGCCGCGATGGGTCCGTGGATGGGTGACCAACCAAGACATACCAAGACCCCTTCGTGCCTCGCATTCGTGGATCTTTGACAGTATCATTTACCCAGTAACTAAGTTGTGGAGGTCAGATAGGCAGTTGCTCCATGTAAAATACTACCAGTATTTTACATGGAGCAGCTGCATCCGGTTTGACTGGAAGCCTCAACATTGTTGGGAAATGGCTAGGCAGATGATGATGGTATTTACACCTAAAAGAGGAATGATTGCTGTGTGGTCCATCCATCTCAGAATATACGTCATTACAGTCCTCATTTCGTCCTGCGGACGTTGTAAGTGGCGACGAAACGATCACTTTGTTTAAACTGAACGGCAGAATCTACTGCACCCAATTACCAATTCGCACTTGAAGGTAATTTTGATTTCCTGTTCTAAAGGTCAAGTTTCAAAGCACTTTGCGAGTTTAGGAGTATTTCTTCGTGAGAAGCAGTGTTGGCCCAATAGTAATGGCCATGACTTACGAGTTGTAGGTATACCTATTTTAGGGTTCCGTAGTTCTTACAAGGACCCCCTAATAGTAGGGCGTCCCGATGAAGTAGTGCTTGTTTATAAAGGGTAAAGACATGCATTGAAAAACACTATACATGTAACATAACGGGCTACTACGGAACCCTACACTGTGAGTGGGGCCCCGACTCGCACGTGGCCAGTTTTTTCTTTCTTTCATTGTTGGTAAAGATACGAGTCTTCATTTTAACCAATAATGAATCGGCCATAAGCAGTTTCTGGTATTCAACTGTCTTTATATACATAGTACAGTTCTTACAGCGACTCAGAACTTCTGTGTTGTTTGAGAACGCATGCGCTGCGCAAAGTGCCGTTTGACAGGATTTCCACCAATTATATTAAAGCTGCGCGTGCGGCCCAAATGGCGATCACAAGAACGGATGCAAATCTAAAAATTACACATTCCAAAAAGCAGGCAACCAATTTAATAATAAGATACTTCAACGATTTCAATAAAGCGTACAAATGCGTGATAAAAAACTTTTAAAACGACATTTTAAATAGTCGTCCTTGAAATATTTGGACAATCACTTAAGGGGAATGCTCCAACCAGCCCGCGAAATTCAAAATTTCTTGCGTTTTTAGGGTTCCGTACCCAAAGGGTAAAAACAGGACCCTATTACTAAGACTTCGCTGTCTGTCCGTCTGTCTGTCTGTCACCAGGCTGTATCTCAAGAACCGCGATAGCTAGACAGTTGAAATTTTCACACATGATGTATTTCTGTTGCCGCTATAACAACAAATACTAAAAACAAAATTAAATGAATATTTAAGGGAGGCTCCCATACAACAAACGTGTTTTTTTTCGGCGTTTTCGCCTTGTGGTATGCAACCCTTCGTGTGCGAGTCCGACTCGCACTTGGCCAGTTTTTGCAATTTGCAGGCCAGTGCTAGGTTGTATGTTGATTAAAATATTATTCGCGGCTGTAAGACGTATGTAGTTACAGAATTATAATCATCAAAATCACCAATACAACCCTCGCAACTTCATAAAGGTGTAAGAACAAAAAAAAACAGAATAAAAACTTTTTTACAAAAAAAACAACCGACTTCCAAAAACACTATAAATAAAGAGAAAAATAACTTTAATTTCGGAAGTCGGTGTCTTTGGATTTGTATTTTAGTTTTTGCCACCGACTTCCGAAATTAAAGTTATTTTTCTCTTTATTTATAGTGTTTTTGGAAGTCGGTTGTTTTTTTTTGTAAAAAAGTTTTTATTTTTCACTTTTTAGCGGGTCAGCCTAATGTCAACTGCTTATCACCTTTTACAAAATATTGCTTTTCCCGATGCATGGACGTTAATTGTTGAGGAGTTCTCCTAGTAAGAATCAGGAGAACTGGAGCTGATTGAGAAGTCACCATCAGCTCCACTTCACCATACGCATTGTAATGAGCATAAATTGCTTAGCAGCCATATTAAAGTAATCGAATCGCAACCCGTGAAATATTTGTCATTGAGTAGTGCCATTTGTGGTCTTCATCATCAGCTCCACTTTACCAAATCATAATTTCCGAGAGCAAATGCTCCAGTAACTTAAATTTTTCTTGCCTGAGTCAATAGACTTAGGAAAAATTTTGCTAAGGGCCAAGTTTATGTTACGCTTAGTCGTGTAAAGACGCTGTATGACATTGTATTATGCGACTTGGAACCTACCAAATTGCTAAATAGACCACATGACGAAAAGGCATTGCGTGAAATGCAACGATTGAGGCTTTTATAAATCATCATCAGCCAATTGCAGTTCACTGCTGGACGTAGACCTCCCGAAGTTTGCGCCAACGTTCGCGATCCTCCGCTTCTCTCATCTAGCCACTACCGGCAACCTTTGTTAGGATAATTATACAGAAGAAAAACTCGCAAAAGTATTTCACTTTAAGAAGTATTTATTAGTTTTTAGACTAGATGCTGATAATCCTGGCTGCAGCATCAGGCCAGACTTATGTCAACATTGCATTGAACTTAAAATTTAGTCCTGTTTAAAATGAGCCCAAACACGACTACGGTGCTGTAACTTCAAGGTTTGTACTTTTTCTGATGCTCGACTGGCTTCATCATCAGGTCTCTATGTACTTCGGAGTTCCTCATTAACAGTACGTTTATCCACACATCGAGCCCTTTTCAATGAGCCTAAACACGATATATCTGCTGTTAGTTGTCGAGGAGTTAGGTACTCTGCAGACTATCCTGACTGCAACATCAGGTCATAACTTGATGATCATGAGACCAAATGTGGCAAATGCTCTATCAAACATCAAAACAATTTACTAAAACAGTCCTTGCCTGTTCGAGTAACTTCTTACTGTTAAGGAGTTGAACCTTCCATCATCAGCCCAGCTACCTGATATGGTGACAACCGTACGCAAATACACAAGATACTTCATAAAATATGCGAAAAACAATAAGTGAGCCTATAAAATTTGAGGGTTGCTCTCGATTTCTCTAAGATCCCATCATCAGATCCTAACTTGGTGACAATGGGACCACCTCAGAACTATCTACTTTCGAACTAAAAAAGAATTTTGAAAATCCGTCGAAAATTGGCGGAGTAATCGATGAACAAACATACAAAAAAAAAAAATAAAAAAAAAAAACATACAAACATCCGAACATAGTACCTCCTCCTTTTTTTGAAGTCGGTAATAAAAAGTCATTCCTACAGCTTTATGAACTTAGAGCGTTTTATTGATGATTATAATTCTGTAACTACATATTATGTCTTACAGCCGTGAATAATATTTTAATCAACATACAACCTAGCACTGGCCTGCAAATTGCAGAAAACGTAAGAAAATTTGAATTTCGCGGGCTGGTTGGAGCATTCACCTTAACCACTGAGCATTAAATTCTAGTTATTTTAGGGAGTGTGTTGCCACTATAAAATATTACGTGCTCCAAAAGTTATTTAGTTAGCTCTGTGTGTAAATAATTGCCGGAAATGAATCATTATTTTGTTTAGGAACGATTTACTAACCTTTTGCAACTTGTATTTATGTTACTGATTGTTGTAACACGGCTGAAATTACGAGTACCTACATATTGTTGTTATCTATACAAATAAAAAATAACTGTTTTTTAATAAATGCATAATATGAAAGTATATACTTACAGCAGCGCTAGCATGGCCGTAGACATTTTATCCACGGGGAGAGGAGAAAATACTATTACCCTCTGTCAATTTTGTCCACCCTCCGAGCACGGCGACATGGGTGGATAAACTATTCACGGTGGACAAACCAGCAGGGCTAGCATGGCCGGAGACATTTTATCCACGGGGAGAGGAGAAAATACTATTCCCCTCTGTCAATTTTGTCCACCCTCCGAGCATGGCGACATGGGTGGATAAACTATTCACGGTGGCAGTAAGCACGAGACATTTTTATAGTACAATTAATTATATTTTCTCCAAGAGATATACTTGAACCCACCATCTAAAGACGAGGACAAATTTCTCCCTTTGTTATGTCAAAATATCTGTAATTTTTCTCTTCCACTAGTCGCCATGCTATAGACGGGGGGTGAGTATCCACGTCTAATGTCAAAAAGTGATATAATTCTCTTTCCCCCTGTTGCCGTGCTTTGGCAGGTGGATAAAATAATTTTATCCCTTGTCAGTGGAAATAACCGGTGGAGAAAAGTTTTATCCCCAGCCCATGCTAGCCCTGCAGGGTGAATTTTTCAAGTGGGCGTGAATGGGCCAAATCCAAAACTATGAGGAATAGCGAAAAGTACTCAAAGGAGTCGCGGGCTCGATTCTGATGAAAACTAAAACTGCATCATTGGATTTTTGAAAAATCAATATTTCTAACCAGGAATCGAACCCGTTGATTTTTGTTAAAAACACACTGTATTATTACACCACTCGATAGTGTATCAAATAAGGATCAAATTCTGGGAAGTAATGACATACGGCAAACTTAAGAAAACAATGTTTATTATTAATTTTGTCTGTCTGTCTATTTGCTCCGGCTAATCTCCTAAAGGGCGGAACCGATTTTGACCGGACTTAGAGACTTCACTGGCAGATAGCTGATGTTATTAGAAGTAACTTAGACTACTTTTGGCCCAGTAACATAATCCCGTGGGATAATTTCCGACATCCACGCGAGCGAAGCCACGGCCAGAAGCTAGTTTTTAGGGTTCCGTTGCCAAATGGCAAAAAACGGAACCCTTATAGATTCGTCATGTCTGTCTGCCTGTCTGTCTGTCTGACTGTCTGTCTGTCTGTCTGTCTGTCTGTCTGTCCGTCTGTCTGTCTGTCCCTCCGTATGTCACACCCATTTTTTTCCGAAACTGTAAGAACTATATTGTTGAAACTTGGTAAGTAGATGTATTCTGTGAACCGCATTAAGATTTTCACACAAAAATAGAAAAAAAAACAATAAATTTTGGGGGTCCCCATACTTAGAACTGAAACTCAAAATTTTTTTTTCATCAAACCCATACGTGTAGGGTATCTATGGATAAGTCTTCAAAAATGATATTGAGGTTTCTAATATCATTTTTTTCTAAACTGAATAGTTTGCCCGAGAGACACTTCCAAAGTGGTAAAATGTGTCCCCCCCCCTGTAACTTCTAAAATAAGAGAATGATAAAACTAAAAAAATATATGATGTACATTACCATGTAAACTTCCACCGAAAATTGGTTTGAACGAGATCTAGTAAGTAGTTTTTTTTAAATACGTCATAAATCGTAAACCGCAATTTACCATTATTCAATCAACTCACATATAAAATTTAAAAATTAAAAAATAATTTCATAAACATAAACCTTACCTTTAACCATGATTGACGTGTAAAAGTGTTTGTACAAACCTACTTACAAAAATAAAATCATTTATCACTTAGGTATGCATAAACCCGGATGTTACGGAACCCTCGGTGCGCGAGTCCGACTCGCTCTTGCCCGGTTTTTATTAATATTAGTACAGTACTGTTTCCTATTTTCGTGATGGCCTTGCCTCTCATGCACGAGGTTGTGGGCTCACATCCCAGCGAGTTTATAGATGTACCAATGTGACTTTATCAGTTTGACGTTTGATAAGTTTGAAATGATGTCCAACTCATTCATGTTTTAGGAGTCGCATGAGGTTTTAGCCCGCATGTAAGCGTTAAAAGAATGCTAACTATTTATAATTAGACATAGTTTAGCAGAAAGGACTCAACCCACAAAAAGTTATTTTTGAGTTAGCGAGGTTTTAAGTTCAGGTGTGTATTGCTGCAATGATGTTTTATCTGGAATTATTTGAAATATTGTCACCTATGGTCTAATATACTAATATTTTCATAAGTCAAGTTGTTGAATCCTTTCTGCTACACTACGTCCAATTAATATTTACAATTCCTGATGAATCGACTTCTTATGGCACCTTTAATAAAATTCTGGTTCAACCAAATGGTGTTGATGCGGAGCGTCTGTACCGGTTCGTGACCCAAATGTATCCGTAGCAGTGTGTATTTAGGGAACGATGGGACTGTCATACGCATTGCAGTTACAGCATAATCAGCCTAAAATGTTCCCACTGCTGGGACTCAGGCTTCCTCTCTGTGACAGGGCGTGGGTTATGGTCTCCCACGCAGGCCCAGAGCGGGTTGGTAGATGTCACATGTGTTCGAATTTTTGGTTCTAGGACATGCCGGTTTTGCATTGGGGTTATAAAAGTTCCTAATAAAACAAAAAATAAAACCTCTATAAGTATTCAGTTTGTTTTTCCTAAACATTAAAGAAAATGTTTAATAAAAATGAAAACAATGCCCAGCCTATAGTAATTAATTAGCGACCAACATCGAGACGTTATCTTTCCGCTAAGTTAACATACGTGATTGAATAAGGCACTGGATGCAGGGCGTATTATCAAACTGATAATGACTTGTTATCGCTGGATGGATCCGGCAAAATCAAGCTGGAAAGAAAATCTTTGCAGTTTCTAACTGGAATGCTGAAAGTGTATTTACTCAATTCAAATAGCACGCAGATATGGTCCCGTTGGTCCTGGCTTTCATTTGTAGATCTTTGATAATCGTGACGGATAGTCAGAAGCCTGAAAGTCTGAAAACCATTCTTACACGATACGTGTTACCCAGTAACTGGGTTGTAGAGATCCGATAGACAGTCTCTCTATGTAAAATACTGGTATTCAGCTGCTTCCGGATAGACTGGATGCCGAGAGTCATACAGAGATATCAGAGAACGTATGAGCATTGATCACTGAGCCATTTGAGAACATAAGTCCAGGGGACCAAGTCTACTGATTTAAAAACGTTGCAATGGTTTCTCCTTAAATTAGTAGATAGCTCCTGGTCACTTGTACTATTTATTCTGTACCCTGGTTGCTTCACGATGTTAGGGACAATATCTCACTAGGACAGCAATGGCGGCGCAACCATGGTCGCACTGCCAAAAAATGATGTATGTTTGGTTGCGCATCCGATTGGACGCCTGGTGAGATACCGACCATAAAGTAGGTATATATATTTTGCTGGCAGGGCAACCATGGTTGCGCCACCCAATGCTGTCCCAATGAGATATAAGGCTTATATCAGCTCTATGGTGGGTATCTCACCAGGCGTCCAATCGGATGAGCATCAACCATATATTTTTCTGCAATGCGACCACGGTCGCGACGCCACTGGTGTCCTAGTGAGATAGGGCCCTTAGCCTTATGCTTTACCGACTGATCTTGGAAAGATCAATTTACGACTTAGGAGTACCATAACGTTTTAAAAGACACGGAGTGGTACTTGCAAGTGTCCTTAAGTCATGGCAACCAAGATAGTCCAAGGAATCTCCACTCTGCCGGGTCAGCGGGATTGTCCGAAAGGGTTACCGCTGATCACATCACAAAGGGCCTAAGGAAGGAACACGGGTGGGCTTTTAGTTAGTAAGAGTCGGACACTCCTTCCGCTCCGCCCAGACCGGGAGGGGTCATTTGATTTCCCACCCAAAAAAAAAGAGAATCTCCACAGCAAATTCAAACTAGCAGAGCTAGCTATCTAACGTACGTAGTTTTTATGTTGGCCTACACTGTCCCACTGCTGAGCAAAGGTCTCCCCCAAAACCATCCAGGCATCCCTTTCTAGAGCCACCTCGATACTAGCGCATCTAGGTTGTCTCGCCACCTCTTCCTGGGCAGGCGTCGGTAGCCGTCCATCGTCAGGCACCCACCGTGCGGAGACTGTAGGTACTTATATTAAAATTTGTCCATTTGGTTGCCTAGTGTGCTATGCTTTTCTCGATCAAGGTGGATTTCAAACCTTAAAAACCGAAGAGCCGCTGCTCAATGACAAATTCACCCGTGAGGGCGATGTCCCATTAAGGCCTACGCAGACCGGGACGGCATGGCAAGGGATTTTGCCGTCGGACAGCACACACTAGCCGCTTAGATACCGCGGCATTCCAGCGGCTTCCCCGCTTCTCTACCCCCGCCGCCTCACCCCGCGGTATGTCACAACGAGCGCCGGAGTCCTCGGCATGCCGTTGCCTACCGCAGGACGCCACGGCATCCCGCCGCGGGAGCCCGTGGCGCGTCTTTCAATGCCGTGCAATGAAATCCCTTTCGATGCCACGATATCATTTTAAAGCATAGCAATTTATGTCGTATTTCTATATCGATAAGTTTGAATGTCCATTAGTAAAAATTTAAATCCCTTGCCATGCCGTCCCGGTCTGCGTAGGCCTTTAGTGCGTTGCGTTGCGTCGTTGCAACGGATCAACGCATTGTATGCCACACCTGCGTTGAGTCATTATGAATATAATAATGACTAATAAATTAGGCATTATTGACTAATTTAATTGAAATAATAATTAAATTGTCATAATAGGCATTTTGACTATGTTTAAAATATGTAAGTAACAATTTGCTGTCATCCTAATAAAATGTAATGTAAAAAGCATATCTTATTGATATTCTGCAAAAAATACGGTCATTTTCTGTATATAAAACGTATATAAAATTCAAATTTTTTTGTGGTTTGATCACGTGTTTGAAAACGCTCCGCGATTGGTTGCAACTCTGATGACGTCACACAGAAGTAAAAATTAGTTTCGGTGCGTGCTTTCTGTTTTTCTTTATATTTATCGTGCGATCTACGTGTTATTTACGTTATTTCCCTTCCGTCCTATTACAGTTTAGTCTATTTAAAGTTCTGTGCATAAAATGGAGAAAAGTTTTGTGCAAACTCACAGCAGTAACTTACCCAAAGTAGATGCGATTATGGTTGGATTAATTAAAAAAAAAAAAACACACACTAGTTTATATAAAGGCGAAGCACAGATTGAAGCTTCCCTGAAATAAATACATTAGACATATTGTAAACAGCTTTATGTCAATGGCCTGATTGTATTGTTATCTTAGAGGTTATGTATAGGTATGTTAGCGTGGGCTTGCTTCTCTAGTAAAAGCTTTTTATATTAATAATTATTTTTAAACAAAATAAATATTACCTATTTAGGTTAAAATGATCTTCACATATATAAACACTACAATTAGGCCCAAGGATTCCAGGGTTTCGACGAGCTAGACTCAACCACTTTTTTCGTCTCTCAGGATCTATCGGAACAGGTACAAATAGTTTTTCCGGAGTCTTTATCGATGTACTTGTACATTTTGGTAAAGAACACCATTTATAAACCATTATTTATGCAATAAATTTAAAAACTATTTCAGCAGTTTGTTGTTTACTTATGTGTGACGTCATCTGTCAGAGCAAGCAGGCGCCATAGCAAAAATTGCGTTTTGGCGCGGAATTTTTTGATTCAAACTTTAACATTGATTTTCTCCATATATACAACAGATCTCCAGGAAATATTAAAGTGGTTTGCATATAATGCAATAACAAATAATATACAACTAAATTCCAATAGTAGTCAAATAGCCTATTTAATTCATCATTAGTCAGTATTGAGTCGACGCAGCGACGAGGCTGCGTCGACGCAACGCACTAATTGGGCCTCGCTCTAAGCGGTGTGAGGGGTTCTACTGCGCATCGAGTAGCGTACTTCAGAACCGCCATAAAGTTTGAATCGTGCCGTCACAGTATGTACATAGATGTAGCTAGATAATCTCCTCATTATCTAGCAGATTAGTTATCTAAGGCCTGCATTAATAAACCACTCAACGTATCTTTTTTTGAGTGTTATCACTCAAGTCCCTGTCAAAGTAATATCAGACGTCAAAGGCTCTGTAGAAATTAAATCAGTGTCTGAAAAGTATGTACTTCCATTGATATTATTTAAAATGATCAAGTAGACCAAGATCGTTAGTCCTTATTGTCTACAACTCAACATTTATTTTTCTGCGTAGAAATCCATATGTATGTTACCTTTTCACGCCTAAACCACTGAACGGATTTCAGCATTATTAACAGACATGCTGTCTGAGATTGATTTTTCTAATGAACCTTTAGTTATGGATTCTAATCTACGACCTGTTAATGGCAATGGGCTCGCCCCCAGTTACATGGGACTTAAACATAACTAAGGGTAAGGGTAGGGTAGGGGGAAGGATGTACCTATGTACACCCTTCAACCCTTCGAGGAAACAAGGCGCGAAGATATGATATATAATTCAATTATTACATGTCTTATAATATGCCGTTTTTATAACAAGTTGCCAAAGCCGGTTACAGAACTTAGCGATGGAAAGTTCAAAACCCTCATCAAACGTGTCCTTCCTTATCAAAAAAGCATATTATAAGATTAAAGACTACGTTGAAGACAAGGTAGTCTGGCAATGATTCCTTCTGCACATGTGGCTTCCCTGGCTTCTCATTAACGGTATAACTATGTAAATGTCTATTAACTGCTCTCAAATTACGATGTTTAATTTTTTTTTTTTTTTACATACTTTTTGACATAATTTCTTTTTTATTTGACATTATATACTTTTTGAAATAATTTCTTTATTATTTGACATTATATACAGATAATTGAAAATGTTCACCTCTTTATTAGTGGTTTTAATGGGAATCATAACACTTGGTTTTAGTAGGTTTTTATTATTATTTTTCTTTTTTTTATTATTTATCCTTTTGATAGATTCTTATTTTGTAAATGTGAGGACTTTGTAAGCCTTATAGACTTTAGATCTGTAGACCATTTTCTATTTTATCAAGTACTTGGTACTTGTTGACAGGCCTGCGCTGTCCTCCCATACCTACTGTAATCTGGAAACATTGTAAAAGCCAATTATTTTTAAAAAGAGTAACCATGGAGTTTCTTGCCGGTTCTTCTCCATAGGAAACGACCAATTGGAACCGTGCACCTAGCTTCTGACGTTTCATAAGTGTCCATGTTGGTTTATGTGAAATAAAACATTTTGATTTTGTCTGTATTTTCCCGTACTTTCGTTCTAGTTTCGATGAAGTCATTAGCTATAGAACTCTGGTCATTCTATTATTCATGGTCAGCACTAACATTCGATACATGCAACATTTCATTGTTTACCTTCACTAGGGTAACATACAGTTACCTCACAGTTTTCTTCGAATGACGTGTATTTCATTCATTGTTTCCTCTCATCTGTGAAATAGGAAAGATTTTGTGATTGTTTGGTTCCCTATGTGTTAGAGGTCGGATTTTCTGATATCTCGGATTGTTTCGCAAAAACTGGATGCCGTATTCCAGAAATCGCTGTCAGTTGTACAAGTTTCCAAATCATGTATTTTCAAAACAGTACTTAGTAACTCCGTCACCATTTCTAAATCGCTGTAAGTTGTACAAGATTCAAGATCATGTATTTCCAAAACAGTACTTAGTAACTCCGTCAGCATTTGCAAAACGAATATGTAAACAATGAGAGCATACACAGTAACACACTATCAATCATAATCTGAATCATTTTAAAGGATATTGCTAAACCATTGCTTCATCTTTTCGAAAAAAAATTCTGCTCAACAACGCGGCAACGTAATGAATGTTGTTGAACTGTCAAAATTATAGCAAAATGAATGGAAATTCCCTTAATTTTAAGAACAGTTGCATTTTATGTAATCTCAGTGTCAATCGGTCATCCCATATTTTTGACAACTTGTTGACTTTGATTGTCGCCGTGACGAGATTGTGACTAGGGGGTATATTTTTAAACCATGATTAAAGTTAAGTGACGTTTAAACGTCAAACATTTATGGTTAGAATAGAATATACTTCCCGTGGGTGTCGTAAAAGGTGACTTAGCCCCTTCGCACATGGCGTCGTATCGTAAGCGTATCGTAGAACGCGCGTAGTACGAGAGCAATACGAGCAGGAACATGTTCAAACAAGTCCGCACACGAGGCGGTGTTGCAGCGTATCGTATGAGGTGTTCATTGTCATTACGATAGTCGTAGCGTACTGGCGTAAAACGTAAGACAGTTCACGTGCAGCAACAAACAATACATAACATGATCAGCCTATAATGTTCCCACTGCTGGGACACAGGCCTCCTCTTGGTGAGAGGGAGTGGGCCGTAATCCACCACGCGGGCCCAGTGCGGGTTGGTGGATAACAAACAATATTTTCTTGTAATTATTTGTGATGTATGGATGGATCCAATGAGCGCATCGCTTTCTACTTCTAACGAAATCAAATAACAAGAAATCCTCTTCGTCTGAAGAGAAGGTATCAATAAATTCCCCAAACACATCTGGTACGCTACGCCATGATTTCAACTGAGATATTACAAAACGATACGTCTACGCGACGATTCGTTTGTAGAACACTCCGCGTCTCGTGCGCGTAGCGTAATTACGATACGCGCGCGAGACAACTACGCCTACGACCCATGTGCGAAAAGCCTAAGGCTTTTCGCACATGGGACGCGGAGTGTTCTACAAACGAATCGTCGCGTAGACGTATCGTTTTGTAATATCTCAGTTGAAATCATGGCGAAAAGCGTACCAGATGTGTTTGGGGAATTTATTGATGACCTTACCATCTCTTCAGACGAAGAGGATTTCTTGTTATTTGATTTCGCTAGAAGTAGAAAGCGACGTGCTCATTGGATCCATCCATACATCGCAAATAGTTAGAAAAGATTGTTTGTTGCTGCACGTGAACTGTCCGTTTTACGCCAGTACGCTACGACTATCGTAATGACAATGAACACCTCATACGATACGCTGCAACACCGCCTCGTGTGCGGACTTGTTTGAACATGTTCCTGCTCGTATTGCTCTCGTACTTCGCGCGTTCTACGATACGCTTACGATACGACGCCATGTGCGAAGGGGCTTAGGCTTTTCGCACATGGGTCGCGTATCGTAATTACGCTACGCGCACGAGACGCGGAGTGTTCTACAAACGAATCGTCGCGTAGACGTATCGTTTTGTAATATCTCAGTTGAAATCATGGCGTCAAGCGTACCTACCAGATGTGTTTGGGGAATTTATTGATGACCTTACCTTCAGACGAAGAGGATTTCTTGTTATTTGATTTCGTTGGAAGTAGAAAGCGATGTGCTCAATGGATCCATCCATACATCGCAAATAATTACAAGAAAAGATTGTTTGTTGCTGCACGTGAACTGTCTTACGTTTTACGCCAGTACGCTACGACTATCGTAATGACAATGAACACCTCATACGATACGCTGCAACACCGCCTCGTGTGCGGACTTGTTTGAAAATGTTCCTGCTCGTATTGCTCTCGTACTTCGCGCGTTCTACGATACGCTTACGATACGACGCCATGTGCGAAGGGGCTAAGGCTTTTCGCACATGGGTCGTAGGCGTAGCTGTCTCGTGCGCGTATCGTAATTACGCTACGCGCACGAGACGCGGAGTGTTCTACAAACGAATCGTCGCGTAGACGTATCGTTTTGTAATATCTCAGTTGAAATCATGGCGAAAAGCGTACCAGATGTGTTTGGGGAATTTATTGATGACCTTACCTTCTCTTCAGACGAAGAGGATTTCTTGTTATTTGATTTCGCTAGAAGTAGAAAGCGACGTGTTCATTGGATCCATCCATACATCGCAAATAATTACAAGAAAATATTGTTTGTTGCTGCACGTGAACTGTCCGTTTTACGCCAGTACGCTACGACTATCGTAATGACAATGAACACCTCATACGATACGCTGCAACACCGCCTCGTGTGCGGACTTGTTTGAACATGTTCCTGCTCGTATTGCTCTCGTACTACGCGCGTTCTACGATACTCTTACGATACGACGCCATGTGCGAAGGGGCTAAGGCTTTTCGCACATGGGTCGTAGGCGTAGTTGTCTCGTGCGCGTATCGTAATATCGCTACGCGCACGAGACGCGGAGTGTTCTACAAACGAATCGTCGCGTAGACGTATCGTTTTGTAATATCTCAGTTGAAATCATGGCGTCAAGCGTACCAGATGTGTTTGGGGAATTTATTGATGACCTTACCTTCTCTTCAGACGAAGAGGATTTCTTGTTATTTGATTTCGTTAGAAGTAGAAAGCGACGTGCTCATTGGATCCATCCATACATCGCAAATAATTACAAGAAAAGACTGTTTGTTGCTGCACGTGAACTGTCCGTTTTACGCCAGTACGCTACGACTATCGTAAGGACAATGAACACCTCATACGATACGCTGCAACACCGCCTCGTGTGCGGACTTGTTTGAACATGTTCCTGCTCGTATTGCTCTCGTACTTCGCGCGTTCTACGATACGCTTACGATACGACGCCATGTGCGAAGGGGCTTAGGCTTTTCGCACATGGGTCGTAGGCGTAGTTGTCTCGTGCGCGTATCGTAATTACGCTACGCGCACGAGACGCGGAGTGTTCTACAAACGAATCGTCGCGTAGACGTATCGTTTTGTAATATCTCAGTTGAAATCATGGCGTCAAGCGTACCAGATGTGTTTGGGGAATTTATTGATGACCTTCCTTCTCTTCAGACGAAGAGGATTTCTTGTTATTTGATTTCGTTAGAAGTAGAAAGCGACGTGCTCATTGGATCCATCCATACATCGCAAATAATTACAAGAAAATATTGTTTGTTGCTGCACGTGAACTGTCTTACGTTTTACGCCAGTACGCTACGACTATCGTAATGACAATGAACACCTCATACGATACGCTGCAACACCGCCTCGTGTGCGGACTTGTTTGAACATGTTCCTGCTCGTATTGCTCTCGTACTACGCGCGTTCTACGATACTCTTACGATACGACGCCATGTGCGAAGGGGCTAAGGGAGACCGGAGAATGGGCAGCAGCGTTCTCTATGCATTACACCATCATAATCTAATAAAACCATCTAATCTCCTAAAGGGCGGAACCGATTTTGACCGGACTTAGAGACTCCACTAGCAGATAGCTGATGTTATTAGAAGTAACGTAGACTACTTTTGGCCCAGTAACATAATCCCGTGGGATAATTTCCGACATCCACGCGAGCGAAGCCACGGCCAGAAGCTAGTTTTTAGGGTTCCGTTGCCAAATGGCAAAAAACGGAACCCTTATAGATTCGTCATGTCTGTCTGCCTGTCTGTCTGTCTGACTGTCTGTCTGTCTGTCTGTCTGTCTGTCTGTCTGTCTGTCCGTCTGTCCGTCTGTCTGTCTGTCCCTCCGTATGTCACACCCATTTTTTTCCGAAACTGTAAGAACTATACTGTTGAAACTTGGTAAGTAGATGTATTCTGTGAACCGCATTAAGATTTTCACACAAAAATAGAAAAAAAAACAATAAATTTTGGGGGTCCCCATACTTAGAACTGAAACTCAAAATTTTTTTTTCATCAAACCCATACGTGTAGGGTATCTATGGATAAGTCTTCAAAAATGATATTGAGGTTTCTAATATCATTTTTTTCTAAACTGAATAGTTTGCCCGAGAGACACTTCCAAAGTGGTAAAATGTGTCCCCCCCCCTGTAACTTCTAAAATAAGAGAATGATAAAACTAAAAAAATATATGATGTACATTACCATGTAAACTTCCACCGAAAATTGGTTTGAACGAGATCTAGTAAGTAGTTTTTTTTAAATACGTCATAAATCGTAAACCGCAATTTACCATTATTCAATCAACTCACATATAAAATTTAAAAATTAAAAAATAATTTCATAAACATAAACCTTACCTTTAACCATGATTGACGTGTAAAAGTGTTTGTACAAACCTACTTACAAAAATAAAATCATTTATCATTTTAGTTAGTAAGAGTCGGACACTCCTTCCGCTCCGCCCAGACCGGGAGGGGTCATTTGATTTCCCACCCAAAAAAAAAGAGAATCTCCACAGCAAATTCAAACTAGCAGAGCTAGCTATCTAACGTACGTAGTTTTTATGTTGGCCTACACTGTCCCACTGCTGAGCAAAGGTCTCCCCCAAAACCATCCAGGCATCCCTTTCTAGAGCCACCTCGATACTAGCGCATCTAGGTTGTCTCGCCACCTCTTCCTGGGCAGGCGTCGGTAGCCGTCCATCGTCAGGCACCCACCGTGCGGAGACTGTAGGTACTTATATTAAAATTTGTCCATTTGGTTGCCTAGTGGTAAAATGTGTCCCCCCCCCTGTAACTTCTAAAATAAGAGAATGATAAAACTAAAAAAATATATGATGTACATTACCATGTAAACTTCCACCGAAAATTGGTTTGAACGAGATCTAGTAAGTAGTTTTTTTTAAATACGTCATAAATCGTAAACCGCAATTTACCATTATTCAATCAACTCACATATAAAATTTAAAAATTAAAAAATAATTTCATAAACATAAACCTTACCTTTAACCATGATTGACGTGTAAAAGTGTTTGTACAAACCTACTTACAAAAATAAAATCATTTATCACTTAGGTATGCATAAACCCGGATGTTACGGAACCCTCGGTGCGCGAGTCCGACTCGCTCTTGCCCGGTTTTTATTAATATTAGTACAGTACTGTTTCCTATTTTCGTGATGGCCTTGCCTCTCATGCACGAGGTTGTGGGCTCACATCCCAGCGAGTTTATAGATGTACCAATGTGACTTTATCAGTTTGACGTTTGATAAGTTTGAAATGATGTCCAACTCATTCATGTTTTAGGAGTCGCATGAGGTTTTAGCCCGCATGTAAGCGTTAAAAGAATGCTAACTATTTATAATTAGACATAGTTTAGCAGAAAGGACTCAACCCACAAAAAGTTATTTTTGAGTTAGCGAGGTTTTAAGTTCAGGTGTGTATTGCTGCAATGATGTTTTATCTGGAATTATTTGAAATATTGTCACCTATGGTCTAATATACTAATATTTTCATAAGTCAAGTTGTTGAATCCTTTCTGCTACACTACGTCCAATTAATATTTACAATTCCTGATGAATCGACTTCTTATGGCACCTTTAATAAAATTCTGGTTCAACCAAATGGTGTTGATGCGGAGCGTCTGTACCGGTTCGTGACCCAAATGTATCCGTAGCAGTGTGTATTTAGGGAACGATGGGACTGTCATACGCATTGCAGTTACAGCATAATCAGCCTAAAATGTTCCCACTGCTGGGACTCAGGCTTCCTCTCTGTGACAGGGCGTGGGTTATGGTCTCCCACGCAGGCCCAGAGCGGGTTGGTAGATGTCACATGTGTTCGAATTTTTGGTTCTAGGACATGCCGGTTTTGCATTGGGGTTATAAAAGTTCCTAATAAAACAAAAAATAAAACCTCTATAAGTATTCAGTTTGTTTTTCCTAAACATTAAAGAAAATGTTTAATAAAAATGAAAACAATGCCCAGCCTATAGTAATTAATTAGCGACCAACATCGAGACGTTATCTTTCCGCTAAGTTAACATACGTGATTGAATAAGGCACTGGATGCAGGGCGTATTATCAAACTGATAATGACTTGTTATCGCTGGATGGATCCGGCAAAATCAAGCTGGAAAGAAAATCTTTGCAGTTTCTAACTGGAATGCTGAAAGTGTATTTACTCAATTCAAATAGCACGCAGATATGGTCCCGTTGGTCCTGGCTTTCATTTGTAGATCTTTGATAATCGTGACGGATAGTCAGAAGCCTGAAAGTCTGAAAACCATTCTTACACGATACGTGTTACCCAGTAACTGGGTTGTAGAGATCCGATAGACAGTCTCTCTATGTAAAATACTGGTATTCAGCTGCTTCCGGATAGACTGGATGCCGAGAGTCATACAGAGATATCAGAGAACGTATGAGCATTGATCACTGAGCCATTTGAGAACATAAGTCCAGGGGACCAAGTCTACTGATTTAAAAACGTTGCAATGGTTTCTCCTTAAATTAGTAGATAGCTCCTGGTCACTTGTACTATTTATTCTGTACCCTGGTTGCTTCACGATGTTAGGGACAATATCTCACTAGGACAGCAATGGCGGCGCAACCATGGTCGCACTGCCAAAAAATGATGTATGTTTGGTTGCGCATCCGATTGGACGCCTGGTGAGATACCGACCATAAAGTAGGTATATATATTTTGCTGGCAGGGCAACCATGGTTGCGCCACCCAATGCTGTCCCAATGAGATATAAGGCTTATATCAGCTCTATGGTGGGTATCTCACCAGGCGTCCAATCGGATGAGCATCAACCATATATTTTTCTGCAATGCGACCACGGTCGCGACGCCACTGGTGTCCTAGTGAGATAGGGCCCTTAGCCTTATGCTTTACCGACTGATCTTGGAAAGATCAATTTACGACTTAGGAGTACCATAACGTTTTAAAAGACACGGAGTGGTACTTGCAAGTGTCCTTAAGTCATGGCAACCAAGATAGTCCAAGGAATCTCCACTCTGCCGGGTCAGCGGGATTGTCCGAAAGGGTTACCGCTGATCACATCACAAAGGGCCTAAGGAAGGAACACGGGTGGGCTTTTAGTTAGTAAGAGTCGGACACTCCTTCCGCTCCGCCCAGACCGGGAGGGGTCATTTGATTTCCCACCCAAAAAAAAAGAGAATCTCCACAGCAAATTCAAACTAGCAGAGCTAGCTATCTAACGTACGTAGTTTTTATGTTGGCCTACACTGTCCCACTGCTGAGCAAAGGTCTCCCCCAAAACCATCCAGGCATCCCTTTCTAGAGCCACCTCGATACTAGCGCATCTAGGTTGTCTCGCCACCTCTTCCTGGGCAGGCGTCGGTAGCCGTCCATCGTCAGGCACCCACCGTGCGGAGACTGTAGGTACTTATATTAAAATTTGTCCATTTGGTTGCCTAGTGTGCTATGCTTTTCTCGATCAAGGTGGATTTCAAACCTTAAAAACCGAAGAGCCGCTGCTCAATGACAAATTCACCCGTGAGGGCGATGTCCCATTAAGGCCTACGCAGACCGGGACGGCATGGCAAGGGATTTTGCCGTCGGACAGCACACACTAGCCGCTTAGATACCGCGGCATTCCAGCGGCTTCCCCGCTTCTCTACCCCCGCCGCCTCACCCCGCGGTATGTCACAACGAGCGCCGGAGTCCTCGGCATGCCGTTGCCTACCGCAGGACGCCACGGCATCCCGCCGCGGGAGCCCGTGGCGCGTCTTTCAATGCCGTGCAATGAAATCCCTTTCGATGCCACGATATCATTTTAAAGCATAGCAATTTATGTCGTATTTCTATATCGATAAGTTTGAATGTCCATTAGTAAAAATTTAAATCCCTTGCCATGCCGTCCCGGTCTGCGTAGGCCTTTAGTGCGTTGCGTTGCGTCGTTGCAACGGATCAACGCATTGTATGCCACACCTGCGTTGAGTCATTATGAATATAATAATGACTAATAAATTAGGCATTATTGACTAATTTAATTGAAATAATAATTAAATTGTCATAATAGGCATTTTGACTATGTTTAAAATATGTAAGTAACAATTTGCTGTCATCCTAATAAAATGTAATGTAAAAAGCATATCTTATTGATATTCTGCAAAAAATACGGTCATTTTCTGTATATAAAACGTATATAAAATTCAAATTTTTTTGTGGTTTGATCACGTGTTTGAAAACGCTCCGCGATTGGTTGCAACTCTGATGACGTCACACAGAAGTAAAAATTAGTTTCGGTGCGTGCTTTCTGTTTTTCTTTATATTTATCGTGCGATCTACGTGTTATTTACGTTATTTCCCTTCCGTCCTATTACAGTTTAGTCTATTTAAAGTTCTGTGCATAAAATGGAGAAAAGTTTTGTGCAAACTCACAGCAGTAACTTACCCAAAGTAGATGCGATTATGGTTGGATTAATTAAAAAAAAAAAAACACACACTAGTTTATATAAAGGCGAAGCACAGATTGAAGCTTCCCTGAAATAAATACATTAGACATATTGTAAACAGCTTTATGTCAATGGCCTGATTGTATTGTTATCTTAGAGGTTATGTATAGGTATGTTAGCGTGGGCTTGCTTCTCTAGTAAAAGCTTTTTATATTAATAATTATTTTTAAACAAAATAAATATTACCTATTTAGGTTAAAATGATCTTCACATATATAAACACTACAATTAGGCCCAAGGATTCCAGGGTTTCGACGAGCTAGACTCAACCACTTTTTTCGTCTCTCAGGATCTATCGGAACAGGTACAAATAGTTTTTCCGGAGTCTTTATCGATGTACTTGTACATTTTGGTAAAGAACACCATTTATAAACCATTATTTATGCAATAAATTTAAAAACTATTTCAGCAGTTTGTTGTTTACTTATGTGTGACGTCATCTGTCAGAGCAAGCAGGCGCCATAGCAAAAATTGCGTTTTGGCGCGGAATTTTTTGATTCAAACTTTAACATTGATTTTCTCCATATATACAACAGATCTCCAGGAAATATTAAAGTGGTTTGCATATAATGCAATAACAAATAATATACAACTAAATTCCAATAGTAGTCAAATAGCCTATTTAATTCATCATTAGTCAGTATTGAGTCGACGCAGCGACGAGGCTGCGTCGACGCAACGCACTAATTGGGCCTCGCTCTAAGCGGTGTGAGGGGTTCTACTGCGCATCGAGTAGCGTACTTCAGAACCGCCATAAAGTTTGAATCGTGCCGTCACAGTATGTACATAGATGTAGCTAGATAATCTCCTCATTATCTAGCAGATTAGTTATCTAAGGCCTGCATTAATAAACCACTCAACGTATCTTTTTTTGAGTGTTATCACTCAAGTCCCTGTCAAAGTAATATCAGACGTCAAAGGCTCTGTAGAAATTAAATCAGTGTCTGAAAAGTATGTACTTCCATTGATATTATTTAAAATGATCAAGTAGACCAAGATCGTTAGTCCTTATTGTCTACAACTCAACATTTATTTTTCTGCGTAGAAATCCATATGTATGTTACCTTTTCACGCCTAAACCACTGAACGGATTTCAGCATTATTAACAGACATGCTGTCTGAGATTGATTTTTCTAATGAACCTTTAGTTATGGATTCTAATCTACGACCTGTTAATGGCAATGGGCTCGCCCCCAGTTACATGGGACTTAAACATAACTAAGGGTAAGGGTAGGGTAGGGGGAAGGATGTACCTATGTACACCCTTCAACCCTTCGAGGAAACAAGGCGCGAAGATATGATATATAATTCAATTATTACATGTCTTATAATATGCCGTTTTTATAACAAGTTGCCAAAGCCGGTTACAGAACTTAGCGATGGAAAGTTCAAAACCCTCATCAAACGTGTCCTTCCTTATCAAAAAAGCATATTATAAGATTAAAGACTACGTTGAAGACAAGGTAGTCTGGCAATGATTCCTTCTGGCTTCCCTGGCTTCTCATTAACGGTATAACTATGTAAATGTCTATTAACTGCTCTCAAATTACGATGTTTAATTTTTTTTTTTTTTTACATACTTTTTGACATAATTTCTTTTTTATTTGACATTATATACTTTTTGAAATAATTTCTTTATTATTTGACATTATATACAGATAATTGAAAATGTTCACCTCTTTATTAGTGGTTTTAATGGGAATCATAACACTTGGTTTTAGTAGGTTTTTATTATTATTTTTCTTTTTTTTATTATTTATCCTTTTGATAGATTCTTATTTTGTAAATGTGAGGACTTTGTAAGCCTTATAGACTTTAGATCTGTAGACCATTTTCTATTTTATCAAGTACTTGGTACTTGTTGACAGGCCTGCGCTGTCCTCCCATACCTACTGTAATCTGGAAACATTGTAAAAGCCAATTATTTTTAAAAAGAGTAACCATGGAGTTTCTTGCCGGTTCTTCTCCATAGGAAACGACCAATTGGAACCGTGCACCTAGCTTCTGACGTTTCATAAGTGTCCATGTTGGTTTATGTGAAATAAAACATTTTGATTTTGTCTGTATTTTCCCGTACTTTCGTTCTAGTTTCGATGAAGTCATTAGCTATAGAACTCTGGTCATTCTATTATTCATGGTCAGCACTAACATTCGATACATGCAACATTTCATTGTTTACCTTCACTAGGGTAACATACAGTTACCTCACAGTTTTCTTCGAATGACGTGTATTTCATTCATTGTTTCCTCTCATCTGTGAAATAGGAAAGATTTTGTGATTGTTTGGTTCCCTATGTGTTAGAGGTCGGATTTTCTGATATCTCGGATTGTTTCGCAAAAACTGGATGCCGTATTCCAGAAATCGCTGTCAGTTGTACAAGTTTCCAAATCATGTATTTTCAAAACAGTACTTAGTAACTCCGTCACCATTTCTAAATCGCTGTAAGTTGTACAAGATTCAAGATCATGTATTTCCAAAACAGTACTTAGTAACTCCGTCAGCATTTGCAAAACGAATATGTAAACAATGAGAGCATACACAGTAACACACTATCAATCATAATCTGAATCATTTTAAAGGATATTGCTAAACCATTGCTTCATCTTTTCGAAAAAAAATTCTGCTCAACAACGCGGCAACGTAATGAATGTTGTTGAACTGTCAAAATTATAGCAAAATGAATGGAAATTCCCTTAATTTTAAGAACAGTTGCATTTTATGTAATCTCAGTGTCAATCGGTCATCCCATATTTTTGACAACTTGTTGACTTTGATTGTCGCCGTGACGAGATTGTGACTAGGGGGTATATTTTTAAACCATGATTAAAGTTAAGTGACGTTTAAACGTCAAACATTTATGGTTAGAATAGAATATACTTCCCGTGGGTGTCGTAAAAGGTGACTTAGCCCCTTCGCACATGGCGTCGTATCGTAAGCGTATCGTAGAACGCGCGTAGTACGAGAGCAATACGAGCAGGAACATGTTCAAACAAGTCCGCACACGAGGCGGTGTTGCAGCGTATCGTATGAGGTGTTCATTGTCATTACGATAGTCGTAGCGTACTGGCGTAAAACGTAAGACAGTTCACGTGCAGCAACAAACAATACATAACATGATCAGCCTATAATGTTCCCACTGCTGGGACACAGGCCTCCTCTTGGTGAGAGGGAGTGGGCCGTAATCCACCACGCGGGCCCAGTGCGGGTTGGTGGATAACAAACAATATTTTCTTGTAATTATTTGTGATGTATGGATGGATCCAATGAGCGCATCGCTTTCTACTTCTAACGAAATCAAATAACAAGAAATCCTCTTCGTCTGAAGAGAAGGTATCAATAAATTCCCCAAACACATCTGGTACGCTACGCCATGATTTCAACTGAGATATTACAAAACGATACGTCTACGCGACGATTCGTTTGTAGAACACTCCGCGTCTCGTGCGCGTAGCGTAATTACGATACGCGCGCGAGACAACTACGCCTACGACCCATGTGCGAAAAGCCTAAGGCTTTTCGCACATGGGACGCGGAGTGTTCTACAAACGAATCGTCGCGTAGACGTATCGTTTTGTAATATCTCAGTTGAAATCATGGCGAAAAGCGTACCAGATGTGTTTGGGGAATTTATTGATGACCTTACCATCTCTTCAGACGAAGAGGATTTCTTGTTATTTGATTTCGCTAGAAGTAGAAAGCGACGTGCTCATTGGATCCATCCATACATCGCAAATAGTTAGAAAAGATTGTTTGTTGCTGCACGTGAACTGTCCGTTTTACGCCAGTACGCTACGACTATCGTAATGACAATGAACACCTCATACGATACGCTGCAACACCGCCTCGTGTGCGGACTTGTTTGAACATGTTCCTGCTCGTATTGCTCTCGTACTTCGCGCGTTCTACGATACGCTTACGATACGACGCCATGTGCGAAGGGGCTTAGGCTTTTCGCACATGGGTCGCGTATCGTAATTACGCTACGCGCACGAGACGCGGAGTGTTCTACAAACGAATCGTCGCGTAGACGTATCGTTTTGTAATATCTCAGTTGAAATCATGGCGTCAAGCGTACCTACCAGATGTGTTTGGGGAATTTATTGATGACCTTACCTTCAGACGAAGAGGATTTCTTGTTATTTGATTTCGTTGGAAGTAGAAAGCGATGTGCTCAATGGATCCATCCATACATCGCAAATAATTACAAGAAAAGATTGTTTGTTGCTGCACGTGAACTGTCTTACGTTTTACGCCAGTACGCTACGACTATCGTAATGACAATGAACACCTCATACGATACGCTGCAACACCGCCTCGTGTGCGGACTTGTTTGAAAATGTTCCTGCTCGTATTGCTCTCGTACTTCGCGCGTTCTACGATACGCTTACGATACGACGCCATGTGCGAAGGGGCTAAGGCTTTTCGCACATGGGTCGTAGGCGTAGCTGTCTCGTGCGCGTATCGTAATTACGCTACGCGCACGAGACGCGGAGTGTTCTACAAACGAATCGTCGCGTAGACGTATCGTTTTGTAATATCTCAGTTGAAATCATGGCGAAAAGCGTACCAGATGTGTTTGGGGAATTTATTGATGACCTTACCTTCTCTTCAGACGAAGAGGATTTCTTGTTATTTGATTTCGCTAGAAGTAGAAAGCGACGTGTTCATTGGATCCATCCATACATCGCAAATAATTACAAGAAAATATTGTTTGTTGCTGCACGTGAACTGTCCGTTTTACGCCAGTACGCTACGACTATCGTAATGACAATGAACACCTCATACGATACGCTGCAACACCGCCTCGTGTGCGGACTTGTTTGAACATGTTCCTGCTCGTATTGCTCTCGTACTACGCGCGTTCTACGATACTCTTACGATACGACGCCATGTGCGAAGGGGCTAAGGCTTTTCGCACATGGGTCGTAGGCGTAGTTGTCTCGTGCGCGTATCGTAATATCGCTACGCGCACGAGACGCGGAGTGTTCTACAAACGAATCGTCGCGTAGACGTATCGTTTTGTAATATCTCAGTTGAAATCATGGCGTCAAGCGTACCAGATGTGTTTGGGGAATTTATTGATGACCTTACCTTCTCTTCAGACGAAGAGGATTTCTTGTTATTTGATTTCGTTAGAAGTAGAAAGCGACGTGCTCATTGGATCCATCCATACATCGCAAATAATTACAAGAAAAGACTGTTTGTTGCTGCACGTGAACTGTCCGTTTTACGCCAGTACGCTACGACTATCGTAAGGACAATGAACACCTCATACGATACGCTGCAACACCGCCTCGTGTGCGGACTTGTTTGAACATGTTCCTGCTCGTATTGCTCTCGTACTTCGCGCGTTCTACGATACGCTTACGATACGACGCCATGTGCGAAGGGGCTTAGGCTTTTCGCACATGGGTCGTAGGCGTAGTTGTCTCGTGCGCGTATCGTAATTACGCTACGCGCACGAGACGCGGAGTGTTCTACAAACGAATCGTCGCGTAGACGTATCGTTTTGTAATATCTCAGTTGAAATCATGGCGTCAAGCGTACCAGATGTGTTTGGGGAATTTATTGATGACCTTCCTTCTCTTCAGACGAAGAGGATTTCTTGTTATTTGATTTCGTTAGAAGTAGAAAGCGACGTGCTCATTGGATCCATCCATACATCGCAAATAATTACAAGAAAATATTGTTTGTTGCTGCACGTGAACTGTCTTACGTTTTACGCCAGTACGCTACGACTATCGTAATGACAATGAACACCTCATACGATACGCTGCAACACCGCCTCGTGTGCGGACTTGTTTGAACATGTTCCTGCTCGTATTGCTCTCGTACTACGCGCGTTCTACGATACTCTTACGATACGACGCCATGTGCGAAGGGGCTAAGGGAGACCGGAGAATGGGCAGCAGCGTTCTCTATGCATTACACCATCATACCATACTGCGATCGCCAACCCGCCTACCAAGCGTGGCGATTATGGCAAACCCCCCCCAAAATTGGGGGAGGCCTATGTCCAACAGTGGACGTCTTTCGGCTGACATGATGATGATGAGAATAGAATAATATTTATTTGCCTAAAAACATGGTAAAAATACAAAATAATAAGAGCATACATGTTTTTGCTTAACAGATATAAGCGTACAAATTTTCACAAGCATAGATATTTAACATTTGTTGTCAAAGAAATCTTTGATACTATAAGAACTATGGCTGGCTACACAACCATTCATACAATTTATTTTTGAATAATCTCATATTTAAGGTCTTGAGATTACTTGGTATCTTATTATATATACGTACACACATAGAACACCTTTTATTATATTTAGCTAGTCTCGGAAGGATATCCAGTACGAGCCTGTGGGGGTCTCGTCGGTTACGAGGATATAAATTATCTGCATTGCTAAATAATTCCTTATGCTTCCTCACAAACAAAAAAAAAGAAAACAATGGTTAAACGGTCGCTAATCATTACATAAGCAACGTTTATGAATAAAGGGTTTATATGTTGAACGATTTTTTCAATACGAGAATTAGCCTTCTGGCATGCAAGATGTATGATGTTAATAGCACAATAATCCACCAACCCCTTTAGAACCTGACATCCTGTAATTACTTAAGCATTACGAATTACCTTACCTAGAATAGTTCCCAAGATGCTGAATCAAAAAAAACACGAAATAGTTTTTGTTGTAATGGAAAATTTTGGTTTTCGCGTGACTATGAAATTCAGTAGACTTACACTTAGATGTCTTTGGGATCCTCCCAAAGCCTCCATCCTTTGATTTATTCATAAGTGTGTAAGGAATAAGGAATGGGAACGCTTCTCGGGATCCTAAGAATTGTAACTACAATCATTATTTAGTGCCCAAGTTTTGTATAGCAACTAATCTGATGGGCAAACTGTCAATGTCAATGGATCCATTGAACAATATCCATATTGATCCATGCACGACCTATGTATATAGATAATCAGCCTATAATATTCCCACTGCTGGGACACATGCCTCTTGATGAGAGGGAGCGGGCCATAATCCACCACGCTGGCCCAGTGCGGGCTGGTAGATGTCACATCTCTTCGAATTTTTGGTGCTTTGCCGGTTTTTGCACGATGTTTTCTTTCACCGTTTGAGAGCTGTGTATAATCGCAACTATATAATCTCCAGTTAAATGTCGCATCGACAGGTCGCAGAATAAGGAAAAAATAAAAAGAAGTTTTATCGTCATCGTGATTGAATACTTCCACTATCTTCCCCGCTTCTAAGAAAACATGGACTCCGTATTATGCTCAAGATACGGTCAATGGATAAACGAAAAGCTTCAGTGAATAGCTAGAGCTACAGTGAATCTCCCGAAAAGTGTCGCAACCTTGACCCAAATACCCGTCGCTCTATGCCTAAGACTCGTCGGCTATCAGGCAAAGGCGCAAACCAAAGACTCGATATGAATGTTCTTTTCATAGTTGGGCTTTGAATTTGATAAGAGCCTTTCGGAAAATCTTTAGATTTCAAATGTGCAGGCGGGATTACCTTCAAAATGACCAAATGCTGCTGATTTTCGGTATTTGAAACCGAAATAACGTTGTTATATTTCTGGTGAGTCAAGGTCTCATCCAGCGGGATCATTCTGTAACACAGTAACAGTAGCAATGGCTTTCATTTTAACATTTCAACAAGATTCATTTTGTTATTAACGTTGTTGAGCACACAATTTTTCCGAACATGGATTAGCAAAGTCCTTCAAAATTATTCAAATTGTGATTGACAGTGTGTTACGCAATAGGATACAGGTCGTCCACTCCCCATTAAAAGGTTTGGCTACGCCCAAATCTCAAAGTTAAATTTAACAGATTGACTAGCATTTGACTGCCCGTGACAATGTTTGCGAATATTTCTATGAAACTAATAATAATAACAATAATAATAATAATAATCTTTATTCACAAAAAAATACAGAAACACATATACAATGTCCATTACAATTCATTGCAAGTTGCAAAATCTGTACAAAAACTATATAACCCTGTCCCTTAGACTAGGACAGCTTGTATTCTAAGAGACAGTGTTCGGCCAAACAATTATTTAAACATGATTTAATACAACAAATGAACGGTGTGTAAATGAAATGTCTTGTTACAAACAAGTTTGAGTTTATGATGTGTCTAATTTATGTGCATTTTTAGCGTAAGAGCTGTAAGACTACTACTGCCTAATGTGTTGGATTACTAGATGATGTATGTGAGCAAGGACTCCGTGTAATAGTCTTTTTATAGTTTTTTGTATAGTAGCTACTCTGTTACCAAGGATTTAATTTTGTATTTGTTTAAGTTTAAAATATTTAATGACGAATTATTTTTTTGGTAATTGTCTGTACCTAATATGTAGAATTGGCGTTTTGCGAAGGTGGTTTTGTGTTGGGTTCTGGGAAGGAGATTTACTGGCTTATTTGGTTTTGGCGGTGGCAGACCCACATGTGTTCTAAGAATTGATCAGAGCCTAAGCCCGCTTGTATACGTCCGTTTTTCGTCCGGTGTCCGGTGTCCGGTTTTTGGTCCTGTGTCAGATGCATGTGCCCACATTCATTATAAACCAAACACCACCGCGAATCCGGCGACAAAAAACGGTCCGTTGTCCGGTGAAAAAAACGGACGTATACAAGCGGCCTAACAAGGAGAAACTAACAACCAAGTTATGTGCTTATGGCTTTGCTTACAATGTTGCTAATTCGAAGCCATAAAGCATTCAAATACGCCAATAACACAACAAAAGGATCCAAAGTGCTGGTATTTATAGCCCGACCTTGATTCACACCTCAGATTTGACCCAGTATACAGCCATCCACACAGGTTTCGGTCGCAAACACAACGCCAGACGATGATGTCACTATCATGACATAATTGCACGACTCACATCGCGTGAATCAAATGTTTAATGAACTAAGTTGGTAGGACAGTACAATGGGTAACCTGTTTCTGTGATGTAGGGGTGGGAAATTATGGCAGTGATAGAACGTTGATCTTGAAACACTTCCAAATATGGCTTATATTTTCATACAAGCCGTATTTGGTAGAGTTTAAGTGTTTGCGTGGCTAAGTAATAACCGCACGGGGGGAGCTCGTGGCTAAGCAATAACAGCCGCACGGTTTGATTGATTAAGCTACGCTAGTCGCGGTCGGTCCGTGGATGGGAGACCATCTTTACATACCGAGACCCCTCCGTGCCTCGGAAAGCACGTTAAGCCGTTGGTCCCGGCTGTCATTCTTGTATCTTTGACAGTCGTTACGGGTCAGTCAGAAGCCTAAATAGTCAGACAAGCAGTTTTACCAAGGGGTGTCGTGTTACCTATTAACTGGATTGTGGAGGTCTCGATAGGCAGTCGCTCCATGTAAAATACTGGTATTCTGCTACATCCGGTGATAGCTGACCCCAACATATATGGGAAAAGGCTAGGCAGATTTGTTGATTTGGAAGTGTTTCAATAGCTGAACAGTGTGATTGAAAATTAACGCTTTTATTGTTTCTAAAGCTTATTCGAGGCGTTTTATTTAGGGCTGATTTTTCAATCGACCGTAAATTTTTATTCCTGGAATAAAATTGACGTCTGACAGTTTTCGTATCCGCAAGAACTCAAAAATTCAAAATTATTCCTCCGATAAAGTTATCTGGCGTTGGAAAAAAGCCCTTAAGTAGTAGAATTGCTTCGTATTTTGTATCGTTAAATACACACATCAAAAGTGTCTAGGGATCAACATATATTTTTGCAATAACTTTTCTCCTGATTGATATTAATTAAAATTTTCTTTAAGGATTCATCAAATAAAGTGTTTTCGTTTGTCACAGTAACGATAAACCAAGTCACCTTTGCATTAATAAAGAAATTTGCCATTTTCCTAATAAAGGGATTTTTGAAATTTGAACCACTAACACAAAAGTTCGAAAAAAAGACTGAAATAACAGTTTTCTTTAAAATTTTATTGGGTAACTTAAACAATTAATAATCCGTGTTTCTACCGCGAACACTAACAACACAAGAACATCGGTTTGGCATACTCAAAATGAGTTCATCCAAATCACGCTGTGGAATGGCCGCCCATGTTCGTTGCAACAACAAAAAAAGGTCTTCTTGCGACTGGATACCCTCCATATTCGGCAGAGCTCTTATCTGTAGCATATCCCATGCATGCTCAATCGGGTTCAAGTCTGGCGACTGAGCAGGCCAGGGCAGGACATTGATGTTAGCTGCGGCGAGAGTCTGTCTTACAACTCTTGCGGTGTGCGGTCGTGCATTATCATGCATTAACTGAAATAAGGGACCGATTTGCACTTGTAGAGGAACGATGACGTCTGATACAATCAGCATAAATTTGAGCGTTGAGGTTGCCTCTGATCCAAATCAACTCAGTTCTTCCGCCGATCCAAATACCCGCCCATACCATGATGGTTCCACCACTATAAGGATGGAGTTCCTGCAGGATTTTAATCGCTGTTGGCGTCCAGGGGTTCTCCAGTGTCGTATTCGTCTTGTATCCGGTCTCATACCAAAACGAGACTCATCAGAAAAGCACACGAAACGCCATTGTTCTTCTGCCCAATTTCTGTGTTCAAGAGCCCATTGATTTCGAATCCTACGATTGTGAATTGCTATAGGTGGTACCCGTAGCGGTCTTCGGGAATGAAGGTTCACTTCATGCAAGCGGTTTCTGACTGTTTGGTCGCTAATTAAGTTCCCTGAAGAGTGATGAAGCCTCACGGCTAACATCATGGCGGTTATTGTTGGAGCTCTTCGAGTTAAGATTTGAATGTATCGGTCTTGTCTCCGTGTGGTGCAGCGATACCGTCCTCCATGGCGCTCAGCCACGGTACCAGTGCTTCGGTAACGTGTCCAAAGTCGACTGATAACACTCTGACTTGTATTCAGAGCTAAAGCCACAGTACGTTGCCGGGAATCAGCTTCTATCATTCCCACGGCTCTGAGCATTTCTTCCCTGCTTAAATGACGTCGCCGCTCCATAATAACGTTGGTTTTAATCAGTAGTAGGGAAACAGTAGCACTAATAATGTCTTCAATGCGTTGTATGTTTTTATAGGGAAAATATTGACAGCTGATTTTCATCTTTTACTCGAATTTGATTCACAGTTCCTGATTCAAATTATGAAATGCACCAAAAAGGATCCATATAAATTTATAAAATAATAAATTTATTACAAAGCCACATCTCAATCTCAAGAAATCCGCATAAAAATGCTTGATCCCTAGACACTTTTGATGTGTGTAGTCCGTAGATCGCCAGTAAAAAGGTTACTTCTGCAGTCCATTCACAGTTATTTTACTTCAGATTTAGCATCACTGTCCAATTCACAGTGATCTTTATTCTCATTCTAATAAGGTTGCTGTTCTGTTGCTGCCACTGACAAGTCCGTGAAATCATTGTGATATTTATTCTCGTTATAATAAGGTTGCGGTTAGGTTGCTGCTGTCAGAGTTAAAAATAACTGTGATTGGACTGTAGGCAAGCATCACCATCGTCAACAGACTCTCACTTCTGCTCATCTCTTGAGACTATGTATGTAAAATAATATCAAATGATCTGATTAATAAATGGAGCAACATTATTTGGATCCGTTTCCATACTATATGTATGTGCCTACTTCCAGTCTAACCGAACGACAATTCAGTTCCCTTGTCCATCCGTTTCCTACACGCTCCCCTCCGGCGAAGTTCCGAATTGTATTCGATTCTCATCGGCATCCGACTGTTTTGACGTAATCGATGGAGCAACATGATCTAAATTTTAGTCTCAAGAATACATATCTAGAGATAGCCAAGAATTCCAAGACCTTTCGAGTTATATGATAACTTTCTGACTGCCAGTCTTGAAGCATCTCGGATCGGAAAAAGATACTGACCGGAATCTTAGCATTGAATAAACTCAATCTATAGTTTTAAAAGTCTCGTAAGAAATACTAACATTGTACATATATGTTTACACAAAATAATCTTTAAATTATTCTATCAGCATATGCGTCAGAGTCCCTTTATTACATACACTACGTAATCTTGTTAAATCCATTGTATTTTTGGATTGTACGATAAAATACTTATCGCTTTGGAAGCCATACCGATAGTGGAAGGTAAAGTTACTGTAGCATTATGCTAATGCGGTGTGGACTTTGACTTATAATGGAAGGTGCCTCCTTATACAATTTCCTCCTCCTTGTCTTCGAATACTAAATGAGACTTCCTTTATCATCGCTTTGAAATGCTTTTATAGCTTCTCGGCTTTTGCAAGATCCTTTTCTAATAACACTTCGACTTATTGATCCTCTTGCCTCAGGAGGTCTTTACACTCTCACGGCATCCGTAGTTTCGGCCGAAGTTACGGGCGTGTTCTACTCCATATCACCTACGGACATAAGACTGGTATAAGGCCCGAAATAAGAATGAATACAACACGATTTGACAGTAATTGTCCTTACTCCCGATATGTGTTTATGCCCGACCGAAAAATAACATTAATCGGGTGTAGGATTCATTCGGATGTGAAGAAATACTTTCGGACGGGCCCGTATCTTCGTTGACGGTCTTCGGGAGGAGGCCCCCTGATACCGTAGGTACTTTATTTCACTGCTGCAACTTCATTTTCACCATCATTATCTAGACAGGCTTCTCTTTTATTGTGCCAATCCCCACGCTCCTTCAAACAGTTTATACCCGCGATGGCAACTATGTCGTCCGTCCATCTCACAACCAGACCAACAGCATCTTAGTTTCAAGCTTTTAACGAACATTTCGAAGTCATTCACTCTTTATTTTGAAAGTCAATCACTTCCATATTATATTGCGTGCCATTCTTGACTTGGCTGGGTTCATAGACCTAGGCTACTTGGCTTCTAGTCCATGACCTCTTCATCAAAAGTCTTGATCTTGCTAGGCTCTTGACCTAAGTATATTTCGTGCAAAACATAGTATCTTGATTTTTATGGTGATTATTTTTCAGAAATACACATTGTTAACCAGTTTGTTTTACCAGTCTTACCAAGGGGTATCATTTTAAATTACCCAGCAATTTCGTTGTGGAGGTCAATAGGCAGTCGCTCTATGTAAAATACTGGTATCCAGCTGCATCTGGTTAGACTGGAAGCCGACCCCAACATAGATCGGAAACGAACAAACAGATAATGAAAGAATTTTTTTTTATGGGAAATTGTCGTTTGTAAGTCTGGAAGCCGACTCTTAGAAGCAGTTTCCCGTGCCTTCCCCTAGGATTCCGAAGCTAGTCTGCATGTGATAAAAGCTGTTACCTGTGGTGTTGGAGCCTTTGATATCAAGGCTAGAGAAGGTTGTAAAAAAATTCCAGTGTCCAGTATAGTCTGTTGACTAATAATAAGCACAGTGACGTTTCTTACATAATATAAGCATAAGTTATTGCTACGGCACGGCGTGAGGAAGACGACTGACCACTAAACTGTATGCGCGGGGAACATTTCATCTAGCATAGTAGTTGCTACAGGTGGTTCTTTAGTAGGACTATCACATCACACTGTCACACTAATATTATAAAGGCATAAGGATGTAAGTGTGTTTGTTACTTCTTCACGCACAAACGACTGAACGGATTGGGATGAAATTTGGCACACAGATAGTTTATAACCAGGATTAACACATAGGATGTTTTTTGTCCCTGTATATCCACGGGATCTTGAGATACTGCGGTATGTGGGACGAGAAGACATTGCGTAGCTTCCCGAATGCTGCCCAGCCGAGTCGAATTCGACGATTGACCTCTTTCTCGAAGTGAGACCTACGTAACTGGACAGTTTGTCCTAGGTAAACATACTCGTCCACGACTTCGAGTGTAGCGTCTCCGATCTTTATGAGAGTGGGTGTTACATGGGCATTTGATGATTTGACATGACCTTCATTTTGTCCATGTTGCGTTGGAAGGCCTCCCACAAGGTGATGCGACGACCTTGTGAAGGCCCCACGCGAGAAGCACAGAACCGGTCGAAGTGGAGGTGCTTGGGGGAGTCCTATGTCCAGCAGTGGACATCTTTCGGCTGAAATGATGATGATGATGACCCACGGGATCGACACTTATGCGGGTGAAATCGCGGGGCGCTGCTAGTCTACATCCCACGTACTCAGTCTCCCCCATACTCCCCCCCGAGACAAAGACTTATAGGTAATGTTAACACTATAATTCCCCCCTAACAGATTGTCACAGTAATCATCGTATTTCCTCAAGATAAAAGATGAGTAATCCATGCGTTCGCCAGATAATGATAGATAATTCTTGTGTTTTTATTGATATCCTTGGATAATTCGGATAAAGTTGATACCGTTTTTATTATTTTATAGATAATGCGTCAGTACAATACACGAACATCACTAGTGATACTGTGTTGTTTCGTAATCATTTACAGGAAAATAATAAAATTAAATGTGTTTATTGCGGCAGTTTTAGTGATGAAAGTGTATTAGTGTAATTTAAATTAGTTTCTTATTAAATAGTAATAAAATATACATTATTTATGGGACTGTAGCTTTCATTGTCCGTTGAATGAGGAAAATTATTAGATAATTAATAGTGCTGTGCTACAACAATGAAAGTGAAAAATCCGTTCAGCCTAGTGCGAATAGGTAAATACAAGAAAGAAAGAAAAAAATATTATTAACCTTTTCTTCATAATAACATAACATAATGCTTTCTTTCTCCGAAAGGTTGGCAGAGGTTAACTTTTAGAACACCCAAATTTTGTCCGTTATGTTTAAACCCCATGTAATATGGCGAGACAGGTAAAAATGACCGGAGTCTGTACTCCGGTCTGCTACTGAGAAATTCCATATAGAAAAACCCACTAACACTTATCTTCATAATTATTTATCGCATTAAGATTAAGAGGGTTTACGACGAACGGCATTTCATACAAACTTTCAAGCCCTTGTTTTTCGAAATGAATGAATCGATTTTAATGAAACTTCATACACATAAGCAGGATACAAAGGTCTAAAAAGTTAGTAAAGTACCTACATTATCAATATATTATTTAATGTGAAACCTGCTCGTAAGCAGGGACTTGAAAACGAAATGAAATTCGTTCCGTTACCAGTAATGTTATCGTATAACGTTCCAAAATTTGTCGTCGTCGTCGTCGTCAGCCGATAGACGTCCACTGCTGGACATAGGCCTCCCCCAAATTTGGGAGGGTTTGCCATAATCGCCACGCTTGGCAGGCGGGTTGGCGATCGCAGTATGGTATGATGGTGGAATACATAGAGAACGCTGCTGCCCATTCTCCGGTACGACCCTTAGTCGCCTTTTACGACACCCACGGGGAGTAAGGGGTGGTGGTATTCTTTAAGTCCGGCACCACACAGACGTTTTTACACCAAATTTTGTAACGACACCAAAATTTGTAACGATACTAAAACCTAAAAATATCAATAACGTTACAGAAAAAAACGTTATAGAATATCATTTTCCTAGAACAATATTATAAACTACGTTATAGGTATCAGTAACATTATGCTTATCTGCTTATAATAACGTTACAGGTGAAACCTTACTAGATTCATTTGTAACGTTATTCTTCATACTTTTTTTTGTCTTTTTCGTCATCTTTTATATCATGAAGCTGGCAAAGTTATTATATCGTTATACTGATCATATATCGACATATTGATCATATTATTAGTGAATAGCTTAAGATTTCGTTCCGTTAGTCAGTATCGTTACAGCCAAGGAATTAATTTTGTTACGATCCTGGTGGAACGGTACAAATTATCGGTACTGGAACTGCACGTAACGTTATTTTGAGTAACGTTTCATTTCCCTCCTTGAAAGCCACCCCATTCCGTGAAGGTTGAAGTGATTAATTTAGGCTATGGTATGGCCAGTCACCATCGATTTCCGGTTGGCAATCTAGTAGACGTTTCATAAGAATAATGTTCGTTATAGGAAACTGTAGCTTGGTTACACAACTAAATCGACTATTGCCAAAATATGTTGTTAAAGACGACTATTATTCAGTTTCTTTCCTCTGCCAAACGTACCTACACGTGGCCATTGCCTTATACAAAGAATGGATGAAAAAGATACTTAATACCACTTAGCGCTTAGCTGATTTTGTTTAACATGAAAGGTTTATTTTCTCTTGACTGTACTTACTCGCCAAAAAGAGTAAGGGGAGTTGCTTGTTGGTTTGGTCCAGTTCCTCCCGCCCTCTTCTACGTTGTTTGTCGCGATATTTCATTGTGTCAGAGATCAAGATATTCTTGATTTTGGCCAACAGCTCATTGGGTATCCGACAAAAGTGGCTAGCCCATCCCAATGATATGAATTATCCCAAAAATGAAATTGAGGCTCTACCTATCACACTTTGTATAGTTGCCGGCACGTAACTTGGCAAGAGTTTTTGTAGTGGGGGAAGTTTGCGCATGCACAATTTCATACATTTTTATATGCGCGAACTTCCCCCACTACGAAAATCTCTTGCCAAGTTACGTGCCGGTAATTGTACCGGACCTAGTATAAACCCTTGCAGAATCACATGAATAGACACGTGACACTGTTTTTATTATAAACAACGACTGACCCGCCCCTGTGTGGGATCCAACGAAAATAAATCCTTCGCACGGGCGCAATGGCGACATGTCAATACATGGCTATTTCTGTGTCACATCTAAGTTAATTATAAACGTACAAGCCGTATGCCCATCGGAAATAATAAAGAACCATACATACTCTAATCCCCTATTTGACTCCATTTGGGATCCAACGAAAATAAATCCTTCGCACGGGCGCAATGGCGATATGTCGATACATGGCTATTTCTGTGTCACATCTAAGTTAATTATAAACGTACAAGCCGTATGCCCATCGGAAATAATAAAGAACCATACATACTCTCGTCCCCTATTTGACCCTCCTAGGGGTTTACTTTTCAAAAATCATGCCTCAGTGCTGACCTTTGTCATATAAGTAAGGAATTCTTGTTAAAAAAATCATGCTTCTAGACTGCGCGGCAGCGGCTTAGGTTGTGCGCTGTCAGCCAGTAAGTGAATTTAAGATTTTTATTACACACTTAACTGGAACGTTCTACATAAACCTTCCAGAATAAATGCTCTAAATGTCGGTGCAAACCGCATCAAACCCCATTGTGAAGTTGGGAAGATCTAAGCGATTACACAGACGTGAAAAGTGACATTGTTTTATTTATAGTCTGTACGAGTAATAGAGATATATTTATACATGATGTTTGTTATCGCAATAAAAGATATAGATATATGTATAACATAGATATTGTTTTGTTATCGTAAGTGTTTGTTTTACAGTCGGCGGCCTACTTCTGTAACTGCACCGTGTCGCATTGCTCAATCTAGCACTCATTAGGAGTTTCCGACGAAATATACAGTGTACACGAAATATTATTTTAAGTTTTGTGAAAAGAAAATTCTTGTTTATACAGGGTTATTGATAAAACATTAACGGCTCTTAAGAGGTCATTGTACTCATCATTATGAACAACTTTTACTATGGGACCAAACCTGATATCGCGAAAAAAAATCTGCTGTTCCCTACATTTATGTTCGTATAGGTAACTCGTCAAAATGTAGGGAACAGCTGATTTTTTTTTCGCGATTTCAGGTTTGGTCCCATAGTAAAAGTTGTTCATAATGGTGAGTACAATGACCTCTTAAGAAGTTGTTAATGTTTTACCAATAACCCTGTATTTTGAACTAGCTGAGCCTTTTTTTTTTTTTTTTTTTTTTCAGATGGGAAATCATCAAATGACTCCTCCCGCTCTGGGTGGAGCGGAAGGGAGTGTCAGACTCTTACTGACTAAAATCCACCCGTGTTCCTTCCTTAGCCCTTTATGTTCCGGGCCAGCGGTAACCCTTTCGGACAATCCCGCTGACCCGGCAGGCTTCAGCCCTAAGGGGCCCCTCCCCGATGCTGACATCTCTTTGAGGCGCGCGTGGAACACGTACGCGCCGTCCGGCACGGGCCTGGTCCTGATCGGGCGGTGAGCTACCCATTACTCTCCGCCCGCAGGCCCGCGCCTACGGTGGCCGGGAGTCGTCATGCGGCTCCCGACGCCCGGAGCGTCTCCCGCGGCGGCTGGGACGGGAGGCTCTCTCCCTGAGCCGTTCCGCCACCTCCTTCGCTAGCATGACTGCTTCGCAGAAGGAGGTGACTGCCTCCCACTCCCTCTCGCCCCGGACCATGGCTTGCACCAGGGCCGGACGCGAGAGGTCGCCGTCGCTGCCAATCGCCTCTACGAGGACACGGCGGTGCTCCGCCCAAGCGGGGCAGACCTCCACCGTGTGCTCCACCGTGTCCTCTGGGCGATCCTGACAATGGTGACACCCGGGCGTTTCCTCCCGCCTGATGATGTGCAGGAACCTCCAGAAACTTCCGTGTCCGGTGAGGACCTGCGTCAGGCGGTAGGTGAGGGCGCCGTGGCGCCTCTCTAGCCACTCCTCAAAGAGGGGTCTTATCGCCGCTATCGCGGCGTGCCCTGCGCTGGGTTGCGACAGTCGCTCTTTCCATGCCGCCATGAGATCGCGCCGGAGATCCGTCCGCTCCGCAGCGATTTGCCGCGGAAGCGGATCCTCCCCCCGGCGTAGTGCCTCCGCGCGCCACTCATACAGGCGCGCGAGGACTATCGCCTCCAGATCCCATGGCGGCAGTCCGGCATGGAGGCTTGCCGCCTCGCCAGAGATCGTGCGGTAGCCCCGGATAGCCCTTATGGCTACCACCTTCTGGGGCGCGTTCAGGTACTGGGCGGCTCGCCGCCGCAGTGAACGCGCCCACACCGTGCGACTTCGTTCGCGTGCTTCTCGGGAAAGAAATTGAATTTCACTTGCTTACATCTTGTTGCTTTGACGTTTGATTACTATAAGGGGCTTACAGGACCTAAACGCAGTAACGCAAGTTTTAGGAACAATAAAAGTATATGATCGACTACAGTAAACAAAATCATAAAATATATGATATTCTTCAGGATATATGCTAGGTATGCATAGTGTGTTGAAAACATAATTCAACAAATTTTTTTACGATAGAAAAAAATCATGAAGGTACCTCTAAAATCCATGTTTTGGCAAGGACACTACTAGCCGCACTACACTAGTAGTGCGGCCAAAACTATGATTATGTTTTTGTGGTTTATACTTGAACTTGCTGTGTTGACTGTACAATTTAATCCAAAATAGGCTTGGGACTGGGAGGATAGACACTACCTATAATTGTAAACGACACTACTGGTAGTGCGGCTGGTAGTGTCCTTGCTAAAACATGCTGAAAACTATATTTTACTATAAAAACCATACTAATATACATACAATCATTCTGATTTTTTGTCAGATTACTCTACAAGCAACGTACTAAAACACTAGTGTTTTAATTTTTTAGTCCACTACAAGCAACATACTAAAACACTAGTGTTTTAATTTTTTAGTCCAAACAATAGATTTTTTGTAAGAAAATAATTGCTTAGTATTTTGAAGAAAGAAAGAAAGAAAAAAAGTATTTATTGCGACTCGTACAGGAAGAACACAATAAAAAATATTAAAAATAAATTACCAGCGTTGTGTCATCGCGCTTCTCCTTCTTTTCTATGCAGTCCGACAGTGACCGCGCTTTAGGTCATGTAAGCCCTTTAAACTCTTCAGAGTAATTATTTCAAACGTCTAAGCAAAATATGGCTGTCATGTGATCAACACTGAAAGTTAATATCATGTTGGAAACGTGACACTACGGGGTTTCGTCTTATTGAAAGTCGTTACTGGACATCAGAAGCCCGGAAGTCTGACAACCAGTCTTACCAAGGGGTATCGTATTACCCAGAATACCCAGTAACTGGATTGTGGAGGTCAGATAGGCTGTCGCTCCATGTAAAATACTGGTATTCAGCTGCTTCCGGTTAGGCTGTAAGCCGACATAGTTGGGAAAAGGCTAGGCAGATGATGATCTAGTATAGTTTTTAGGTTGCTAACCTTTTCGGGCATAACGCTTTTTCGCTACGTGACTCTTTCTGCCAGTTTATTACTCTTGCCGCGATAAGGAGGTTCGTTCCAAAAGTGTTATGCGACTGAGTTTCATCATTGGTATATCCCCAAATATCATTTGACGTATGGCGAGGTTCCACGTCTATCGGATAGCTCTAAATAAACGTTTACCTACTTCCTTATACGAGCTCCCTTTGGGTCCCCTTCAAATATGGAGGGAATAATAACCACTTCGTTGGACTGTGTGTAGTTTATCGTTAAGCGAATTACGAGTATATTAAAGCGTCTTCCTTTCCACTTATAACCCGTCAGCCTTCAAAGGAAGAGTGATCAGGTATATTCTGGGCACGCTCATTCCATCATATACTCATCTGCCAAGCCTTTTTCCAACTATGTTGGGGTTGGCTTCCAGTCTAACCGGATGCAGCTGAATACCAGTACTTTACATGAAGCGACTGCCTATTTGACCTCCACAACCAAGTTACTGGTTGTCAGACTTTCGGGCTTCTGACTACCTGTAACGACTGTCAAAGATCCACGAATGTCAGCCGGGACCAACGGCTTAAAGTGCTTTCCGAGGCACAGAGGGGTCTCGGTATGTAAAGATGATCACCCATCCACAGACCAACTGCGGCAAGCGTAGCTTAACCTGATCGATTGACCTGTGCGGCTGTTATTATTTAGCCACGGGCCCCTCGGACGCTCGTTTGTTTATTCTGTAAATAGGATATCGAATTCACTTTTACACGTCTTATTATAAAAAAAATAAGCTAGATAAGGTCAGCGTTTCCTATCTGACTACTCTGAGTAGAAAGGCCGAAACAAGCTCAGAGTCGTCTCTTTTAAAATCCAGACATAATCCTGGTCAGATCATGTGAAGATCATGTAGATTTATGTTTGAAATGGTCTTGAAAGTACAGATTTGAGTGGTCCAGTCCAGTTAGTGCCAGCATTTGTTGGTAATCGTGTAGGTCAACTCAAGACTTGAGGAGCTCTACGACTCGACGAACAATACCACAGAAAGGACATATTGGTAGGCCGCATAAAACAGGGCCGTCTTTAACCTATTGGAGGCCCTGGGCACATAAGGGTCACGGGGCCCCTGTGTAGTTAGGAGACAATAAGAGAAACATACTAATATTTTTCATAACTGGGAGGCTAAAACCTTTTTGTAAATCGCACTGCAAATAACTTATTTTGTCAATGAATCGGGTAAATAATAATAATGCGTAGAATGCAACGGTGGCTGCAACGAATGTTTTTTATGAGAGCAGACCGGGGCCCTCGAAGATCGCGGGGCCCTGGGCACTTGCCCAGAGTGCCCAATGGACAAGAGGGGCCTGGCATAAAGTACTCAAAACTGGCAGAGAAGGAAAAAAAATCCACATAGTAAAATAATACTTTACAAAGTAAATAAATATCCACCCGCGGCCACGCCCGCGAGGTATGTCGATAAAAAGTGTCCTATGTCCTTCCCCGGGATGAAATCTATCTCTCTGCCAAATTTTATCGAAATCCGTTCAGTGGTTTAGGCTTGAAAAGGTAACATACAGACAGACAGAGTTACTTTCGAATTTATAATACATATTATTATGGATATAATATAGTACCTACTATATCATCCATCGCTTTCCATCAGGCGTAATGGAGGTCAAGAGCAGACCCATATCGCAATAAAAATAAACAACATAGAACAAAAATAAACTAGATTCGATGATATTCTTTTGAGATCAACGACCGCAGGTAAATTATTTACTTGAAATATTAGTTTAAAAACTCGGTTCTTTTTTGTGTAAACATCAAAGAACAGGTATACATACATAGATAGGTATCTAAACAAGTGATAAAACAAAAACTAACATACTTCAAGTAATCTTACTACTTAATTAAATTTGACCTTGTACCTATAGATAATTATGCGGAATTATCGATGCAAAGAAGAAGTAGCAAGTAACATACGACCAATCACAATCAATTTTGAAACATCGCTAATCCATCCTTATTTCCTTATTAATATTATAAATTCGAAAGTAACTCTGTCTGTCTGTATGTTACCTTTGCACGCCTAAACCACTGAACGGATTTCGATTAAATTTGCCAGAGAGATAGATTGCATCCCGGGGAAGGACAAAGGATAGTTTTTAACCCGATATTCCAACGGAATCGACACTTATGCGGGTGAAACCGCGAGGCGCTGCTAGTTGCTTCATATGTTCGTAAAATTTGTCCGCTCAACAGCGTAAATAACGCAATAAATATTGTTGAACTGTCTAAATGAAAGCTATTGTTACTGTTAGTGTATTACGCAATTACCCCACAAGATGCGCCTAGCGTTCGAGTATTTATGAAACGCATTTCCGTTAGCTTTGACTAGTCTTTGTCACAAAATACAGATAGTACAGAAGGCAATCACGTGTATGTACTTCACTTTTCATACCTACGCTCGGCGGTCGCGCTATGGTTGTCAACTTTGGCTTATGCACAAAAACTATCGTGGTAGTGGCACTCGTATCTAGTTGTTTGATTTATTGTTGAGGTTATTCTAAAATATTAAAACAAAACAAAAAACATAGTAGGTATTACAATACAAAAAGTTTGCAGAACAAAAACATATAAAATTTTACATTTGTCAATTTTCACTATCGAAAATCCCTAATAACTTCAAAACGGATTACCCTATTTACACAATTTATTTTGCCCCATCCGTTTTAGACCTAAACCTATCAAATGACACTAAAAACAACCAATATCTACCCAAACAAAAAATCATGTTTTCAACTTACTTAATAGTTGGTGGCATGAATTTACCTTACAAAATAGTTACTTTGTTTATACTGATTCAAAATAGGAAACTATTATACATATAAATCGAGCTTAGATAGCCATTTTCTTGTTGCTCCGTTTTTGCACTTCACAGACGCGTTTCTGAAACGGATGGCATCCGCGCTCGCACTACTCCCAACCCGTCCGAGATAACGTGTCCGTGAGCGGTGTCTATGTGTGCGTTGCTCGAGCGCACTTTTTATGTAGATTGTCTTCTGTACTGTCTGTATTTTGTGTTTTTGTTCCTTCATAACACCATTAATGATGTAAATCATAATTACCGTGAATAATAGGTAATTTTACGATTATCGAGAGTATGATGGGTGATCTCAGATGTGCAGTGATACCTACTTAAGTTCAAGATTACGTCATGTCATAGTCTGTTTGTTAGACTTCAGAATTGCAAATGTTTTCCTTGTATGTATTCGTTTATAGGTTCATAGTACCATTTTAGGGATGTGACATGCTGATTCAGTTCTTTAGTTTTGTATCTGGATGGCTGAGTAAGGGAAGACCAAAGAAACGATGGATGGACTCTGTGATAGATGAAATGGCTAGAGAGGGGGTGACTATTTACAGTGCCCTCCATTTTTTCCACTTCAGCTGTGATGAATTAATCATACATTATGATTTAAAGTTGTAGTTTCAAATGATTGAACTTTACACTACAAAGTTTTTATCAGGGACTTAAATACGAAATCAATTTCGTTGCGATACCACTAATGTTATCGTATAACGTTCCAAAATTTGTAACGATACTCGTCGTTTCAGCCGTTAGACGTCTACTGCTGGACATAGGCCTCCCGCAATTTTGGGGAGGGTTTGCCATAATCGCCACGCTTGGCAGGCGGGTTGGCGATCGCAGTATGGTATGATGGTGGAATAAATAGAGAACGCTGCTGCCCATTCTCCGGTAAGACCCTTAGTCGCCTTTTACGACACCCACGGGAAGTAAGGGGTGGTGCAATTCTTTAAGTCCGGCACCACACAAACAAACGATACTAAAACCTAAAAATATCAATAACGTTACAAAAGAAAACGTTATATGTAGAATATCATTTTCGTCGAACAATATTATAAGTGACGTTATAGGTATCAGTAACATTAAGCTTATACGCTTGTAATAACGTTACAGGTGAAACGTTACAGATTCATTTGTAACGTTATTATTCATACTTTTTCGTCATCTTATAAGTCATGAAGTTGAGTATCGAAATGAATAACGTTATTATATCGTTATACTTACCACCTAATCACGATATATTGATAATATTGTTAGTGAACAGTTTAAGATATCGTTCCGTTTGTCAGTATCGTATCTTGGCTATACCAAGGAATTAATTTTGTTACGATCCTGGCGGAACGGTACAAATTATCGGTATCAGGACTACGCGTAATGTTATTTTGAGTAACATTTCAAGTCCCTGGTTTTTACTGACTAATTTAAATATCCATGACTTATCATAAAAAATAATCAGGTAATCCCTTAGGATCACCTGATTATGTTTTTTTCTTTAAATCATAATGTGGCATCACAGCTAAGTGGAAAAAATTGTCAACTATCCTTTGGTGGGCACTGTAGATGACGACTAACAGAGAAGTATGGAGGAAAAGGACATTTGACGCCGACCTAAATAAATTAGGATAACGCCCAGTAAATGATGATAATTTTCTTCAGTTTCCATTCGAAGGATATTAATTTTGATTACTTTATGTTACTGAAGTCTGGCCCATCATCTAAGGTCAGACTTTATTAGAATATCTGCTGCGAAATCCAGCCAACAAAGTTTGTTTGCACAAAGCAATGTCTCATTTCCGATATCTCCGAAATTAAAGCTTTGTTCCTTTGTCGATTTCAAACAATCTATTATTAAGATATTCAAACAATCTATTATAAGTGTACAGACGTAGCCAAAACTTTTCCATCAGAATATCTGTTCACATTCGTAGTAGTCAGAAGCCTAAAAGTCTTACAATCAGGCTTACCAAGGGGCCGTGATATCCAGTAACTGGGTTGTGGAGGTCAGATAGGCAGTCGCCCCATGTGAGGTGTTGGTATTCAGCTGCATCTGGTTAGACTGGAAGCCGACCCCAACGAAGTTGGGAAAAGGCTAGGCAGTTGATGATAATCGTAGTGCCAGGAGAACTCAGAATTTCTGGATTAGACCTTTACAAACAAGGGAATGAAACCCAGCGGCACCAAAATTACAGATCATAATAATGAGAGTGTAAACTGCTAACTTAACCATATAAAAAAAACGTAATAACATCCTAATTGAGAACCTCTTCCTTTTTAGAAGTCGGTTAAAAATAGTTCACTACACCATAAAATGTAAACATTAAGAAAAGGACAGAAGATAAATATTAGTTTAGTCCTGTCAAATTAAGATACTCCCAGACGTTTAGACGAGATTAAAAAATTGGCTATTTACGTCAGGCGCTGACTAATTCGATTTGGCGCTGATTAAGTTTATCAGCATTTGAGATCATTAATGAATGGTGTATTTTCCTCTGTTTCAGCTGAATTAAGATGGTTACTATTGAGCGCGTGTAACGGCAAAGTCATGAATCAAGGGGGACCGAAGAATGTCGTCACAGAGCCGACGCGCCTCGAGAACAAACGTGAGATATTTTATTACCTTTATGGCATACTTTTTATACAATTACCTACCTACATCAGCACGCATATCTTCCTACAAATCTGATTACAGCAACGCTGATATACATAGATGGCGGTTTATTTTCCTTGAAGATCTTGTTCACAAAGAGCGCTCGTGCACCCACATAATGTATCAAATCTGTTAATCAACGCGCCAACGCACAACCTGAAATGCAGGGATTTCCTCAAGAAATTTTCTCATCAAAAGAGTTCCTTATACCTTTCCTTCCTATTTCTCATCGCGGAATGTTTGTATGTGTGTGGAAGTTCTTCATTTTGACAATGAGAAATCCCATCAGGCATATGGCTTGTCGTTCACATCGTTCTAAATTTCCAGTTCTCAGTCTTTGAAAGTTCGTCTTAATAATTACCTAAGAGCTCATAAATATCTCTTGAACTTCGACCTTCTAATAGCCCGGGAAAACTTCTCTGTAAACGTTGCGTTTTACTTGTGTTTAATTGCGTTGACAGACACGCACATACACCATTCCCATACCAGAAACGACAGTATTTAAACTGTGATGTAGTCAAAACCACAACCTGAAGAGCAAAGGTCAATTGCCCAGGACTTGCACCAATCGACCCATATATTTAAGGTAATGGCTTGACTTTAGTATCCGGGGGCACGAAGTGAGGGGTGACAGTGGTTGCAGGTGCTAGGGGATGGGTCCCTGATTATAACGTTATCACTCTTATTAAACGAAAATGCATATTTTTCGAGAAATTTATAAAAATTGTTTCTAACCTCAAATCAGATAAAAAGTGTAACGAAACGTTAAAATAGGCGATTGACAACCAAATCTGTACCAGTATATTGTCTGTGGTGTAAAATGTCGTGTAAAATCGGTGAAACGGAACGTAAAAAAGAACTGTACTGTCAGTGTTATTAAGTACTCTGTGGTTCATTCCGTTTCTTCCTGAGTGAATGTTTTGTTGTGTGTGAATGTTTTGTTGTTTTATTTGTCTTGTTATCTAGAAATTCTGTTCAGAAGGAAGTTAGCGTACCCCACTTTATGGTTGAAATAGGTCGAATCTGTCCCAAAACCGAATCGGGGCATCCCGACTCCACGTACAATAGGTCGAATCTGTCCCAAAACCGAATCGGGGCACCCCGACTCCACGTAGTCTTTTGGCTGCTACCCCGAGGGTGTATTTAAAAATCCGGAGGCGCGGAGGGAGTGCAGCCCCCGCCCGCTGTGCATGGGTGCCTATACTTTGTTACGTAAGGGCGAAGGGGCTGCACTTCCCGCAGCGCCGGAGACGTGCAGAAGCAACTTTGTATTGAAAACAAGTGTTTTGAGGTTATGTTACAATAATTTGTTTTTCTCAAGAATGGTGCGTCCTCGTTTCATGGGAGTGGTACCAAGGGAAAGGGGGGACCCCCCCCTCCCCCCACCACCCCCCCACCACCTCGTTTTCGTGCCCCCGGATACTAAATTTTTACCCAGGCGTCAACCTAACGTAAGCACGTAACCAAAGCGGATCAGAAGCTCCGATTCGTCGACTCGGCTACGCTTACGGCTCGCCGACCGCTGGTTGATGGTGCAGCAGGCAGGCCGGAGGGGTGAAAGGGGCAAGGGTGGACGAAGAGACGTAAGCTCGGGTACGGAGAGACGTAAGCGCGGGGACGACGAGCCGTAACGCACCGCACCGCGGTTCGTGAGCTTGTCCCGAGGCGAGGCGATTACGTTACGATGCCGATTAGTGTGCGTTGCAGTATGAGTTTCATTCAAAGAATACTGAACGGCTCGAGTTGATACGGTGCCGATCCTTGTGCTATGTTCTATGTTATGGGTTTGGTTTCCGCACTTAGTCCTTCAGTGGACCATTGTGCGTGGGCCATGGCGGCCGTCGGTGGTTATTCCAACCAGCCCACCTCCCTCCAGAAGCTGATCAAGTCTCCTGGTCTGCTTAGAACATCTGTGTACGATCTGGGTGTCCCGAGGGTTTCTGATCTTATCTGGGTGACGCCTGTGCACTCAAAGAGCACATGCGCAATGGTTTCGTCAGCCTCCATGCAAGCTCTGCACAGGGGACTGTCTGTTATGCCCAGTGTGTGAAAGTGTTTATTTAGCGAGCAGTGTCCCGTGATGGTCCCCGTCATCAGGCGCAGGCCTTTCCTGTCCAGTCGTAAGAGGCGCCTGGTTAGCCTGCCGTCCAGTGACGGCATGGCTTCTTTGGACTGCCTGCAGCCTGGTGACGACGACCACCAGCTTTCTGCTTGTGTGTGGGTGTGCTCATGTAGCCACCTGCGTAGTTGGTTGAAGGGGATGGGCACGATAGGTTCCGGTCCACAAACTGACATGCTGGAAGCCCTTCTGGCCAGCTCGTCAGCTGCGTCGTTGCCTAGCGATCCACTGTGTCCTTTTATCCATATCCGCCTGCATTATGCCTTGATCCTTGTGGTATGTATGACCTTTAATTTACGCCGTTACCGCGAGAAGTAAGAAAGAACTGTATAGCAACGCCCTACTTCGACAGCGAGTGCTTATGTTAGGATATTTGTCGCTGGATATTATTGGAAAAATCCTTCTTTTCCTAATCCTAGGATAATCGCGAGCAACGACGATGAGTATGTATAATATGAACGTTTTGCATTGACGGATAATCTAAATGGTTAACAGCTACATTCGAGCCTTGTTCTAGTGGACGCAAGTGCTAATGCCGAGCTTGAGGTCCTGGATTCGTTAGCCGGGTCGGGCAAAGTGTTGGGTTTTTAATATGGAATTTCCCAGCAGCAGTCCGGAGTGTGTGCCCGGTTGATAGCAATGGGATGTGATATCGTGATGTCGTACATGTCCATACATTTGACTTGCCTGTGATATCGTGGCCGTCCACGATAATATCGTCACGTTAGAAATTATAAAAGCGCACAATGGGGGGCGAGTCTATAGCCACAAGGCTAAGCGCGCACTACGATTTTAATCGTTGCGATTTAGTTATAAAATCGCAAACACAAAAATTTTCTCAGCGAATTCTTAAGCGATTTTTTTCCGCAGTACGCGGACTAGTATGCTAGTATTGTCTACTGTTTGGCGATTATTTATCGCAACGATTAAAATCGTAGTACGCGCTTAGCCTAACACGTCTTTGAGTATTAAACCAACTGGAGGCGCCATTGTCAGGCAATCCCCGCTGCCAAAGGTACGAGACCGCCGGTCATAGCGGTTATAATAATGTGTGCGTATAGTTTATGCTTGTATTTGTTTTTTGTTTTGTATGCGTGCGTAACAACGCGATCGAATTGCATTAGTATTACTACTTGTGTGCGTTCCCTCGTCCCCCGCGATGAAAGTGACAGACTTATTTGCGTAGATATTAGTACTCGTGGCGTCTCCGGTTGGTTCAATACTCAAAGTAACTCGTAATTGGTTTTTGGTGTCTTCATTCGTATAACTGCCACTGTTTTCACAATAGAAATAAACCTATAATTTTGGAATTTCCACTTGTAACAAGGAGACATTTCATCACTTCGGTCATGGTGATTCCAAATTGTAGTACCTATATTATCAACACGCTTGTTACGTCTATTGGGTAAGCAGTAAGTAGCTACTTACCTCATCGTGGAATTGCGTGGGAAATTAGTGGTATTTGTTTGAGAATAGAATTCGGCTGTGTGTTGACGATTTCAGACTATTAAGTTCTAGTTGGCACTCTTACCAAGCAGTATCGTATTACCCAGTGACTGGGTTGTAGAGGTCAGATAGACAGTCGCCTCCACATTAAATACTGATATTTAGCTGTATCCGGCAATCCAGGCGGGCGTTAGCCCTTCCACCGCAAGGGAAGAATTGGCCAGTCAAATAAGGTGTTGGGTGTGACTGTCCAGGATGCGCCGAGCGCTCGGTTCAGTTGAGTAACAGGCGGAACAAACTGCGCTACACGAGGAGGCTTCTAGAGGTTGACCTGGCAAGGGTTGTGATTAGTTGTGATCGATGTTCGTACTCTGCATTGAGAATTTACGATAAACCACAAACCCGTTCGAAGCAGATGGGTGATCGCAGAATGGTCTTACCAGTCACGAAGCTGCTGCATATAGAATACTTAGAACAAAATACTCTTTATTGTCTATACTGATAAAGGCTTCTTCAAACAGGCGCGATACGAGATAAAATCGCGCGCGACACAAAGGCACCGCAAGTCGCGCGACGAGCGATGCCTTTGTGTTGCGCGCAAGTCTGTTTGTTGGAGCCTTAAAGCTGAAGAGTTTGAATACGCTAATATCTGAAACTACTGGTCGGATTTCAAAAATTCTTGTTGCATTTGATAGCCCAGTTCTTGAAGAAGGCTATAGATAGGCTAACATCACGCTGTGACCGTCAGGAGACGAGCAAAACAAAACCGTCATAAAAAACGCTAGGTGAAAACTAAGTGATGGTGATGCGAAACGACGGGATATAAATGTAGAACACACACATTCCATTGACCTAATCCTTAAGTGACCTTTACGACATTCAGTAAAACTGGTGACCTATTAATTTGTCGGTCGGGACCAACACCATAAAACTTTATATTCTGAAACGGTTGTTTAACGGCCTGTTCTTTAACTGTTAAGGACAAAGCACTGGCGTTTGTCTAGTGGTCGCAAGCGCTACCGTTGAGCATGAGGTTCTAGGTTCTATTCCACTTAAGGGACATGACCTAAAGCGCGGTCTTTGTCGGACTGCATAGAAAAGAAAGAGGAGCGCGATGACACAACGCTGGTAATTTGTTGCAAAAGAAGCAATTATCTATTTACAAATAAATTATTGTTTGGTCTAAAAAATTAAAACACTAGGTAGTGCTTTAGTAGGTATGTTGCTTGTAGGATAATCAGACAAAAAATCAGAATGATTGTATGTATTGTATATTAGTATGATTTTTATTGTAATTAAAAGAAAGTTTCTAGAGGTATCTTCATGATTTTTTCTATCGTATCAAATTAGTTGTATTATGTTTTCAACACACTATCTGCCTAGCAATATCCTGAAGAATATCATATATTTTTCTGATTTTGTTTACTGCCGGTCGATTCAGTAAAAATCTCACCGTGAAAATATAGGTGAAGTGAGTTTGTTTTTACTAGGAATTGACACTATTGACAGCTCACTCCACGCTCACTTCGCCTAAGTTTTCACGGTGAGATGGTTACAGAATCGCACTGCTGTAGTCGATCATATACTCTTAGGCATTATAAAACTTGCGTTTAGGTCCTTTAGTCCCCTGAACGGCTAAGCTCTGGCGTATAATACCATCCTAGACTTCCCAGATGTAGGTCATGTCAATACAAGAACTATAAAAGTTTTGGCTCGCGTTATAACTCCGTAGCCTTATACCCCATGATCACAATCGCATTATGTTGCACTAGTTCAGCGTCGCACTGCGCCACTTACACCTGACCTGATAATGTAAACTTTTTGCTTGTAATCCAATGAGTTTATGTTTTGGCAAGTTTGCTGGTTTCAATATACTTAGAGCATATCATAAGGCTGTATTTTTTGAAGGGCTAGGATGAAGTGCAGCTTCATTTCGCAGTTGGGTTCAGTCCCATCCATGTAATAGGGAATGAGTAGGGAATCCGGAGTCCAGGATGCTACAGATAAATTTCAGACTCGCGTGATCTGGATATTAAACCCAGGACCCGACTAATGAGTGCTTTTTAAGGACGCGTTTACGAAATGACGCGCTTCAATTTTAGGTATTGAGTCTTACTACTACACGTGCACGGCTCACACACACAGCGACATGCGCGAAGCGGTGAAATTATGAGTAAACTGACACGACTTGAAACTTGAGCCTAATTTTATTTTATTTTTGCCATGTATTTTTTTTAAGTTTACGGTGATTTGTTTTCAAACAGTTTGTAGGTAATGTGAAGTGTTCATATAAGTAGAATGCTATTTACTTAATTTCACTGGACAGTGATTAATCAAGTACAAGTTGCCAAAGTACCTATGTATTAACAATTTGCGGACGAGCTTATTGAAAACAAATATAAAACAAGCTTGTTTTATTCGGTTTATTTCGAATTTTATATAATAAATTTGCTATGGTATCAAATGCAAGTAGGTTCTCGAAAACTGGAAAGAAAATACGTGTATTTGGCACACACCCTACAAGGCAAACAGTACAAATGCTACAATATTCATCACGCTAATATTATAAAGGCGAAAGTTTGTGAGTGTGTGTGTATGTTTATATGTTTGTTCTTCACGTTCAAACGGCTTCACCAATTTTGATAAAATTTTGTATAGAGGTAGCTGACACATATAGGCTACTTTTTATCCGATATTCCCACGGGATCGAAACTTATGCGGGTGAAACCGCGGGGCACAGCTAGTTGCTTCATAAATATTTAAAAAATTCGTAAAACAAAAACAACGCAATGGATATTGTTGAACTGTCAAATCGGAATGGATTGCCATTCCAAGTGTGTTACGCAATTAGGATAACGTACTAAGCAGTGTCGTGCATTGCATAAAGGCATATTAGCAGTGGCTACCTCGATAAATCACCATAAGCCTGTCAATTACATTTTTGGCCGTGCAAAGTGACGGATATTGAGATCGCCGATAGTGAGATAAAAATGAAAATCCAAGATGGCGGTTGTAGTTTTTTTTAATTTTTCATCATGGGTGTCGTTTTTATGGTTTTCAAGGGTGCTAAAACCGATAGTGATGTCCAAATGAAAATCCAAGATGGCGGCTTTAATTTTTATTATCATGGGTGGTCGTTTTTATGGTTTTCAAGGGCGCTAAAGCCGATAGTGAGGTCAAAATGAAAATCCAAGATGGCGGCTGTATTTTTTTTTTTTTTTTCATCATGGGTGTCGTTTTCATGGTTTTCGAGGGTGTTGGCTTGGAGCCAATAATTAGGTCAAAATGAAGATCTAAGATGGCGGCTGTAATTTATTTTTTATTTTTATCATGGGTGTCGTATTTATGGTTTTCAAGGGCGCTAAAGCAGATAGTGAGGTCAAAATGAAAATCCAAGATGGCGGCTGTAATTTTTTTTATTTTTTTTATCATGGGTGTCGTTTTCATAGTTTTCGAGGGTGCTGGAGCCGAAAACAAAGTCAAAATGAAAATCCAAGATGGCGGCTGTAATCTTTTTTTTTTAGATACTTTTGTTTTATGTTTCCGATTAGTGACCGCATCTGCCTAGACTAGACCCGGCTTAGTGCCTGCCTACCTATTCTTAAGGTCTCAACAAAACTAACAAAAGAAGCCCAAACTTGGCACACCTAGCTCAGCTCGGCTATTAGTTCCAGTAGCAGTCTTCGAAGTACACCTGCAGGTCACTCCATCAAGTCCGGAGGTAAGGTCTCAACATAACTAAGAAAACGAGCCCATACTCGGCACACCTAGATCAGCTCGGCTATTAGTTCCAGTAGCAGTCTTCGAAGTACACCTGCAGGTCACTCCATCAAGTCCGGAGGTAAGGTCTCAACATAACTAAGAAAACGAGCCCATACTCGGCACACCTAGATCAGCTCGGCTGTTAGTTCCAGTAGCAGTCTTCGAGTACACCTGCAGGTCACTCCATCAAGCCCGGAGGTAAGGTCTCAACATAACTAAGAAAACGAGCCCATACTCGGCAAACCTAGCTCAGCTCGGCTGTTAGTTCCAGTAGGAGTCTTCGAATACACCTGCAGGTCACTCCATCAAGTCCGGAGGTAAGGTCTCAACATAACTAAGAAAACGAGCCCATACTCGGCACACCTAGCTCAGCTCGGCTATTAGTTCCAGTAGCAGTCTTCGGAGTACACCTGCAGGTCACTCCATCAAGTCCGGAGGTAAGGTCTCAACATAACTAAGAAAACGAGCCCATACTTGGCACACCTGACTCAGCTCGAATTATTCCGTTCTGATCCCCTGAACCCCCCTCCACCCCTCCCGCCTCGATCCCCTCCTAGCTCGTCTTCTGTTTTAATCTCTGTCTTATCCACTAAAAACTTTCTCATACCGGTTTGAACCGCTTTTTCTTTTGTTTTTGATCCTGAAGGATCGTCAGCAACAAAAATAAGTACAGGGTTTATTGAAATACATAAGTTCGACCTCACCATCGGTTTCAGCACCCTCGAAAACCACGAAATTGACACCCATCATGAAAATATTGTAACACTTTTCACATCCGCCATCTTGGATTTTCATTTTGACCTCACCATCGGTTTCAGCACCCTCAAAAACCACGAAATTGACACCCATCATGAAAAATTGTAACATTTTTCACATCCGCCATCTTAGATTTTCATTTTGACCCCACCGTTGGTTTCAGCACCCTCGAAAACCACGAAATTGACGCCCATCATGAAAAATTGTAACATTTTTCACATCCGCCATCTTGGATTTTCATTTTGACCCCACCGTTGGTTTTAGCACCCTCGAAAACCACGAAATTGACACCCATCATGAAAAATTATAACATTTTTCACATCAGCCATCTTGGATTTTTATTTTGACCCCACCAACGGTTTCAGCACCCTCGAAAACCACGAAATTGACACCCATCATGAAAAATTGTAACATTTTTCACATCGGCCATCTTGGATTTTTATTTTGATCCCACCATCGGTTTCAGCACCCTCAAAAACCACGAAATTGACACCCATCATGAAAAATTGTAACATTTTTCACATCCGCCATCTTGGATTTTCATTTTGACCCCACCGTCGGTTTTAGCACCCTCGAAAACCACGAAATTGACACCCATCATGAAAAATTATAACATTTTTCACATCAGCCATCTTGGATTTTTATTTTGACCCCACCATCGGTTTCAGCGCCCTCGAAAACCACGAAATTGACACCCATCATGAAAAATTGTAACATTTTTCACATCGGCCATCTTGGATTTTTATTTTGATCCCGCCATCGGTTTCAGCACCCTCGAAAACCACGAAATTGACACCCATCATGAAAAATTGTAACATTTTTCACATCCGCCATCTTGGATTTTTATTTTGACCCCACCATCTGTTTCAGCACCCTCGAAAACCACGAAATTGACGCCCATCATGAAAAATTGTAACATTTTTCACATCCGCCATTTTAGATTTTCATTTTGACCCCACAGTCGGTTTTAGCACCCTCGAAAACCACGAAATTGACACCCATCATGAAAAATTATAACATTTTTCACATCAGCCATCTTGGATTTTTATTTTGACCCCACCATCGGTTTCAGCACCCTCGAAAACCACGAAATTGACACCCATCATGAAAAATTGTAACATTTTTCACATCGGCCATCTTGGATTTTTATTTTGATCACACCATCGGTTTCAGCACCCTCGAAAACCACGAAATTGACACCCATCTTGAAAAATTGTAACATTTTTCACATCCGCCATCTTGGATTTTCATTTTGACCCCACCATCGGTTTCAGCACCCTCGAAAACCACGAAATTGACACCCATCATGAAAAATTGTAACATTTTTCACATCCGCCATCTTGGATTTTTATTTTGACCCCACCATCGGTTTCAGCACCCTCGAAAACCACGAAATTGACACCCATCATGAAAAATTATAAAATTTTTCACATCCGCCATCTTGGATTTTTATTTTGACCCAACCATCGGTTTCAGCACCCTCGAAAACCACGAAATTGACACCCATCATGAAAAATTGTAACATTTGTCACATCCGCCATCTTGGATTTTTATTTTGACCCCACCGTCGGTTTCAGCACCCTCGAAAACCACGAAATTGACACCCATCATGAAAAATTGTAACATTTTTCACATCGGCCATCTTGGATTTTTATTTTGATCCCACCATCGGTTTCAGCACCCTCAAAAACCACGAAATTGACACCCATCATGAAAAATTGTAACATTTTTCACATCAGCCATCTTGGATTTTTATTTTGACCCCACCATCGGTTTCAGCACCCTCGAAAACCACGAAATTGACACCCATCATGAAAAATTGTAACATTTTTCACATCGGCCATCTTGGATTTTTATTTTGATCCCACCATCGGTTTCAGCACCCTCGAAAACCACGAAATTCACACCCATCATGAAAAATTGTAACATTTTTCACATCCGCCATCTTGGATTTTTATTTTGACCCCACCATCGGTTTCAGCACCCTCGAAAACCACGAAATTGACACCCATCATGAAAAATTGTAACATTTTTCACATCCGCCATCTTGGATTTTCATTTTGACCCCACCATCGGTTTTAGCACCCTCGAAAACCACGAAATTGACACCCATCATGAAAAATTATAACATTTTTCACATCAGCCATCTTGGATTTTTATTTTGACCCCACCATCGGTTTCAGCACCCTCGAAAACCACGAAATTGACACCCATCATGAAAAATTGTAACATTTTTCACATCGGCCATCTTGGATTTTTATTTTGATCACACCATCGGTTTCAGCACCCTCGAAAACCACGAAATTGACACCCATCATGAAAACTTGTAACATTTTTCACATCCGCCATCTTGGATTTTTATTTTGACCCCACCATCGGTTTCAGCACCCTCGAAAACCACGAAATTGACACCCATCATGAAAAATTGTAACATTTTTCACATCCGCCATCTTGGATTTTTATTTTGACCCCACCATCGGTTTCAGCACCCTCGAAAACCACGAAATTGACACCCATCATGAAAAATTATAAAATTTTTCACATCCGCCATCTTGGATTTTTATTTTGACCCAACCATCGGTTTCAGCACCCTCGAAAACCACGAAATTGACACCCATCATGAAAAATTGTAACATTTGTCACATCCGCCATTTTGGATTTTCATTTTGACCCCACCGTCGGTTTTAGCACCCTCGAAAACCACGAAATTGACACCTATCATGAAAAATTATAACATTTTTCACATCAGCCATCTTGGATTTTTATTTTGACCCCACCATCGGTTTCAGCACCCTCGAAAACCACGAAATTGACACCCATCATGAAAAATTGTAACATTTTTCACATCGGCCATCTTGGATTTTTATTTTGATCACACCATCGGTTTCAGCACCCTCGAAAACCACGAAATTGACACCCATCTTGAAAAATTGTAACATTTTTCACATCCGCCATCTTGGATTTTTATTTTGACCCCACCATCGGTTTCAGCACCCTCGAAAACCACGAAATTGACACCCATCATGAAAAATTATAACATTTTTCACATCCGCCATCTTGGATTTTTATTTTGACCCCACCATCGGTTTCAGCACCCTCGAAAACCACGAAATTGACACCCATCATGAAAAATTATAAAATTTATCACATCCGCCATCTTGGATTTTTATTTTGACCCAACCATCGGTTTCAGCACCCTCGAAAACCACGAAATTGACACCCATCATGAAAAATTGTAACATTTGTCACATCCGCCATCTTGGATTTTTATTTTGACCCCACCGTCGGTTTCAACCAATCAATCAATCAATCAAATCATTTATTTGCAACGAATGTAGGTACATTAAAATACAGGTGGAGTAGATAGGAGTGAGCCATGTACATTCTGCCTGAAAATAGGCACGCAAAATTCATAAAAATTGTTATGAAGCAATCTAAAGATAAAATTACAAATTAAAATTAAAATGTCACAGTTACAATAAAATTATTACAATTATACACATATTAATGATAATAAATATTCAAAATGTCAAATTAAAATGTTACTTTAGAATTAAATTAAAAATAAATGTATATTAGGTCCATATTATGTTCAAAAAAATATTAATTATATTAATTATACACATTGCTGATTAGAAAGTTTTGTCCATCAAAAAATCATTAATCGAATAATAACATTTATCTATGAGGAAGGCCACTAGTTTCTTTTTAAAGTTGTTAATTGTATCATTTTTCATTACATCTGGCAATTTATTGTATATTGTAGGACCCATACAAATAACACTTTTTCTCATTAACGCTGTGTTACAGGACTCGATTTGTAATAAATTTTTGTATTGGTTTCTGACAGGTCGTTTTCTAATTTCTGACATAGCGGGATAGAGGTTTTTATTGGTCTTTACAAACATTGCCATTTCCAGAATATACAATGACGGAAATGTAAGCACTTTTAGGGACTTAAACTTTGGTTCGCAACTATCTGTGGTCTTCAGACCACACATCGCTCTAATGCAACGTTTTTGCGCCTTGAATATGTATTCCCGTGAGCTGCAATTGCCCCAGAAAATAATACCAAATCTTAGAACTGATGCAACCAGACCATGATAAGCTACTAATGTAGTTTGAATGTCAACTTTTTTGGACAACTTTGAAAGGACATATGCCGCTGTATTCATCCTTTTGCAAATTTCCTCTGCTTGTGGTTGCCAATTTAGTTGTCTGTCAATGTAAATCCCTAAAAATTTTGCTACTTTAACTTCGTTAATTTTTTGTTTTTTGTAGTCTACAGATACTTCTTTTAAAATTGTGCGTTGATGAAACTGCATTATGTTAGTTTTTTGTAAGTTTATCACCAAGTTGTTTCTATCAAGCCAATGTACGATATCTTCCAGGGTCTTATTTATGTCCTGTTCATAGCTATGCGGATGTTTACATTTTACTAACGCGGTGCTGTCATCGGCAAATAATACCATTGGATTATCAACATGACGTGGCAAATCGTTGATGTAAATTAAGAAAAGGGGTGGCCCAAGGACGCTGCCCTGTGGTACACCATATTTTATTGTTCGTCCTTCGGATCGGTATTTTATTTCACTCTTCGTCTTAGGGCAAATTCTAGTTATTTCTGTGTATTGTGTACGACCGCTAAGGTATGATTTAATAAGTTTAAGTACATTTCCCCTTATTCCATAAACGCTTAACTTTTTTATTAGAATGTCGTGATCGACGCAGTCAAAAGCTTTTGACATATCTGTGAAGATTGCGCAAATAGGCACTTTGGTATCTACGTTTTTTATGATAATATTGAATAAATCGAAAATAGCTGTATTAATGCTTTTGTTTTTCCTAAAACCTTTTTGTTCATTGCACAAAATGTCATATTTAGATAAGAAATTGTTAAGTAATTCGTAGATTAACTTCTCTACTACTTTGGACAATACCGGAATTAAGGCTACTGGTCTGTAATTTGCTATTTCTTCTTTTTTATTCTTCTTGTAAATTGGTTTAACTATAACGGTTTTTAACACCCTCGAAAACCACGAAATTGACACCCATCATGAAAAATTGTAACATTTTTCACATCGGCCATCTTGGATTTTTATTTTGATCCCACCATCGGTTTCAGCACCCTCAAAAACCACGAAATTGACACCCATCATGAAAAATTGTAACATTTTTCACATCAGCCATCTTGGATTTTTATTTTGACCCCACCATCGGTTTCAGCACCCTCGAAAACCACGAAATTGACACCCATCATGAAAAATTGTAACATTTTTCACATCGGCCATCTTGGATTTTTATTTTGATCACACCATCGGTTTCAGCACCCTCGAAAACCACGAAATTGACACCCATCTTGAAAAATTGTAACATTTTTCACATCCGCCATCTTGGATTTTTATTTTGACCCCACCATCGGTTTCAGCACCCTCGAAAACCACGAAATTGACACCCATCATGAAAAATTATAACATTTTTCACATCCGCCATCTTGGATTTTTATTTTGACCCCACCATCGGTTTCAGCACCCTCGAAAACCACGAAATTGACACCCATCATGAAAAATTATAAAATTTATCACATCCGCCATCTTGGATTTTTATTTTGACCCAACCATCGGTTTCAGCACCCTCGAAAACCACGAAATTGACACCCATCATGAAAAATTGTAACATTTGTCACATCCGCCATCTTGGATTTTTATTTTGACCCCACCGTCGGTTTCAACACCCTCGAAAACCACGAAATTGACACCCATCATGAAAAATTGTAACATTTTTCACATCGGCCATCTTGGATTTTTATTTTGATCCCACCATCGGTTTCAGCACCCTCAAAAACCACGAAATTGACACCCATCATGAAAAATTGTAACATTTTTCACATCAGCCATCTTGGATTTTTATTTTGACCCCACCATCGGTTTCAGCACCCTCGAAAACCACGAAATTGACACCCATCATGAAAAATTGTAACATTTTTCACATCGGCCATCTTGGATTTTTATTTTGATCCCACCATCGGTTTCAGCACCCTCGAAAACCACGAAATTGACACCCATCATGAAAAATTGTAACATTTTTCACATCCGCCATCTTGGATTTTTATTTTGACCCCACCATCGGTTTCAGCACCCTCGAAAACCACGAAATTGACACCCATCATGAAAAATTATAACATTTTTCACATCAGCCATCTTGGATTTTTATTTTGACCCCACCATCGGTTTCAGCACCCTCGAAAACCACGAAATTGACACCCATCATGAAAAATTGTAACATTTTTCACATCGGCCATCTTGGATTTTTATTTTGATCACACCATCGGTTTCAGCACCCTCGAAAACCACGAAATTGACACCCATCATGAAAAATTGTAACATTTTTCACATCCGCCATCTTGGATTTTTATTTTGACCCCACCATCGGTTTCAGCACCCTCGAAAACCACGAAATTGACACCCATCATGAAAAATTGTAACATTTTTCACATCCGCCATCTTGGATTTTTATTTTGACCCCACCATCGGTTTCAGCACCCTCGAAAACCACGAAATTGACACCCATCATGAAAAATTATAAAATTTTTCACATCCGCCATCTTGGATTTTTATTTTGACCCAACCATCGGTTTCAGCACCCTCGAAAACCACGAAATTGACACCCATCATGAAAAATTGTAACATTTGTCACATCCGCCATCTTGGATTTTTATTTTGACCCCACCGTCGGTTTCAGCACCCTCGAAAACCACGAAATTGACACCCAACATGAAAAATTGTAACATTTTTCACATCCGCCATCTTGGATTCTCATTTGGACCTCACCATCGGTTTCAGCACCCTCGAAAACCACGAAATTGACACCCATCATGAAATATTGTAAGTCTTCAGGGGATCAGACCGGAATAACTCCTCAGCTCGGCTGTTAGTTCCAGTAGCAGTCTTCGAAGTACACCTGCTGTGCAGGTCACTCCAGCAAGTCCGGAACGAAATATGAATTTATAAACCCTACTTACTTCTAGAAAAATTATAAGACTGTGAATCAAATCTTTCCTTGGGTAATAGGTACATACAGAATGCGTGAAGTATCAAGTTTTGTGTGTCAAATATTTTGTATCCGTACAGCGATCTTCTTTTAGCACAAGCTGCTGCTTACAACCGACACAGAGTCCACTCACAACGGCGGCCGAGCGCAGACTAATATTTCATTACAAATTTTTGTGCAATAAACCGAGACAGTGACCAGTAAAATAACCCTTATTTCAATCCAATAAGATTCACGTATTAGAGCTAAATATGTGAAAAAATAGACTCCGAATTTTTTTTTTTTCTGAGCTTATTTTTAACATTTTGATAGTTCTTTTGGCTACCTTTTTGAGTTGAACATGTCTGCTTACATAAAATATCTTAAAATAAATATGTTTATGTTATTAAATAGAAGAAAAATGATCCCAAAGACAGCACGATATCGTCGATTTTGTGTGAAGAGGCAACGGAAATTATTTTTTACTATATTATAAACCAACATTTTCGAATAAAAAATGGCTACCATTTGGAGATGAAAGAGTAATCTATCTGTGGTAATTATTAGTTACATTTGGTTTCGTCTCATTTTGCCGCAAAATGCACCGAAAAACGGCTTATTTTTGTCAGATACGTAAAGGCGTCCTTAATGGGAATATGTAATAGTACAACAAACAATCTTCTATCTATCTATATATATAAAATTCAAAGTCCTGACTGACTGATTGACTGACTGATATATCAACGCACAGCCCAAACCGCTGGACCTAGAGACTTGAAATTTAGAAGGTGTGTTCTTCGTGAAGAGTAAGTATCCACTAAGAAAGGATTTTTGGGAATTCAACCCCTAAAGAGTTAAAATAGGGGATGGAAGTTTATATGAAAGTCCGACAGTTTTGAAGTTAGGATCTTCTAATTTTGTATTTAGGCTGACAATTGAAAACTAATGTATACGTGTCTCAGCGTTTTTGATAATTCCACCCCCCAAAGGGTTAAAAAGGGGGATGAAGTTGTGTATAGAAAGTCATTAATTTTCGACGTAAAAATCACTAAATTTATTATCTAGGCTTATGATTGGAAGCAAACACAACGGTGTTTTTAGAATTCCATCCATTAAGGGGGTGAAAAGGGGAATGAAATTTTGTCCTGACTGACTGATATATGAACGAACAGCCTAAAACGCTGGTCGGTACCGCTGGGTAGAGAAATTAATTTTGTAGGGTGTGTTCTTTGTGAAGAGTAGATATCCACTAAGAAGAGGTTTTTGGAAATTTAACCTTTAAGGGGTGAAACGAGGGGATTTTGTTTGTATGAAAAATCTTATTCCTTGAGTTAATAACCATGAAACTTGGCACGAATACTTATTCTAAATAAATTATGAAGTTTGGCTTTTTTTTTCTAAACTTCCCCCTGAAGGGGGGATTGGGAGGTGTCAAAGTTTGTATGGAAGAATTTTAACGCGTGGTCCGATTAACTCGAAACTCAGTATTTATACTTAAGACCGAAAATAAAGAATAACGTGTATCATCGTTTTTAGAAAATTTACCCCTAACGGGGTGAAAAAGTAATTTTATAGGGGAAGACTTTACTGCGTGGCTTGATTAACTCGAAAATTGGTATAAACAATCTCTGAGTCGAGTTATGAACACATCCCAAACAATTTTATGAAATTCCACCCCTGTGGGGGTGAAAAACGGGGATACAGTTTATAAGAAAAATCTTATTCATTTGGTTAATAAACTTGGCAAGAATACTTGCCTAAGCAAGTAATAAAGTTTATCATTATTCATTTATCAAAACACCCCAACACCCCTTGTGTTGGGGTGTTAAAGTTTGTGTGGAAGAATTTTAACGCGCGGTCCGATTTACTCGAAACTCAGTATTAATACTTTTGACAGAAAATAATCAATAATAACAGCCGCACAGATCGATCGATCAGGTTACGCAGGCTACGCTTGCCGCGGTTGGTCTGTGGATAGGTGTCCATCTTTACATACCGTGATCTCTTCGTGCCTCGGAAAGCACGCTAAGCCGTTGGTCCCGGCTGTCATTCGTGGATCTTTGACAGTCGCTAGGGGTGGTCAGAAGCCTGAAAGTTTGACAACCAGTCTTATCAAGGGGTATCGTATTTGGGTCGTGGAGGTCAGATAGGCAGTCGCTCCATGTAAAATACTGGTACTCAGCTGCATCCCGTTGGACTGGAAGCCGACCCCAACATAGTTGGGAAAAGGCTAGGCAGATGAAGAATCAATAGTAAGTGTATGGGGTTTTCGAAAATTATTGACCTCTGACGGGACAAAAAGTGGTAATTCGATTTATAAGGGAAATTTAATGAGTGCCTTGATAAACTCAAAAAAAAAGGTACAAATAAATTTGGACTTGAAACAGCACAAATAATTGTAAAGTTCGAATTTTTTTGGAATTCTAAACTAACCCAAAGGGGTGATTGGGGGTGTCAAATTTAGTATGGTAAAATTTTAATGTGCGGTCCAATTAACTCGAAACTCAGTACCTAAGACCAAAGTAAATAATAAAGTGGTTCTGGGTTTTTCGAAAATCTACCGCTAATGGGGTGAAGAGGGGTAGTCAATTTCACAGGGCAGAATTTTATTACGAGGCTTGATTAACTGGAAAATTGGTATAAATAATCTAGATTATGTTTCGAAATTACCCCCCTATTATACCCCTATAGGGATAGAAAGAGGGGATAAAATTTATATGAAAAATCTTATTCATTTGGTTAATAAATTAGAAACTTGGCAATATTTGGGTCAGTAAATAATAAAGATTGTCACTTTTAGTTTAAAAAATCCCTCACAGAGGATTTGGGGGGTGACAAACTTGATGGATTAGAAAAATATTTAACCCGCTGTCGGATTAACTCGAAACTCGGTACTACTAAAACAAAAATACTTAAAAAAAGTGATTTAGGGTTTTTCAAAAATTTACTCCTACGAAGGTGGAAAATTCTACTGCTTGCTTCCATTAACTCGAAAATGGGTATGGGTCTTTGAGTCAAGTTATTAACACATCCCAAACGATTTTTCAAAATTACTCTCCTGGGGGGGAGGTAAAAAAAAAGCTGGGATACAGTTTATTTGAAAAATCTGATCCCTTTGAGCTATAAACTAAAAATTTGGCCCGAATACTTATTTATATCTAAATAAATGATAAAAATCATAAACATACATTTTCGAAATTATAAGAGGAAAGTACGAATTTCACGCGGACGAAGTCGCGGGCTGAAGCTAGTATTGTATATAATTACAGAGGTATGAGGAACAGGGTGTAAAGTTTACTCATACTCCAAAGAAAAGGGAGAATTCTCCGACCAGACGGGTGTTGAGTCTGGCGGGCAACTGCCCGATGAATCATGTCGGGCAACTGCCCGATGAATCATGTCGGGCCGTTGTATCTACGCTAGTTGCGCGGTAAGTCTGCTTGCGAGATGCAGGGTTTTGCGTAACGTTAGTATGACGCGTTGTTCGCAAGTGGCGTTGTAGATACCGCTTCATAATTATAAAAACCCAAATATTAGATTTCGTTCGGAAGACTGATAAGTTAGTTTTCAAAACTTCCTCTCTCCTACTATTTTTCTGTGCCCGACAGAGTCCACAATGATCGCATATTTAAGTTACCATCTAAGCACCTACACATTAATAATTGTGGATTGTAATAAAGTTTTCAGTTTTTAGCCTTGTTTTGTTCTTTTAGAAATTAGTGCATATTGAGTCTGATAATAATACCTATGGTTCCGTATTTTTTGGGAACGCTTTTTGTTTATTTATTTTTTTCGTTCATTCAGCATTTTTCACTTGTATTTTAGAAACGTCTAAACACAAAATTAATGAAAAGGGAAAATTTTATTCATTAGTGAGCTAAATTTATTTTCTCAAAAAATGAACATTCACTCGAATGAACCATTCACACTAGTGAAGCGTCTGATTTATGAAGTTCATTGAAGCTATATAGGGACACTTGTCCAGTTAGGCTACCGATATGTTATAGGGAAGGCACTTTGTTTTACTTAACACAGCCTTACGCTGTCTCGGTGAGGCGCTCGTGTAAATTGATTAGGTTTCTCCTTGAAGACGGCGGGAAACTTAGTTAATATTCTTGATACTATGTCGAGCTATTATCATCCTTATAAGTGCCACATTGGTATACAGTGGTCGCAAGCGCTACTGCTGAACATGAGGTTCTGGATTCGATTCCCGGGTCGGGCAAACTGTTATTGGGTTTTTACATCCATACTAATTTTATAAATTCGAAAGTAACTCTGTCTGTATGTTACCTTTTCACGCCTAAACCACTAAACGGATTTTGATAAAATTTGGCAGAGAGATAGATTGCATTCCGGGGAAGCATATGGGATACTTTTTATCGACATACCTCGCGAGCGAAGCCGCGGGCGGAAGGTAGTCAGAAATATATCAGTAGCAGGCGTGGAGTCTAGATTTAAGCCCGGTTGTTGGCAATAGGCTCGCCTTCTATTACATGGGTCTTCGCGAAATGTGGGTGTCATCATCATAATTAGCCTTTAATGTTCCCACTGCTGGGACACAGGCCTCCTCTCTCCTCTGGGAGTGGGCCGTAATCCACCACGCGGGCCCAGTGCGGGTTGGTATATGTCACATGTCTTCGAATTTTTGGTTCTAGTGCATTCCGGTTTCCTCACGATGTTTTCCTTCGCCGTTTTAAGTGGTGAAATAATTTACACAAAGTAAAGCGCCTGTCTGGGTTCGAACCTACGACCTACAACTCGTAAGTAAATGTGGGTGTGCCTCTGCTTAACCTTTCGGGTATTACAGGCGTGAAGTCGTGTTTTAATCTAAGGTAAATTATGAAGGGTTGAAGGGTGAAGTTTTTCTCTAGTTAAGCAACCGATATGTTATGGAGAAAGCAATTTGTCTTAGTTAACGCATCCTTCCGCTGTCTCGGTAAGGCAGCGCAAATTGATTACCCAGCTCGAAGGAAGCTGATGGAAAATCTAGTTTATTTCTAAGTGTGTCGCATTCTTGCTACGTAGTCTAATGGGTCTTTAGAAAACATTGGTCCTTAGATCCGTACAATTAGTTTTCTTTTTAACCGACGAAAAAAAACGGAGGAGGTTCTCAAGTCGACGCGTATATATTTTTTTATGTATGACCACGCATAACTTTTTATTGAGCATTTGCTCTTGGAAATCATCATTTGGTAAAGTGGAGCTGATGATGAAGACCACAGATGGCCATCGGAACTACTCAATGATAAATATTTCATGGGTTGCGATTCGATTACTTTAATATGGTTGCTAAGCAATGTATGCTCGTCACAATGCGAATGGTGAAATACCAGGAGAACTCCTCAACAATTAACGTCCCTGCATCGGGAAAAGCAATATTTTGTAAAAAGCGATGAGCAAGTTGACACTATGCCATTGTAACTTAGATAAATTATAAGCAGACCCAGTAAAAAACGAGAAATAAAAACTTTTTAACAAAAAAATTAAACCGCCGAAAAACTGAAAAGCAAAAAATAATAAACATTTTTTATTTAACCTTAATAATTAAGTTCTTAAACTAATGTAAGTATACCTAAGTAATTTTAGTCGGCGCCAAATAAGCAAATTAATTAATTACGTAAAGCGTGATCCGCGGCGGCGGCAAGAATCATCGAAATCGATCGACGTGGTAAAGAATTATCGCTGAACATAACAAAAATTAAAAAAAAAATACAAATTTCGGACCTCCTCCTTATTTGAAGTTGCTTAATAATAATTGAAAATTGTAAGCAAGTATAAGACATCTGTTTGTCTCAAACGGCGCTACCGTAACCAATGTTGATGCAAGTTGATCAAACAAATGGTTATGATGTCGTTTGTTCAAGAGATTGCCTTTGTGATTAATTGCCGCGCGAAATCGTGAATAAACTTCACGGTTTATGTAAAATTAACTTTATTTTTATTTATTTAAATCGAACACAAATGATTCTATAGTTGTTAGTATACAACGTTATTTTTAGTATATGCGAAACCTAAATATAGTTTGTTCAGAATAAGTAACTGAATCAATTCCAATAATTTTTACCCCATGTTATATTTTGTCCCAAAAATATTTAAAAAAGGTTAAAAGTTGGACACCGAGCGACACTATGTAGGTTATCCAATCTCCGCCCCGAACGGTTAGGTACCTAGGGTACTATTATCAATAAACGCAAGACGGGGCGGCGCGAGCCGCGCGGGTGAGCATGTTATTGTACGGACAAACAGGTACCTTAACAAGCTTATATCTTTGTGATTTTACATGATACAGTTTTGAAATTTTGTACTTAAGTAGATTCTTTACATAAAAATATTAGACATGTGTTTCGGGTTTCGCATAAACTAAAAATAATGTTGTATATAACACTTTTAAAACTACGTTAGTAACATTTCTCATTAAAATAAAAGTAAAATAAGTAAAACAAAACTAAAACAAAAAATAAATCCAAATACTTATAAAAAAATATATAATTCATGAACCTATTAACTATGCCCGCTTCCCGCTGTACCGGACCTGCTGCTGTGCATACGGGCCCGTTGCCCCAGGAACGGGCAATGTGGCAATAAGCCACATTGCCCGTTATCACCTTTATGCTCTTTATTTTTATTAGGTTTTTGATCTCTGTGCATAATATTGGTAAAAATAATGGTCCGTATGTTTCTGTAGAAGAAGTTACAGTATGCGGGCCTTAATATGGTAGCGTTGCGTGTAGTGACACTGATGCGGGTGAAACCGCGGGGCGCAGCTAGTACTATAATAATCACGAAACACGTTTAAAGATCAAAAAAAAAATGTAGTGTGACAGATTTTAATGTAACCCTCCTCTTGTTTGCAGGTGAGCGACGTCGCGGCGCGGCTGGTCGCGCAGCCGCACTACGTCGGGCACCTTCCGATTCGGATTGCTCAGGCGAGACGGCGTCCCTGTCGGCCGACAGCGGCGACCGCGCCGTGCGCCCGCCGCCGCAGCCGCAGCGCGTGGGGAAGAATAGGGGGTAAGGAACAACGGTGCTATTCTGTAAAAATTCCACCGTGAAAACTTAGGTGAAGTGAGCGTGGAGTGAGCTGTCAATAGTGTCAATGCAATAATCATCATCATTTCAGCCGAAAGACGTCCACTGCTGGACATAGGCCTCCCCCAATTTGGGGGGGGGGGGGGGGGGTTGCCATAATCGCCACGCTTGGCAGGCGGGTTGGCGATCGCAGTATGGTATGATGGTATAATGCATAGAGAACGCTGCTGCCCATTCTCCGGTCTCCCTTAGTCGCCTTTTACGACACCCACGGGAAGTATGGGGCTAGCAATAATATTGCGCCAAAAATCGGCCATTTTTTTTTAAAGTTTAATACATATAACCCAGTGTCACTCCCACAATTAAGACGAAACTAACGGCACCTCTCAAGCTGAAATCGATCAAGCCGTTTAGGCTACAGAGCGTGCCAAAGAAATATACATACATACATACATACACTCGAAAAACATAACCCTCCTTCTGACGCAGTCGGGTAAAAACATAGTCACTTCAACCTAAGTTTTCACGTTGAGATTTTTACAGAATCGACCGGCTGCATTCAAGTAGTATTTTCTTACTTGGGGAATCGTCATAGATGACCCTCCTTTTGGGGTGAAAGGAGGAATATGTCGGACTCCTACCAACTAAACCCCCCTAAGGCTGCGTTTCCACGGAATGTGTGTAAAACTAACCAATAACAACGCTATCTTAATTCAAGCTATGAAAATAAAGCGATGTTATTGGTTTGTTTCACACACATCCCTCGCTACGCATCCTCGCTCATCTCTGGTGGAAACGCAGCCTTAGTGGGGAGTCCGTTTCTACGCAGTGAAATAATACTTGGTGTGGATCTTCCACATTCAACGCAACCTTTCTGGGGGGTTTGTGTACTCACGTCAACATGACGCATTCGGATACAGGTCATCGAATATGCCTGTTATCACACTCGTGAGGCTTGCACGGCGCGGCGCCAAGGTGTAAGAAACCGGTCGGCAGCCACTCACCCGCAACTTACGCATTGCGCAAAGCAAACAGTTTTATTGATAAAGATTGTAGGATACACATGTGTATCTTCCGCACATGCAACTGTGGGTCCAGTACGAATTTTTATAAAGACTAGAAGAAGAGCTTCTTTTTTTTCTATTTGATCAAGTTAATGTCAGCTATAAGAGTAGGGGAAGACCAAAGAAACGATGGATGGAATGTGTGAATGATGATATGGTTAGAAAGGGGGTGACTACCGAGGTGACGACTAATAGAGAAGTAGGTATGGAAGAAAAAGACATGTTGCGCCGACCCCAAATAAATTGGGATAAGGGGAGGAGAATGATGATGATGAATGATGATCATGTTAATGTCACTAGACCGCACGGGCGCTACTGCAGTTTTAGTTTTAGTACAGTTACTTAAAACTAGGATAACAACATAATAAAATGTAATAGAAATGCGATCAAACGTTAGTTTATGTTAACTTTATCGAATCGGACGAATCGAAACGGTGAAGGAAAACATTGTGAGGAAACCGGCATGTCCTAGAACCAAAAATTCGAAGACATGTGACATCTACCAACCCGCACTGGGCCCGCGTGGTGGATGACGGCCCACACCCTCTCACAGAGAGAAGTGTCCCAGCAGTGGGAACATTAAGAGGGCTATCACAATTTTTTCTTGTTTAGAGCGTTTGACTCGAGTTTTGATGTGTGATTATGATTTAACTAAAGCCACAATAGTAAAAAAAATACATGCCCGAGAAAGTTTGATTCCTTCTTTTGGGAGCGCATTCAATAAATATTCCAGTTTGTTCACATAAATCAGTAAAAAACTTGTTTCTGCAAAGGCTGTTTCATAAAATTTTACTTTCGGGCATCTCGCGATGCCCTGTTACATCGAAGATATAATAGTTTAATCATTTATAAAAATATCTACGATACAACTGTATCTTCTACTATGGTATGCATACACCAATTTATGATGTTTCATACAGTAATACACCAAAAATAATTCCGTAAAACAGAGAGTTAATGATAATTTTTCGCCCGAAATTATATTTTTTATCTATGAATATATAAAAGAAATTCAAACAAAAAGTATTTAATAACTAAGATTACTTTGTAACCTTGCTTGAAAAAAAAAATAACTCTAATTTAAAGTAAATTAATATTTTTAAATAATTGTTGTATGCAATGCTATTTATCAATATAAATCTCGGGACGCGCGGTCTTAGCTTTAGTCCGCGCCGAGCGCTCACAAAGAGAGGACGTATCGCTCGCTCGCTGTTGCCGTCACGTGGTCTCGCTCACCAATTCGCCAAGAATAAAGCGCGACCAACACATCTTAATACTAGTGTTTTTTTTTAATAGCGAAGGTCGGATTGTAATGCATAAGTATTTTCCTATGATATTCTAGCGCGAATATGTATATCCTATATTATAGAAAAAAAAACATACGTAAATATAAGGTCCCATTAAAATAGATGGAGAAACTTTCAGAACACATTCAGACCACCAAAATAAGGAAGATGGTAAAAAATATACAAGAAAAACGCATAGATACTTATAAGAAAAATAATCAGCTAACGAAAATACACTAATGTGCCTGCAATTGATTATTTTAGGTCAAAATAAAATCACTTTAAACAGTGTTTTTTTTTTGCTTGGATATCTTTAGTTAGACGTACTGAGCGCTGTGTTAAAATGTCCATCTATTTTAATTAATAGTTGTTGTTGTCTTCGTTTTCTGACTTTTTTTTTTAAATTCAGATAATTATTTTCAGACGTAAGTAGTTGCAGTGTGGACTGGTACTCAATATCAAATAAAAGTAATAAAAGTTTTCAAAGTTAATGATTTCTGGGGGGCTAAAAAGGCCACTTTGGCAGAATCATAAAAGGATAACATTATGAATCATAATATAGCGAAGGCAGTCCGTGTTTTTCTTTTTTCGCTGCACTACATTAGGTATAATCAAAGAGATTGGGATTGGATTTTGATTGCCTTTTTAGGCTCCCTGGAACCTCAAAATACCAGAACCAGAAAAAACTAGTTTTATTAGGAGTACGTGCTTCTTGAAATCATAGATTAGAGAAAAGCACGGTCTATGCCACTTCAGAGATTTTTTTTTTTCCATACCTAAAGGGTGCCAACGGGACCCTATTACTAAGTGTCCGCTGACCGTCCGTCCGTCTGTCTGTCAGTGGCTCATGAACCGTTATAGGCAGATAGTTGAAATTTTTCGAAATGTGTATTTTATATTGCGATGTGATTTTTTCAGCGCATATTATTGCGGTGGTACGAAACTCTTCGTGTGCGAGTCCGACTCGCACTCGGCCGCTATTATTTTTTTAACAACAGACCTGTACTGCTGGGGAGTTTGTTGCGCCACTTCTTCTTCTCAGTGAAAGCGCTAGGAAATGGTGAAGGGCGGGCGTTTTTGGGGACTGTCTTATGTAATTTTGACGTTCAAAAAGTGCAGATTCTCAGCCTAATTTGAATAAAATTACTTTTGATTTGCCTTTTTTACTTTCTTTTGACTTTTTTATCCAAACTGTAGATACAACATCACATTGCACTTATTTCTATAAATAAGTACTTAAATGTCTACCTACCTGCTGAATAAATTACATATAAAGAAACTTCGTAAAAAATTAGACCGTACCTACCAACAAAAAGTATCAGTGCGATTCCTTTCTTAGAAACTGGCGACGCGGAAGTAATGCTTCTGGCATCGCAAGCGTCTATAGGTTGCGGTAACTACACACCATCAAACGGGCTGCGTGCTAGTTTGCGAAAAAAAAAAACAAGTATATGTTTATGACCCTATAGTAGTTCTATAGATAAACTGCTGTTCTAGGAAACATTCATTGGTACAAATAATATTTCATGAACTATGTATAACAGTAATTTAATTTATTTCGAAAACAAAGTAGCAAAGGCTCTTGTTGGTTTGTTCCTGGCATCAGACGCATAGCCGTTTGCATGTGTGCGTAGCATACCTCTTTAGATGCACACGTGCGCATCCGCTGCCGCGCTCCGTCGAATTTACCTAAAACTGAGCACTTCGATTTTGTAATAGCGCCCTTAAGTCATCGACACAATAGAAAGACAATTGCTTATGTCGAACTGTGTAACTTAAGACATTGAAAAGGTTAAAGGCTAATTATTTATTATGTATGTGTAATCGAATAGGTATAAAAACTCCTACTATTCTTCAGTAGTTCCCGTCACCATGAGCGACTAGTCCCGCGACAAAGCGTCCTAGAAAGACGCAAGTGGACCACTGCGCACAGCCGCGCGCCGTCTTGGGACATTAAAAAAAACCGGCTTCCACAAAAAAGACTACGAAGTAAAAAAATTAGTTTAATTTTGGAAGTCGGTGCCTTTGGATCAGTATTTTAGTTTTAGGACTTCCGAAATTAAAGTTAAATTTTATTTTGTAGAGTTTTTTTTGGAGTCGGTTTTTTTTTTTTTATAATTCTCGCTTTTTAGTGGGTTTGTTTATAATGTAACTAAGTTACAATAGGCTAATGTCAACTTGCCCATCGCCTTTTACAAAATATTGCTTTTCCCGATGCAGGGACGTTAATTTTTGAGGAGTTCTCCTAGTATTCCACCATCAGCTCCATTTCATCATTCGCATTGTGACGAGCATAAATTGCTTAGCAACCATATTAAAGTAATCTAATCGCAACCCGTGAAATACTTATGATTGAGTAGTTCCGTTGGCCATTTGTGGTCTTCTTCATCAGTTCCACTTCACCAAATAGTGGTTTCCGAGAGCAAATGCACGAGTTACTATAAAAAATACCCAAATCGCTATAGGTGTGTGTGTGAATAGCTATATTTGAGGAGTTCCCTCAATTCCTCATGGATCCCATCATCAGAACTGGATTTTGATAAAAATGGGACCAATCTGGAAGTATATCATTTTAAATAAAAAAAGAATTTTCCAAATCGGTTTATAAATGACGGCGTACTGAGGTAACAAACATAATAAAAAAATACAACCGAATTGAGAACCTCCTCCTTTTTTTGAAGTCGGTTAAAAATAACCTCGACGGTTGGCGATCACAAGAGCAACAGCGTACTCTAAGTTGACAAAGTCCCAAAAGCATACACAAATAAGCAAGTCAATCAACTTGACTATTCTACTGTAACCTACTTCCATAACTAATCAATGTAATCGGTTAATTACAGTTTACAGTCTAATTTAAACAATGACACACAATTTGGTAGAATCGAACCCAAAAGTAACAATTTTTCAAGGTAAGCGTACATTAGTTCCGCGTCCGATACAAAAACCGCCCAAGTGAGAGTCGGACTTGCACACGAGGGGTTCCGTACCAGCGTAAAAATCTTACTTAACATTGCATATTAAAAAAAAAAGTTTCTTGTATGGGGAGATCCTTTCATTTTTTTACTTTATTTTATTGGAACGAAATTTTTTAACGGAGCTTGCGGTAGGAGTAAGTAAGCTTTTAGAAATCGTCTCGTAACAAAAAAGCGTATGCCCCCTCCATGCGACTTTTTACTATATATATTGATTGATAGAAAGAGTCAGAGAGAGCGCGAGAGAGTTATCATGGTTTTCGAGGATGCTGAAGTCAATATGAGGTCAAAATGAAAATTCCGTTGGCACCCGTTGGGTTTGAAATCCTAAATCAAAATATTTTATTTCACATAAACCTACATGGTACCCGCCCGTAAATTGTTCATACAAAAATGTACTAAAGTGATGTAGGAGCATTTTTGCAATGTAATGCGGCTCGCCCAAAGGAAGTTTTTATAAAATCCTGCCAAGTGCGAGTCAGACTCGCACACGAAGGGTTCCGTACCACATGGCATAAACGCCGAAAAAAAATGTTCTTATAAAAGAAACGTTTAAATAAAGTTACAATTTTAAGGGGTATAAACCCCTTTTTTTTCTTTTTTTTTTTTTGCGGATGGGAAATCATCAAATGACTCCTCCCGCTCTGGGTGAAGCGGAAGGGAGTGTCAGACTCTTACTGACTAAAACCCACCCGTGTTCCTTCCTTGACCCTTTATGTTCCGGGCCAGCGGTAACCCTTTCGGACAATCCCGCTGACCCGGCAGGCTTCGGCCCTAAGGGGCCCTTCCCCGATGCTGACATCTCTTTAAGGCGCGCGTGGAACACGTACGCGCCGTCCGGCACGGGCCTGGTCCTGATCGGACGGTGAGCTACCCATTACTCTCCGCCCGCAGGCCCGCGCCTACGGTGGCCGGGAGTCGTCACGCGGCTCCCGACGCCGGGGGCGTCCCCCGCGGTGGCTGAGACGGGAGGCTCTCTCCCTGAGCCTTTATTGAGATTTTATTTTTATTATTTGTTATAGCGGCAACAGAAATGCATCATCTGTGAAAATTTCAACTGTCTAGCTATCACGGTTCATGAAATAAAGCCTGGTGACAGACAGACAGACAGACGGTCAGTGGAATCTTAGTAGGGTTCCGTTTTTACCCTTTGGGTACGGAACCCTAAAAACTGTGTAGTGTCTATAGTTACCTATTTCTATAACAAATCAATCTAATTGGTTCATTACAATTTATGTACAGTCGAATTTAAACATCTGCCTTTTCCCAACTTTGTTGACGTCGGCTCCCAGTCTAGCCGGAAGCAGCTGAACACCTGTATTTTACATGGAGCGACTGACTATCTGACCTCCACAATCTACTGGGCAATAAGATAAAATTGTTACTATATTTTATATACATATACTACTTAGGTTAAGATATGTATCTATGGGTCTTTGTTACGTGAAAATAAATGGTTTATTATTATCTCCTTTATTTCAATAAATACATAAAAATTACATTTTTAAATATTAGAATTACATATGAAAACATTTAAAAATATAAAAAATATTAGCCCACCGGTATCGAGAACAGGGTCCAAGCTACCGGGCGGTCATGGCTCCAGAGAGAGGAACCTCCTAACAATGCGGGCCGTGTCCAGAAGTACCTACCGCTTTCTTTTATTTTTATGATATAAAAAAACATTTAAAAATATAAAAATAGTGATCCGCCGGTGTCGGGAGCAGGGTCCAAGCTACCGGTGGTTAGGGCTCCAGAGACAGGAACCTCCTCACAGCCTTGCGAGCCGTATCGAGGAGTACTGCCTTCTGAATCAGGCCCTTGATCCAACCACCTAACGAGAGCCTCGATAGATGTTGATCGAGGCTTTCGACCATCAGTCCATTGGCTGATACGACAATCGGCACAATGATAGCCGAGCTCACATTCCACATGTCAACAACCTCGTATGCTAAGTCGAGATATTTGATTTGTTTCTCTTTCTCAGCTTTCACGAGGTTCCCGTCATGTGGAATGGTAACATCGACAATCATTGTGCGGCGCGCTAATCGATCTATCACCACTATATCAGGCTTATTGGCAACAATAGTCCTGTCAGTAATGATAGACCGATCCCAGTACAACGTGACATGGTCATTTTCAAGAACTGGGTCGGGCACATACTTGTAATACGGTACCTCAGAATCCACAAGTTTATATTTCAAAGCAAGTTGCTGGTGAATAATCCTGGCCACTTGGTTATGCCTGTGCAAGTACTCGCCGTTAGCCAGACGAGAACAACCAGAGATAATATGTCTGATAGACTCACCCGGACGGTGGCATGCCCGACACACGTCAACCGTCCCGTCCTTATTATTATTATTAATACGATACCCTTTGTAATTTAAAAAAGGTCTAATTTAAACAATGACAACATTTTATAGATCAAACCCAAAAATAACATTATTTAAATATGACCTTTTCAGGCTTCCACAATTAACTTAAAACTTGGACGTTTCAAATATTAACATGTTCGAACCTTTTTTAATTCGCAGACTTTGATAAGGGTCTCACTTGGAGGCTATTTTTAAAGTTATACATACATTAACCGTTTTCCGAAATTAAGATAATCCTATGATTTAGAAAATGCAAGCGTCCAAATATATCAAAATGTTCTAAGAACCTCATATCGGAATATTCAAGGACGGAGAAACGCAAGCGTGCTACTTCTTTTGTGTTAATTTGGTTTTCGCAGCAGTGTGTAACATCGTGGCAATCCTAATACAAAATGTACTGAAAACAGCTGATATCGCAATACCTAACGCATCCGATATTATCGTCCGATAATAACTCGCCTGTGGGGGAGAGCCTTTATGTTTTTAGCATTCTATCATCATCTGCCTAGCCTTTTCCTGGCTATGTTGGGGTCGGCTTCTAGTCTAACCGGATGCAGCTGAATACCAGTGTTTTACATGGAGCGACTGTCTATCTGACCTCCACAAAGTCAAAGTCAAAGCATTTATTTCAATTAAACCATTAACAGGCACTTTTGAATTGTCAAGAAGTCGGTCAGTCAGAAAATATGAAGCTAGTTGCCCATTCCAAAGCGTAGGTACACAACCCTGTTACTGGGTAATACGATACCCCTTGGTAAGAATGGTAGTCAGACTTTCGGGCTTCTGACTACCCGTAACAACTGTCAAAGATCCACGAATGACAGCCGGGACCAACGGCTTAACGTGCTTTCCGAGGCACGGAGGGGTCACGGTATGTAAAGATGGTCACCCATCCACAGACCAACCGCGGCAAGCGTAGCTTAACCTGATCGATCGACCTGTGCGGCTGTTATTATTTAGCCACGGGCCCCTCACGTGCTTATGTTTTTAGCACTCTATGTCTGCTAATATTCCTTCTTTTTGTTAGCAGCCGTCGTCGGGGCAGTGAATGGGAGGTTCTAGAGGGACTCAAAGACGGCCAGAGGTTTGAGAAGAGGCCTGACGTCTTCAACGGCTACCTGCACAAGAAGAGGAAATGGCCTCTAAAGGGGTGGCACAAGGTAAATAAAGAAATAAAAATTCTTAATTCTGCACAAATAGGACGCCTAAACACAGTTAACAGAAATTAAAAAGTTATTTTTAAAAAGACAAAATAATCATGGAATTAGCATACTTCATCATCTGCCTAGCCTTTTTCCAACTATATTGGGGTCGGCTTCCAGTATAACCGGATGCAGCTGAATACCAATATTTTACATGGAGCGACTGCCTATCTGACCCAGTTACTGGGCAATACGATAGCCAGGAAATTGCATACTTCTTGTCATTAATTATATATGTCAGCGCACATGTTCCTTTATTTATACCATTCTAATTTTACAGCGTTTCTTCGTAGTAGACGGCGGTATACTGGTCTACGCGCGTTCTCCAACGGACGTAGCTCGCGGCCGCCTACACGGCTCCGTGGACGTCGGCCTTTCAGTCATATCGGCCAAGGCGAGACGGCGACGGATCGATATAGATGCCGACGAGTTCATATACCACCTGCGAGCGAAGACGCCCGATGTCTTCCGAACGTGGCTTAACGTTCTTAAAGCTCATAGGTCAGTATTTAAACGAATAACGGTCTCCGAAGACGTCCGAACATTTCCGATCGCTCTGTTTCGAAAATTCATCCATCAAGTCATCCCAAACTGCTGTATAGTATCGCATCGCGTTTATGAAATACATAAAACATTTTTTTCTGACAAGCCCCCTGATTGGTCAACTAAAACAAACATTCAATATTTTAAGAATCAGATTAAACCATTTTGAACCTTATGCGAAAGCCACTTAAGTTGAACTTTAATTGTTATCATATATTTTAAATACATACTCTACTATCTCCAGGTTATACCGCCAACACTTGCTAACATTCGGTGCGCGGGAGTCAGTGCCAAAAATCCACGCGCCGCTCGACGATCTACCTGCCACAGACAACTCGTCTCGTAAGTCTATTATTATTTATTATAATAATAGTCTCATTATCTTTTTATTATTTGCTGTGCAGCATGCGTACGGTGTTAGTATAGACATGTTTTATGAATATTTTGGAGGTCAGTTAGATATGATTGAGTGAAATTTTGTAGGTGTTTAAGGAATGTGTAGATTCTTATTACTATTTTCTCAAAATTGATCTAAATTGTTATGAACGTTTAGGGGTAGGAATTATACACAATATAATAGTTTAGGGCTCTTTCAAAGTCTGAAAACCAGTCTTACCAAGGGGTACCGTATTACCCAGTAAGGGGGTTGTGGAGGTCAGATAGTCAGTCCATGTAAAATACTGGTATTCAGCTGCATCCGGTTAGACTGGAAGCCGATCCCAACATAGTTAGAAAAAGGCTAGGCAGATGATAAATATTTTATGGTTATTAATATCAAATGGGAAGAAACCCACTTAATATTAAAACTTATTTCGCTGAAGTCTCTTATTTCGCAGTATAAAGAAAAGGTATAAAGGGAAACCATCTCTAATACGTTTTCCTAATGGATAATATGACCAGTACTATATTTCAATAATCCTTTCCTTGCCTGCCGAATATCCTTCCTTATCTCACGCCTCCGTTCTCCCAAAGGTACGTCTCATGACAGCATCGTAACGTCCACATTAAGCACAAGCGACGAGTTCCCCTTTCCGAACCCCACAGAACCCAACCCCACCAACGAAGTATGTCCCCCAAAAAATTCCAAAATCTACGACGTAAAACATATGCTCACTAACCACAGGAGTCTATGTTCTATGAATTGTGTAGCCAGGTTTACAAAAGAGGATTTAAAAATAAAGACATCTCCTGCCGTTTCTCCGGGCAGCACGGACGCTGAGAAACAAATACATAGCACCGACCTTGATATCAATTCTATACGGACTATAGAAACTGTCAAAGAGGACGAAGTTATGGTCAATAGCAAGTGCGCACCAGTCCGATATTCACACGTATCGCCTGACTCAAAACGACCAGTATGCCTTGACAAGATCGACCCCACTACAGCTTACTTCTTTTTCTCGCGCAACAAATCGAGCCCAAGCAAAACTTCTCCAATGAAAAAGAGCAAGAAGTCAACGAATTTAGTGAAGTATAGAAACCAATTCGCCGAACCCACTTTGAAAAGGCCTTTTAGTAAATGTATGTTGCTAGCCAAGTATAAAATGTCGAGACAGGCCGTTACTGAGAAGAGCACAGATTGCTCGGTCGCGTGTGAAACTGTACAGCTGGAAAGTGACGAAGTCCAAGTCACGATGTTCGATAACAAGTCGCTACAGGACGCCATGACGACCTTAGATTATGATAACATCACGGAAAAACTTCTGGTGTCCATATTCCAGAACCACAAAAACATTCCGACTGACAAAGCGGAGTATTACATTAAACAAGTAGTCAAAGATTTATACGACTTCAAGTTCGAAGACGTGCATCCAGTGAAGGCACTGTTTAGGAGTCTACTAGAGTATTGGCTAAAGAATACTTCCGTTGAACCTGTCAAAACCGCCATGAAACAGTCCCAGTCAATCGACAGACAGTCGAATAATTTCTTCACAAAAGATCAAAATCTATCGAGTGTCTACTTCAGTAACGTCACTCAACAGACTCAGTTTCACGGGATTAGCGAGATGCTGGTGCGGTACAAGAAACAGCAACCCATTGCGAAAACTTCAACCATAGTGTTAAGAGATGAGACCTACACTCCTTACGTATACCAGAGTCCCACACGACGCACAAACAGCTTCGAGAAAGAACGAAGGATACAAGAACTCGAACGATTGCTTAAGAACACCGTCTACATGTGTGGTACGATCAGAAATGATCTTAGCAAACAAAAAGATATCAAAATAACAAAAACTTTGATCGATAACATAGGGAAGGCATCTCAAAAGTCAGGCGTAGACAATCCTGCTGACATAAACAATGATAATTCTAACTCATCTACTGAGAATATACAAGATACCATAAACCACCTTATAAGTGAGACTTCGATACCTCCTGACGTTGCCAAGGAGTTCCTGGGCGCGTACTTGGACGTGCTGCTCAAAGATGAGAGTAAAAGCACGAACACCAGCTCCCTGTCCAGTGAACAGTCGGTCATGTCTAAAGAAGAGCTCTCGTGCGAAGTTCAAACCGAAAGTGTGGTTAAAAAAGTGTCAGAGTATGTCTCTACTGTTAAGCCTGCAGAGCCCGAGGTGAATTCAGTCGAAGCCGCAAAACCCATAGACCCAGGGCAGATGTATCTAAAAGATATACTGGACAAAATAACAACGATATTCTCTAAAGTAAAGCAACTGGATGAGAAAAATAGGAAAAATAACAAATCTAACGCAAACCACATGTCTGGTGTTTTAAAAGAGAAAGAACAAAAAGATGAATTGGGCAGACCTGTGAAGGAGTACCATGGGAAGAATCTTATCTACGAAAACTTTGACGAGAATTCAGTTGTAATTGATCTTACTAAATTCGATTTGGAGCATATTTCCATGTTCAGTGATCCAGCTATTCAAGGCATTATGTCCATAACTATAAAACTTAAGGAGAAACCTGCGACTATTGGCGAGACTAAACGCCCACACTTGAGCCTTCAGTTTGCAGAGTCGCAACGTCTGAAACAGGAATCCAAAAAAGAATATGCCGTTGATGATAACTGGATACAGTATATTCACCCGACAGACACTAAATCTAATGAGATATTCCAAAAGAAGAAGATTCCAAAAAATCCTAATAATTCCTTTATTGATTGTCCGAAACAGTTTGATTTAAAACCTTACTCGAGCAGCAGTGATGCCACTTCAAAGGCTTACAAGGTGATTCATGAGAGCGAACATTCTTTGGACCTCTCGTTTAACAGTAGTAACTCCTTCCGAACTAATTCAATCATAGGGCAGTCTTTCGAAAATAAAGGCACTCAATCATGCTATATGATGTCATTCAAAAAAGAAGTTTTGACCTCAAAATTTCAACCGAGAAAGAAAACGAAGCTTAAGGAATGTGGCGGTATACTGCTGCCTCCGAGAGTGATATCCCCACGGCGATCACCTATCAGGCACACTGAGATGTCAATATTCGAAAAGCCTGCCCCGAGGGTGATCGATGAAAAGTTTATACTGTTGCTATTGGAAAATTTATCACTACTATCGAAAAATATACCGAGTTTACACAAAGAAATCAATAACTTGTACATGAAGTTGAGAAAAAAGCACGAGAAAATTTTGAAGAGCTGTGTCAATATACAGGGCTTGAGTCTGTTAGGTAAGATTTACAACGAAGAGCCGTATGGCACCAGCAAAAAAGACGCGAAGACCCAATGGGACGTCGTGCCGTGTCTCGGAGCCAACAAAGAAATCAGCAGCAATCAGGAAGCTGTGAACACATGCAGTAGTGCAAAGATCAGAGAGAAGGACAAGTTGAGAGACGCGAACATCAGCGCCATAGATTTGACACTGCTGATGAATTCAGAAGTCCAAACGTTGTCGAAACCAGAACAGTTATTGATGAAACGTCAACGTGAAGCACTGTCGTTCACAGACACATCTCTGATGACGAATATGGCAAAAACTGGTTCAGTAAACAGTCTGGGGTTGTCGGATTTAGAAATACGGACTGTTGATAACTCCACCTCCAACCCCAATTACTGGTTTCGCAAAATCTGCACCAAGGAATGCTCCATGTCTACAATCATAAAGTGTATGCTAGAAACTAAGAAACACATCGCTCGTTTACAAACACAACTACCTGCAAAAGAGCTAATGGTTAGAAAGGAAAAACTTCTGCTGAAACCGATGCAAGATTTGGATGATGCAATCTCGCTGTTTTCGCCTGCGTTTAAGGTCTCAACTCAATCGCAGACGGATAAGAAGTTGTTACGCTTTGCGAGAGAAAGGGTGCTGGATAATGATTTTAATGTGTACCAACTGTATGTTAGTAAGAAGTACAATGTCACGAGGTGCAGCTCTCTGACTGAATCCAACGTAGAAATTAAGCCGAGTGATGAAATGATGACCTTGTATCGCTGTACAAGTGATCCGTCATACTGTTCCGGTTAGACTGTTTTGTTCATAATGTAATATTCCATAATAAGTTGTTGGAAATATTCTTATACGTATACAGCATGTATCAGAAAGGTGTGGTCGAAATTAAGGGTGTGGGTGGTATAGAGAGCGTCAAACTGAACAACTTTCTCCATCGCGAAAATATACATATAAATATACAGAGTGGCAGGGATACAGTGTTACATGATTCTGAAGCCCTGAGTTGAAATATTTAGTCGGTTATTAAAAAAAAAAATAGCTGTTCCATACATTTTGACAGCGTAGGTCCTGTACTTATTGCACTTTTCTATGAAATAGCTGATTTTTAGGGTTCCGTACCCAAAGGGTAAAAACGGGACCCTATTACTAAGACTCCACTGTCCGTCTGTCACCAGGCTGTATCTCATGAACCGTGATAGCTAGACAGTTGAAATTTTCACAGATTAGGTATTTCTTCTGCCGCCTAAAAACAAATACTAAAAACAGAATAAAATAAATATTCTGAATTCATGGTTATAGTTTGTGCGTCGTTATCCCTGTATTTTTTCCTACTCGACCCAAATACAACGTTATTTTTAGTATAAGCGAAACCTGAATATAGTTTGTTCAGAATAAGTAATTGAATCGATTCCAATCATTTTTACCCCATATTATATTTTGTCCCAAAAATATTTAAAAAAGGTTAAAAATTGGACACCGAGCGACACTAAGTAAGTTATCCAATCTCCGCGCCGAACGGTTAGGTACCTAGGTACTATTATTATCAATGAGCGCAAGCGGCGCGGGTGAGTATGTTTTTGTACGGACAAATAGGTAACTTAACAAGCTTATAACTTCGTGATTTTTATGATACAGTTTTAAAATTTTGAACTATACATTCTTTACATAAAAATACTAGACACGTGTTTCGGGTTTCGCATATACACGTACTAAAAAGAATGTTGTATATGGACGGCTGATTATTTTTTCTCGATAACGATGTTGGTCCCATGGAGAAAGTTGTTCAGTTTGATGATCTGTACCACACCCTTAAATATATAATTGCTTGCAGCGCCCCGCGGTTTCACCCGCGTAAGTTTCGACCCCGTGGGACTATCGGGATAAAAATCCTATGTGTTAATCCAGGAAATGATCTATCTATGTGCCAATTTTCATCCAAATCTGTTCAATGGTTGACGCGTGATTGAGTAACAAACATCCAAACATCTTCACCAACTTTCACATTTATAATATTAGTAAGATGATGACATCTTTCTGATACATTTTTTTTAGTTTGATAGCATACAAGCAGTAGTGTAGCCATTTGTTTTCTATGGGCTTATTGCATTTGATTGGTCTACTAAGTATAGTAAGTAGGCGACTTACAGATGAATAATAATCTAATAATAATAATTTTCCAAGAAAAACTCCCTTCACATGATGCAAGTTTCTTCTCTGTGGTATTGAAGCTACAAATGACTTGCGTCGTTCAAACACTTTTAAACGCAATGATATTATAAAGGAAAGATACGCTACGTCCATACTGAGCGACGTTCTGTATTGTTACGTTGTTATTACAAAGTACTTACTGCGATAGATAATACGGAACGTATGACACAGAAAGAGATAGCTATCTGTAGTGTGTTGCTCGCTGCTATTAGCGTACTGAATCAGACTACAACAATTGTCTGAATTTGTCTGCAACAATTTGCGCGCGCTAGTGCCATATCTACCTCTATATTACAGTGTAAGCAACGAGTTATGAGCGCTGACCTTGAAGAAAACAAACGTCACAAACCCTTATGTCTTAGTAATAAGGGTTTGTTTCGCTTGATTTTTTCAAGGTCAGCGCTCATAACTCGTTGCGTGACTTGTATAATATCATAGTTTAAACGATGCAAATTTTATCTTTGCTTCAACGTATGGTATGCCACAGGAAATTAAATCGTATTGTCTAAATCAGAGTGACTATTCTCGTAATTTTAATAACGTTCACAGTCTGATCTAAGACTCGTATCTGTCAAAAATGTTTGTCATTGATTTTCGGTGAGATGGGATTGCGACAAGATTTTGGACGTTTTTTTTTTACGGGAATAGGCCTTCAGGTTTAAGAGTTCCTTTAAAATTATTTGAAGTAGTTTATGTTAGAGCTTAGATTACAAAATACAGGGTTACTTTTCTAAGACCATCCAAATTTTTACATGGTGTTCTACCCATGAATATAAACAACTTTCACTATGGGACCAACTCTGAAATCACGAAAAAAAAATCAGCTCTTTCATACATTTAGGTCAAGTAGGTATTGAAGTTTTGTATGAAACAGCAGATTATTTTTTTTTCGTGATTTCAGTGTTGGTCCCATAGTGAAAGTTGTTTATATTCATGGGTAGAACACCGTGTAAAAATTTGGATGGTCTTTGAAAAGTAACCCTGTATATGCGGCAAACATGTAGGATGTAGGATTTATCTTAGAATATTTCATAAGGAATTTAGTTAGTATAGCAGGATTATTGAAAGTAAAGTATTGAAAAGATTTCCCATAGTGTAATTGTTCTCAGTATTTTGCATGAGTTTTGTTTATTTTTCTTCTTTTATGTTTTGAATAATTAACAGTACTGATGACTTCTAGGAGAGAAATGCCCTTGTTACAAGTATAAACCGGTAACTCATTTACATTTCTTGATACAAAACAATTACTTCTGTTTTTTTTTTACAATGCATTATTTAATTCTTATTTATTTTCTTTCAATATAACAATTTCTATTCTATTAATTTTCTATTTTTATAATTAATAAGATTTAAAGCCTCATTTTGATCCCTCAGAAGCCCTAAAATCGATTAAACGTAGTTAGTACAGATTCATATTTAAATTCTTTAAAATAATCATAAGCCATGTTTCATTGATTTGATTTGTTTGATTAATTCAGGGAAATGTCAATTGATTCATTGACAATTTCCTGAACCATGGAAAAACCCATATCGGTCGAGTAAACAGATAAAATTGTAATGAGTCACAAAAAATAATCACCAAAT